>JASDQU010102829.1:387690-407884 GCA_032191745.1 Picea mariana
TTTCAAATTTTTAAAGATCTTGAAAAAGAATAAAAGAATGCTATGTTACAAAGGAGGAACGAGTGTTGAAAGAATACTAGTTTCCAGTGTAAGGAACACACTAATTCTCAAATCAAGGAGACATGTGAAGGAAAATGACACTCAGGAAAATTCCTCCACAAGTCAAGGTGTCGAGATGCAGAGGAAAAGTGCTATAAGGCTTGTGTATAAGGCATGCTTCAAAGGTTTAGTTGAGAGCAACATGGAGCCGACATTAGGCCAAATCCGCAGAGATGCAAATGTAATTAATAAGACACAATGAAAACCCCCTTCAATGTCATTTCAATGAGCCCATAGAAGGTAAGATCGGTAGTTTTTTCATATTTAGAGAGTCTTGAAAAAATGTAAAAGAAGACTCCATTGGGGTACCTTTTTCGAAGATGGTCTAGTTAGTTTGAAAAAGGGGTAAACTAGCACAAAAAATATGTCTATTCAAAACCATTTTAATGAGTGTGACAAAGACAATATCACTCGACAATCTTTTCAATTTTAAGGAGTCTGAAAAGAGCTTAACTATGGACTCACAACCTTTTTTCTGGATTTAGTCCCCTTAGCTCGAAAAAGTATAAAATTTACTTAGGAGAAGTCTCCTAGTGAGATGAATCTCTTGAGGTGTACCTTTTTCCTTCGTAATCTACAGGCTATAAAAAGAGGTAAACTCATGCCATTAGATGTTTTTATGGACCAATTTAATGAGTGTGAAAGAACAAGGTCACTCAACGATCTTTTCAATTTTAAGGAGTCTGAAAAGAGCTTAACTATGGAATCCATGTGGGATGTTCTTATGGACCAATTTAACGAGTGTGAAGGAACAAGGTCACTCAATGATCTTTTCAATTTTAGGGAGTATGAAAAGAGCTTAACTATGGACTCTGTGGGGGTTTCATTTTCGTAAGTAATCTCCAACGCCAGAAAAAGGTGATAAACCAAAACCAAAGAGAATGTTCCTTTTTCGTAAATTTAGTCCCTCAGGCCTGAAAAAGGGTTAAAATTATAACTGAGAATACTCTTCTAGCAAACTGAATCTCCTATAGTATACCTTTGTTCATAAAATTGACCATCTAGACCGAAAAAGGGGTAAACTATCATCGGACAGACGTGCCTTTGAATTTGATTTTGGTGAGCGTTAAGGACAATAAGATCGCTCGACAATATTTTCATGTTTAAAGAGTCTGAAAAGGGATTAAATAAGACTCTAGAAGGCTCCGTTTCTCAAGTAATCTCGACGAGGTCACTTGTACCAAGAGGGGGAAGCAAGGGCTCGCATTCCCCCATTGGATAAACCAATAGATCACTTGTTGAGACCATGTATCGAGAAGGAAAACATGAGTGAACAAGTTCCTTCTCAAGAGAAATTGAACATCGAGGAGAAAACACCACATAATTAACCCATGGCGGGGTAGAGTCTACACAAACACTAGAAACATATAAAGGGGAAACCTGAACTAACACAAAATTAGGATGGTGATTATCAAATGCCAGCTGGTCAATAGTGACAATGCTTCCATTATGAGGGAAATTCATCACCCAGAAGAGTGTAGACACCACAACATTCATATCATATACATAATCACGCACGAGACACATATTAAAATCTAATGGGCCTTACACCACTATAACATTGAAAAGGACAGTCTTCCCACCTAATGAGATAGGAAACTGAGGAAGAATCCCCAAATATTCACTAGGACGTCTGTCAAAATCCAATAGCTCATGAAATGCAGACACAAGCTTGAGAGAACCCAAGACTTTCCAAACCGAGGAGGATAAAATACTTGTAGAATATCCTTCATCCATAACAAATCGATAAATGTTTGTTGAATTAACGTCAACCCTTATTTGAAAAGGTGTATAAGAAGGAAGGCAAGGCTCAACAAAGTCATTCCAATCAAAGGAAACCATCCTAGGGCTTGGAGGGGTTGTGTTGGAAGTGAGCAGAATACCCCCTTGTTTTGAAAGTACTGAACTAGAAATGCTAAAAACATAGTCGGTAGACACATCACTCTCCAAGAGAAGAGTGGGATCAAATGAAAATTGCATCAACGTGACCACTTTGGTAGACTCAACACTCTCCAAGAGAAGAGTGGGATAAGCTGAAGATTGCATTGGTGTGACCACTTTGGTAGACTCAACATTCTCCAAGAGAAGAGTGGGATTAGCTGATGACTGCATAGGCGTGACCACTTTCTCAACCACTAGATGAATAGGCTGCGAGAAAACATGGTCTATAGGCCCATAAGCCCCCAAAAGAGTAGTGGGATCAACTAAAGATTGCATTGACATGACCACTTCATAAACCAAAGGTTTAATATACTGTGAGGAAACCTCAGAAGATTCAGAATCAGAAGAGCTTGTAGAAAGGGAACAAATGAGTAAGGTGATTTCCTTTGCAAAGCATAGAAGGGAACTTAGGCTTACGTCCTATCCATCTAGGTTTCTCACCAGAATCAATTCCCCTAACATGACTAGTAGTGGTTGGTTGCACATCTCCAACATGACTTGTAGAGGCTGGTGATGGGTCGATAACATGACTCGCAGAGGCTATAGAACTATTTCTAGTATGACTAGCAGTGACTGGACTTTTTCCCCCATCATGACTTGCATAGGTTGGGTGCTTTCCCCCATCATGACTTGTAGAGGCTGGGTGCTGGTATTCAACATGAATTGAAAAGTGTGACCCGATGTATACCCTAGGTACCGTGGTATACCCCCGCAGTCACCCATGTAAGTCCCAAGAAAATGGGCAATTAAGTTGCCAACTCGCAAATAGTCACCAGGCGGGTACAATCAACAGTCGGGTGGACTGCAATGAGAAGGATAACAAGTATGAAACCTATCGAGGGCATAGAAAGAAAGTGGTCTGGAATACAACAGAGGATATCGAATGGATTCGAGGTCCACGAAGCTCTGTAGGTAAATGCAATCGGTAGTATCCCATGCTAGATCCTCAATATGCATTCCCCACTACATTTAGTCCAACTTTGGAGGGGTTATCTCCACTTCCTTTTGTCTTGTGACCTCGTGTTTATCCCATGTGTTAGAGGGGTGTCCCAGATAACTTTTATGACACTAGAATTTAACACTCCCTAACTTTGACTCCAATGTTTGTTTAACGACCTTGAAGATTTTCCTCTCCAACCTAATTTAAGGCCCTCACCTTAAACTAGTTGGTTGACCCTACAAACATAAAAAGTCTAATTAATTTTAGATTATGCACTCATTTTAATGGCTTGATTTACTCGAAAATGGTGCGGTAGTGCAACTGATGTTGTTAAGACTCTTGCGAAAAATGAAACTTATAAGAACACTAGCAAAGAAGGATTATCTTTCTTATTTTTCTTTTGAAATTCTTTCAAGATGAGAAGAAAACACAACATTATGTTATTTTATTTTTCTTTTTCAAAATAAAAATGCAAAGAAAATGTAAATAAAGAAAGAGACCTAACAAACTAGTTATTTTTATTTTCTTCCAATCAAAGAAGAAATAACAAAAGATGTTAAAAGAGACTGATGAATACACAATTCATGCCCCCCCCATGAATCATTTTTTTAAAATGCAACTCATTTTTCTTAAAATCCAAGTGAAAAATTAGCTAAAAATGATAGGAAACACAAGAAGACAAGTAAACTGGAATCTAACCCAAGCTATGGTTGTAAAAACAGAGACTCTGAACTCTGTCAAGAAACCTTGAGAAGTTAAAACCTCAATTAGGAAAGAGGTTGACTACCTCTTTTTAAAAAATAGTTTCTTGAACCAGGTACGCTATTGGTGCTTCAGCAGCTTGCATATGCACGTGAGTTGTTTACTATATAGGGTGCGTATGTACACGGGATGACCCATTGTAGGTTGCGTACACCTCTGTAATTTCTCAAAAAAATAAATAAAGAAGACAGACTAACAAGGTAGGGAGAAATGGTATAGCACCAACAGGTGACCAAAATCCATTAAAAGACTCAGCAGACTCATCAAAATCTTGAAAGGTATAAAACCAATCAAACACCCTAAAAAACCCCTAAAACCCTAGAGGCTTCCCTAGTATGGTCACCAGTTCTACTAGCAGGGAAAAACCCCCTATGGCTACACCAGGGTTTACAATGTAGGCAGATCAATAATTGTTTAAAAGTCTCCTACTTCTCTAACTACCCCAAACATATCCCAGACTCATACATGAAAAAGAAAAATGATAAGGATCAGGTAACTGTACCTTTAGTTCATGTCCGGTGACGATCCTCTCATGTTTGATAGCTTTGTTAACTGCAAGCCTCCTCCCAAGGCTGACCTACATTCACAAATAGATAAACATAAAACTACAAACATTCATTTCATATATCAATAAGGGTTAGACGTTAGAATAAAAACATAAATAAAATGGAAACATTCAACACGACATAATTTGGGACAGGAAAAGTACTTCTTTTATTGATAATACAATGATCACTTACAACAAGGTCAACTACTCACGAACCTGGTTCGGGATCCTATTCACCAAGATCCAAGTGCAACTCCATGTATATTTCTCCTCTCAACCTTCTTCTAGGGAAATGGAATGGGTTTATGATGGAGGAAAAAGGGCAAATTGGGGAATTATGAGGCAATTCTCACAAGATGGCTGCAATTTCTTAGGGCAAGGACGGGATGTGAAACGGGCAGAGTTTCACTGTACTTATGTCTAGATGTGGAATGAGACCCAAACACCTCCTTTTATATGAAAAAATGATGGTTATTCGGTTGGGTGATGGGATATAGGTGGTGGATTGGTTGAGAAACTACCCAATATCCCGTAATCTCAACGAATTCCTAGCAACTTTTTATTTTTTTCAGCTTTTGCGAGTATACGCAGGTCGTAGTGGTGCAACTAGCGTACATACGCAGGATGTAGTGGTGCAGCAAGAGTACATATGCGGGCAGTAATGGTGCAGGGCGCATACATCTTCAAAAATAGGGTTTTTAAGAAGAGAATCTCAGTGATGGCTTGGAAAAAATAGCAAGTAAGAGGGCCAAAGGCCAGGTATGCATATGTAGAGAAATTTAGGGTTATAACAATCACACAGTTTGAACAAAGTTTTATTGCTGCATTAACCTATGGTTACACTTGTTGAATGTTAACATTAATCTAGGATATAAATGGGCTTGTTTACATTGCATGTTTTTTTTACACATGGTAGCACATATCTTCCCTCTTCTCATTGGTTAGGGTAACTCATTGGATCCACATTTTACTATTTCCCTTGTGGTTTTAACGTTTCTTGGAGAACTAGGTTCATTCTTTTATTTTTACATTGGAATCTGAATATCAAAGATTCTTTATGTGTTTTAAACTACATTACAATATTATAGTTATTCTTGACACATTATGGTTTTTTCTTATGTATAAATAATTTAGGGCTTGAATTTAGTATAACTAAAATCTAATTGTTATTATTGTTTTTTTATTACAATTAGAGAACATCAAATTTATAACTTTTTTGGTATTGTGTAGGTTATAGAGATATTTTTCATAATGGATAATTCAGAAATACCAAATACAAAATATGTTCCCAATTGAAAAGGTCGACCTAGGGAAAATGATGATTTTGATTTTCCTAATTTGGGACCACATAACATAGTCCTTCAGTTCACCCCAGGTGGAGGGAAAAAAATATTTCACCCCAATCAGAGGGAAACATAACATATTATTTGCCTCCATCAATCCCTGTTGATCAACATGGCTAACAAAATATTTGTGTTTCTTTAGAATTAGTAGCTCCTATACAACTAGATGGTCATTCATGTTCTTTTAATGTGCAAGAGGACATTGAACATGGTAGAAGGGATGTAGCTCATCATTCAAGAGAAAAAATATTATATCTAAAGAAGTGGTCCAAATGGTTTAACTAGAGAGTTAAGAGAGAAAACATAAATGGAGGGATGTTAGTAGTTGGTACTCTGGTAAGCCAATTGAGAATGTGGAAGAATGTGACATTATTGGTGCAATTGGAAACTGCCTAAGTAGCAATTTTTCTACAAGTTCTAAAGTTGAATATCTAATGGAGCATTTAGATGGAGTTCTTGAAAATATTCATTAAGTTGTTGTGGATGATATTCATAAGAACTTCACTCCTAGGAACATGGATTCAATTTTTATTGAATCAAGTATGACTCATAAGGAATTACAATGTCTAAACCACATTGACAATCATGGTTTATTTAAGGGAGTTAATGCAACATCAATTTGTGAGGAAATGAAGCTGATAAATTGAATATGGGTTGGGAAAGAACTAATGGTTTTACCTTTGGAGTTATGGTAAAAAAGGTAGAGGCATATTCTTCCTATATGGTTGAATCCTATGAGAAGAGATCTACTGAAATGGTAGAAGATGTGGCTTTTAAGATTGGTATTGATTCTCATCTCCATTATGATCGAGGTGAACAAGTATGCAAGATATTACTTGAATTTCTATAGGATAATGGTTTAATTTCTTGCATAAGCATTTGAAAATGGGATGGAAAATAGGAATACAAGCAGATTCAGGCACATGTTGTTGATCCAGGAAATGAGAACAACCTAATGAAACATATAAAAATTCTTTGTCAGAATGGAATTGCAATGAGTGATGGTAGAGTAGTGAAAGTAAAATTGTTTGAGTGCCATGATCTTGTTGCAACTTTCCAGTTAGTATGCCATGGAAAAGTGTCACTGACGGGGAATATTTTTTTACGTGGTGCACATGTAAAAAAAGAGATAAACAAATGGTTACAAAGAAACATTCTATTCAAGAAGAAGATACAATCAATTCAATAGAAAATTTTCATTCAAGTATGCAGACAAGTATGTGAGATATTACTTGAAATTCTATAGGATAATGGTTTAATGTCTTGTATAAGCATTGGAAAATGGGATGGAAAAGAGGAATACAAGCAGGTTCTAGCACATGATGGTGATCTAGGAATGAGAACAACCTAATGAAACAAATAAAAATTCTTTGTTAGAATGGAATTACAATGAGTGATGGTAGAGTAGTGAATGTAAAATTGTTTGAGTGCCATGATATTATTGCAACTTTCCAGTTAGTATGTCATGGAAAAGTGTCACGGATGGGGAATAAGTTTTTTCCATGGTGCACATGTTCAAAAAGAGATAAACACATGGTTACAAAGGAACATTATATTCAAGAAGGGGATACAATCAATTCAGTTTCAAAATTGCATTCAATGTCGTCAAAGTTACTTTTGCTAAGTTTTATTAATTAAATTGGTGTGTCAATTTTTATGTTCTTAGTAATTATATGTCAATTCTTATGTAATTTTACATTTTAGGAATTGAACCCTACATTAGATTCAAGTAAATGATGGTTGGACCAAGTTGATATTTGCATCATTGATATAGAGCCATCTTTGCATGGTAGTTCATTGATTGTTATTAATACTTATCCCATGGATCGGTCAAATGATGACATGGTACATGTTTTTCCTCTTAATGTTCATTTAAAATAGAATTCATTATTTTGCTAATATATAAAATAACTTGTTGGAAATTATAGTTGACACTTGGATCAACGTCCAATTTGGTATATTTTGTTGCTCATGCTGGAATTTGAACTGTTTTGAAAATGTTTCATGAGGTTCAAAGAATAGAACAAGGGTTTCAGAAGAAAAATCCAACTAAGGGGATTGATAAATCAAAGTTCATTCAAATTTGGGATGAGATAGAAATAATTGGAGTTGCATGTAAGCTTGGGGAATCAATTCATGATAAAATAAATGAGCACATGGATCTAAAATATGGGCAATCTGATGGAGAAATGTTAGGAAACATACTTAGTTGACATGATGGAATTTTGAAGGTATAATAATTTTTTAAACATATGTATTTATTATTGGTTTTAATGTTTTTTGAAGTAATAGTAATTTTACATTTTAGGTTATTAAAGATCTACCAGATGAAGAAAAATACAAAATGTTGGTGAGAATATGGGGGGCTTACAAAGAATTCCACACTTTGAAATTGCAAGGGTCTATAGGAAGTGATGCTTCTATGTATGAGGAAAGGTACAATTATCTTTCATGTAGTATTAGTGCAATCAAATCATCTATTTAGTAGGTTGATTCTAAACTTTACTCAACATGTGGAGCATTCATTGCATGATAAGACAAATAGCAAGTGAGTGGCTTTGGTTGTGTTCCTTTTGTGTAGGAGATGATATGGTTCCTTACATGCATATTCAAGTGGAAAATGCTCTTCAGATAACGAAGTCTTTCCATCCTCATACCTTGGGTTGTTTAAGAAATGAGGTAATAGAACATAAACACAGGGAGATGAAAAATTTGAATACCAATCAAGGAGCACAAAGAGGTTGTGATGCATAAGCATCACTCCACCTCAACATGCACCAACTCATTTACACGCGTGGTGCACCTTCAAGGAAGGAGAGGTGCCACCCTCTCATTTTTTCCTTGAGAATCCAAGGCGTGATCCAGACATTAATTGAAGATAAGATGGAAGATCCAGATCATGCTTTCGCACAAGATAGAGATAAGATCTCCATTAATAGGCTGACGACATCATGGATCTACATCCGATTTGGAGCATATTTCTATCATTGTAATATGTCCATTAGATAGGTGTTTGAATGGTGATTTGACACCACTAAATTATATTGCGAGGGAAGCTCATTGAATCCCTCTTGTATAAATAATTGTATTGTAATAAAAGTAGAGGTTGGGTTGGATAGGTTGGTAGGTGGGAGGTTGATGAGAGCTGAGACTCAGTTGCAGCTCAGACTCCACCATTGTAATTTGGCATTCCACCGTTAATAGAAAATGACGGTTTTTCCTGTTTTATCTTTCTGTTCAATGGATGTTGTGTTATGAATGGATTTTACATGTTTGTGAATTGTAGATGAATGTTAGAAATCATATGCAAGGATAGAGATACTGGTTTCTATCCATGAGTGAGTTGAGTTAAGTCGAGTTCTCTAGGATAAGTGCAAGGAGTGCGCAACATAGCAAGAAAAATTTGTAAGCCAACGCAAGGAGTGTGTGTCTGAACTTAGTGGAGTCAGAAGAGAAACTGTCAGGAGGGCACACCAGATTAATTCATAGACTTAGGGAGAAATTTCAAGGCAGTTAAGTTCTTTGAAAAGAAAGACTGTGTGGAGAGAAGCATAGTCTAGAGTTACTGAACACTCTGGAACACTTTTCTAGGAGGGAATTGAGCTAGTCAGAGCATACACAGAAGAAACATGGTTGAAGGTGTTGGAGGATCCCAAAATTTCTTAATATTCTGGTGAAGGAAGGCTTTGGAAGGAGTGCATCGACAAAGGAAAGGCGATTCCTTAGACCTTTTCACAAGGCTAAGGGAGAGGTCGTTGAAGAGTTGAGCCAAGTGCAAGGAGTGAACCTAAGGTGTGGTGAGTTCACCTTATAAGATCAAGAAGCAAAGCGATAAGCTTCTAGGAGGGAAAGAGAAGATTGAAGAGGAACTTGGAACCTTGGAGGTTATCAAGTCGAGAAAAGTCACAGGAGAGTTGCATAGATTTCTGCAAGTAGTGTAGAAATACCTCGAGAACAGCCTAAGTCTCGAAAGGTGAAAATTAAGCTAAGTGTGAAAAGGATTTGAGGACTTTTCAAAGTCTCTAAGATGGAGAAGTCATCCATTGTTGAGGAGAAGACAGGTGGCAGGATATTGAGAAGTTAGGGAGCAGGAGCTTCAGAAGGTTTGTCGGGAGAAAACAAGAGTGTTCACGAGGTTGCGAAGATCGAAGTAAATCTAGTCCATTGTATCTGGAAGATCACGTGGAAAAGAGTCGTGTATTACGAAGGAGGAACCCTTCAGAGAAAATTCGACAAGAAGTCCCGAAAAGATGAGTGCCAAAGTAAATCTTAGCCGTCCATCGAGGAGGATACGTGGAGAGGGATCGACATCTCACTGATTCATAAGTTAGGAAAAATAGAGTTGGGAGGAGAAAGGACTCATGAAATCCGAACTCACAATTCGATCGTAGATTTCGATCATGAAAGGAACGTGGACCATAGATCTGGTCCTAGAGTATTCTCAGATTCGAGAATCGGGGAAAGGGGAAGGTAGCTCGACGAAATTCCAAAGTGTGAGATCGTGAAGGAATTTGGCCCACGGTCGTAGTTCGTGGTCACATCAGAAATAATCTCTAGCATGGGGAGCTAACAACGTTGGCGTTGGAGTTGAAAAGTGCAGGAAGAGGGTCCGTAGGTACCACATCACAGGTGTCGGGGAAGTGAAAAAGGGTCTGTTCCAAGGTAAATCAATTCCATCGGGAGCCCGATGAACCATTGAGTTTGATGATTTGAATGATTCTAGACCAGGAGGTCGAGGTGACCCCTCTTTGATAGGAGTGAAGGGGGTGGTTTTCACCGGGAGTGGTATCAAATCTTGATTTCTCTCAGTTGGGGAGAAAGAGACAAAGGAGCTGGTGTAGAATTGATTTCTGTAAGCTAGGGAGACATGGTGCGATGCTCTGTTGGAGCCATTGCAAGGCACACATCAGATGGTAAACAACCAGGTGGATTGTAGACAAAGAAAAATGGCCATTGAAGGTCAAATATGCGGTCAAAGAGAATTCCACTCGCAAAAGAGTAGAACAGAGATGGAAAAGGAGCTCAGTAAAATTTGAGCACAGATGGAGAGGCTTGCATTTAAGATGCAACAAGAATCAAAGGTTCACTGGAGGTATGAATGGTCTTTGAAGAGAACAATCAGTTGGCCTGTTCAAAATTTGTTGGCCAGGAGGCAACGAAAGATTTTAAAGAGGTGTTTGAGGCATGCTAAAAAACTCAGTCATAAGGGAAAGAGATCTGGAAAGTGTCTCATATATTTCCAGGTGGGAAATGAGAAGGGATCAATGGATATCATGAACTACCAGGTGGGAAAAGGAGACATCCTAGATTTCCAGGTTGGAAAGGGAGAAGGGGTGAACTCAACAGATAATTTTTGTCATCTGAAGGGGTTGATAGATGAAGAGGAAGAAGAAGAAATACCTCACTCAGGTGGATATTCATGTGGAACTACAAGCCACATGAATGAAGATGATGAGAATTTAAAAACTTTCATCATAGAGGAGAAGAATTAGAGGAACGTTCTGATCATTGGAGGAGTCAATATATTCCTACCAAGCGTTCGAGGAGAGGCTAGCATAGATGTTGCAGTACAAAAGGAAGACAACCAGTAGAGATTTTCATGGGAGAAAAGGAACAAATACTGATGTATGTCCCCGTAGAAGAAGAAGAGAATTCAACAAAATCTCTCGACGTTTTCAGCCAGGAAGTTGAATAGGAGATGACTGCAGCACTGGGGTCTGCAACAAAAGAAGAAGCAAACACCATAGAATTTTCTGATCTATGTGAATAATTTAAATCTCTTGAGAGGAGAGTGGAAATGCAAGGCATGCATATCCAACAAGATAAGTTGGAAGCAGATGAAGGATTACACCAACATGAAGAGCAGCTAGAGGAAGCCAGAATGGGAACAATTGAAGGATTGACATGAGTGAATCTATCAAGAGTAGTGATAGCTGAGTAGCCATTTAGTGACGAGGAGCATACAAGAGTGAATATTGTAGTAGAGTGGCAAGATAATTCCACAAGGGAAGAAGATGTCTTGGGAATTCAGTGTGATTTTACCATCGATAAGGAGGGAGTGCAGCGAGCTAGTCTGCAACAGACGAACCAGCCAATGGAATAGTTGGATGAGGTGATCGAAGAGGTAAGGAATATGATGTTGGAGTTGGTAGAGGAATTGGTTAGCATGAGGAAGCTAGATGAAAGGAAACTTGCACAAGCAGCGAGGATGATCCATGAGCAGAAGCAGAGGAGTCGAGAGACAACTCTAGGAGAAAGTTTGGGATCCAGGTGGATTTCAACCACGTTGGAAGGTTCATGAATAGGAGCTCGTGATTTTTTCCATTGTGGATTATGATGTAGGAGCATCACTGCACCTCATCATGCGCCAACTCATTTACATGCGTGGTGCACCTTCAAGGAAGGAGAGGCGCCACCCTCTCATTTTTGCCTCGAGAATTCAAGGTGTGATCCATGAATTAATTGAAGACAAAATGGAAGAGCCAAATCATGATGTCGCACAAGATGGAGATAAAGTCAACATTAATAGGATGGAAACATAATGGATCTCCATCTAATTTGGATAATATTTCCATCATTTTAATCTATCCATTAGATAGATGTTTGAATGGTGATTTGACACCACTAAATTAGCTTGCGAGGGAAGCTCATTGAGTCCCTCTTGTATAAATAATTGTATTATAAGAAAAGTAGAAGTTGGGTTGGATAGGTTGGTATGTGAGAGGTTGATGAGAGACGAGACTCAGTTGGAGACCGAACTCCACCATTTTAATTTGGCATTCCACCACTAACAAAAAATGACGGTTTTTCCTATTTTATATTTCTGTTAAATGGATGTTGTGTTATGAATTTATTTTACATGTTTGTGAATTGTATATGAATGTTAGAAGTTGTTTGCAAGGATAGAGATACTGGTTTCTATCCACGAGTGATTTGAGTTAAATCGAGTTCTCTAGGATAAGTGAAAGGAGTGCGTGACAGAGAAAGAAAAATATATAAGTCGATGCAAGGAGTGTGTGTCTGAACTCAGTGGAGTCAGAAGAGAAGCTGCCAAGAGGGAACACTAGATTAATTCATAGACTCAGGGAGAAATTTCAAGGAGGTTAAGTTCCTTGAAAAGAAAGACTGTGTGGAGAGAAGCACAGTCCAGAGTTACTAAAAACTCTAGAACACTCTGCCAGGAGGGCATAAAGATAGTGGGAGCATACACAGAAGAAACACAGTTGAAGTTGTTGGAGGATCTCAAAATTGCTGAATATTTTGGTGAAGGAAGGCTTTGCAAGAAGTGCGTCAACAAAGGAAAGGATATGCCTTAGACCTTTTCACAAGGCTAAGGGATAGGCTGTCAAAGAGATGAGCCAAGTGAAAGGAGTGCACCTAAGGTGTGGTGAGTTCACCTTATAATCTTAGGAAGCAGAGAGAGAAGCTGGTAGGAGGGCACGAAAAGCTCATATTGGAACTTGGAACTTTGGAGGTTCTCAAGTCTAGAAAATTCACAGGAGAGTTGCACAGATTTCTGCAAGGAGTGCATAAATCCCTCGAGAACAACCTAAGTCTCGAATGGTGAAAATTACGCTAAGTGTGCAAAAGAGTCAAGGAATTTTCGAAGCCCTGAAGACGAAGAAATCATCCATCATCGAGGAGAAGACATGTGGTAGGATATCGAGAAGTTTGAGAGAAGGAGCTTTGAAAGGTTTGTCAGGAGAAAACAAGAGTCTTCACAAGGTCATGAAGAGTGAAATAAATCCAGGTCATTGGATCTAGAAGAGCATGTGGTAGAGAGTCATGTATTTCGAAGGAGGAACCCTTCAGAGAAAAGTTGACAAGAAGTCCCGAAGAGTTGAGAGATGAAGTAAATATTAATTGTCCATCGAGGAGGATACGTGGAGCGGGATCGACATCTTTCTGATTCACACATTGGGAAAACAAGAGTCGAGAGGAGAAAGGACTTGTGAAGTTTGAACTCGTGATTCAATCACAACCGTCAATCGCGAAAGGAACGTGGAACATATATCTGGTCCCAGAGTATTCACAAATTCAGGAATCCGAGAAAAGGGAAGGTAACTCATGAAAATTCCAAAGCATGAAATTGCAAAGGAATTTGGCCCATGGTCGTAGTCTGTGGTCACATCAGAAAGAAATTATAGCACAAGGAGCTAGAAGCATTGGCGTTGGAGTTGAAAATCTCAAGGAGAGGGTCCACAGGTGCCACATCACAGGTGTTGGGGAAGTGAAAAAGGGCTTGTGCCAAGGTAAATAGGTTCCATCGGGATCCAGACAAATTATTCAGTTCGACGATTTGAACTATCATAGACCAAGAGGTTGCGGTGACCCCTCTTTGATAGGAGTGAAGGGGGTGGTTTTCACCAGGTTGCATTGGTATGGATTATCAAAACACATTTGACCATGATAAAATGTGTCTTGTTAATGAGATGAAGGTATTTTTTTTAAGCTAGTGATGAGATCATAAGGTATCTTACAGAAACAAAAACAAAGAAAATTTGTCCCTCCAATTATTAAAAACCAACTTCGTCTTGAATATGAAAAGTGTTTGACTACAATTTATATGGATACCGCAATAGAGATAGCCTCCCATTTCTCTAATGTCACTCCTCATCAAGTGAAACAATTGTTTAACTCATGGGTGAAATCTAAAAGATCAGTAACTACACAACCAACTGTAAGTCACTTTTACGTATAAATGGTATCCATTTGATTTCCATTTTAGATCTTAAACAATTTCAAGTTTTACCTTTTCATGTTCATTCATGCAGAGTAAATTTATTGCTCGTTCAAGGCCAATAAGAAAATATGGCAAAGAGTCCTACATTGAATCACATCGGTATGGAATATCCTATAATAAGGGGAAAATATTTCAAGCACCATTGTTTTCCCCTTCACAAAGCACTACTACTGAGACACACCAAAATGTTGTTCCATATACTAGTGAGTTTTTCCAAACCATCTACTAGCGAGTTATATGGTACTTATCGACATTAATTCTTTAAGATCAATATTGTTTTTTTTTTATGTATCTTAACTTAATTATTTTTCTATTATGAGAAAATTTCATTAAAAAAATATTTATTGTAAATGAAATGATCAAGCGAAAATCAGTGCTACACTTGAAACAAAGGATGTACTTATTTCAAATAACCCACCGAAAGAACCGACACAAAGTAAAAGAACTATTGTTGTGATAAGAAGACAAAGTAAAAAGAAAAAATGTGAGAACTAGTCTTCAGTGGCCTATATTCAATGGGACTAATGGAACATTGTGTTATTTTTGTACAACACATTGTATGTTATCATTTCATTTTTATGAAATCGATATGTTTATTTAACTTTAGTTATATTCATATGTGGCCTTATTATTTGAGGATAATATGTATCAAATAGTGTCGTTGGACACTTTTGTATCTCAAGCACCATAAATTTCCAAAAAATGGTGTCTTTCGATACCATCATTGTTAAGATCATTTTTTCCCTATGATTCTAGTTTCATTGTTGCATAAAATACAATTCAATTCATACATGTTTTAAGCAATGTTTGGATTGTTAAATGTAAACATGACTTGATTATATCCTCATCATTTTCATAGTGGATCGAGTTTTGGAACTCTAGATTCAACTCTTCCTACAAGCTTGTAGGATGGAAAACCTGCCCATAGGACTGTGGGTAAAGTTTCCATCCATTCTACATGGAAACTCTTCCCACAAGACTGTGGGCAGAGTTTCCACTCATCCTAGATGGAAAATTTCCCATAGGCTTGTGGGAATATTTTCCATCCTATAAGGTTGTAGGTAGAGTTGACTCTAGGGTTCCAAAATTCAAGTCCACTATGAAAATGACGAGGAGATACTCAAGTCATATTTACATTTAACCATCTAAACATTGCTCAAAACATGTATGAATTGAATTATGGTCATATTTCCACCCATCCTAGATGGAAAATATTCCCATAGGCCTGCGGGCATAGTTTCCATCTAGGATGGATTACAACTCGGATTGTCGGCTTTCACCATAATGTGGCATAAAAAAATCTAGTGATCTCATTATTCAATATAGAAAGTTAGGGGAGATATTAGTGTCTGTATTTGTGTGTAACTCTTAAAAACAACCAACAGAGATAAAAAAAAAAAAATGCATCTACAAACTTGGATGTTTTGCACCCTCAAACTATTTATCTACATTGATATATTTTCATGTTCAATCTATTTAACTACAGTGAGATATGTACCTTGATGCTTCATATATATCAATTTAAAATTGTGAATCCTCAAAGCTGCATGTTCTTTTCCTAGGAGTTGATGAAGAGATCCATCCCATAGGCTGAGTTGCCATCCATCCTAGATGGAAAATATACCCACATTCCATGGATGGAAACTCGACATGTGGGATGGATCTCTTCATCAACTCTCAGGAAAAGAACATGCATCTTTGAGGCTTCACAATTTTAAATTGATATATATGAAGCATAAATGTACAAATTTTAATTTTGTTAAATATTTGAGGCTGCAAATACATCAATGTAGATAAATAGTTTGAGGGTGTAAAGCATCTAGGTTTGCAGCTGCAGTTTTTTAATATCCATTGGAGTTTTTTAAGGGTTACATAAAAATACAGAAACCAAGATCTCCCCTAACCTGCTCTATTGAATAATGAGATCAGTGAATTTTTTTCTCCCACAGTATGGTGAAAGCCAAAACATACGTTTCAGGATTGGACAATGTGTTAAAAACTCATGAATACAAAACCTGAGCCTTGTTGATGGTTTGAGAGACTGCCAATGTTAACTCAAAAGTTATGTCACAATGTATTAGAGTGTAATTCCTAGGAAGTTCATGTCTTGGATGCATCTCTTCATCAAATCCCAAGAACAAAACATGCAACTTTGAGGCTTTAAAATTTTAAATATGAAACATCAAGGTAAAATTTTTAATGTAGATAAATAGGAACCCATAGATGTGGGATGCATATTTTAGAACTAGTTGGCCAATATTCTATTCCTTGTGTGAATGCTAGGTGGGCCTTCTTTCTCAAAGTGTTTTGGAAATATGGTTGGCTTACAATGGATGAAGCATGCATGATTTTTCTTTAGGGAAGTGGATATTCCAACCACTTAGACTCAAGAATCAGAAGTAATTCAAGAACAACATGAGACATTGAGGAAAATTGGGAAAGGCATAGCTTCTAAGTGACTTTCATAGATGAAAATTTGAATTTCAAGATCTCTAAATATTAGCTAAAATTAAGTTCCATTTTCCATGTTTTTTACAGTGTTATATGCCATGAAGGTTTAAAAAAATGAATTTGGAGCTTATGGTGGCATATGTGGATGAAATGGTGAAACTTTCCATAATCCTGCAATGTCCTATCAAATACTTTATTTCATATTTTTCAAGTAGACATATGATTCCTTTTCTCATTTGAAACTCTTCACCATTGTTGTCTTTTGCTTTCTGTGGAATAGATCCAGATATGTTGGAAATAGGAAACAATCATAAGACCATGGAGTAATGTGGTTCTTTTATATTGATAAAATGTGATGAAACACTTATGGATAGGAATACTTAGGGAATCCTAATTAATATTCATGTTATTGTAGTCAATCAAGGTGATCCTTTTCCTCAAATTCTTTTGAATATATAAAACATAATATGTTCCTTCCTTAAATATTCTAAATTTTATTTATAAAACAAGTATACACTGCGTTGGATTACTGAGAAGGGGGGTGAATCAGTAATAGAGAAATTCAATCCTTTGTAACCACAATAATCAAGTTTTATATCAATGTAGAATTATCATCCAATAGTTGCAGAGTAAATAAACAATGAACAAATGAGCAATCATACACATACACAGTACACTAGTGTTTTCATGGGGAAACCAAAAGCAAGAGAAAACCATGAAATGATTTTTATTATATGTCCTTAAGAATTACATTCATTGGAAGCACCAAATTCCTTTGTTTTTCATCTGCAACTGGAAGGAGGCTCCAACCCCATAATTTCTCAGGCTACAACCTGAGGGAATCTCCAACTCTCCAATTCTCTAGCTACAACCAGAATGAGGCTATGACCCCCTATCTTCTCCGACTACAACCGGAAGGTGTCTACAACCACCTGTCCTTGCCCCGTCCAACTTCCATGACGTAGAAGTAGAATGGTGGAACCACTGTCACATTATCACTATGAGATATATTGATGTAAACATGTACCAATCAACCTGCACCAAACAAATTGTACCAATAAACTAAACCATGTATCAACCTATACCTCAACCTGTAATCAACATGTACCATAAACAAGTTCATCAACCATGCACCAACATGTACCAAACAACTTGTAATCAGCCTGTACCATAAAAAAGTGCATCCAACCATGTAACAAGTATGTACCAATCATGTATCAACTACTCATAAACTATGACTCATCAAGATGTACCAACATCATCAACTATACACCTCATGTATCTACCAACTCATCGACTATTCGTCTCAACCATGTATCCAACATGTACCTAAACCAAAAGCCTCATCAATTTTATCATCCAAATCTGATTTGTAACTCTATAATAGACCTCATGTATACGATCACATACCTTCAAACCTTCCTTAAATTTAACAACAAGAGACTAACATTTTCATCAAAATTTACTTTAGTCTCACATGACTATTTTTGGATTAGTCAACAACCCTAACTTGGAATAATCATAAATATGTACCTATAATGAATAAATATATGAATAATGATAAAAAGTATTCTTCAGTGTCTTTTATGCAATTCCTACAGACTTCACTACTTGGAACCTCTCAGAAAAGGAGTTATAGAAAAAAATAGCATACCTTGTTGAATTCTGGCTTATTCTAGAGAGCAAACTTTTAGAGCGTTCCCCGTACTGAATATTTATTGTATGGATCTGAAAATTGTACACATAACACTATAGATTTTACTCTAACCAATACATTTGGTCTTACTAAATTTGGATCTGTTATGAAGAATTTATGACGTTTTTACCTAAAACACTTGTTTTAGACAAGTTTCAGGACTAGCCACAAGCCTTATTTCCACGGCGTGTAACTCCAAAAATACAACGACCCATAAGCTTAAATTTGTACCAAAAATACTTGGATATGTTTCCTCAATGGCCTCCCAATTTCACGGTCTAAATCATTCTAGAAAAAAAATTATTGCGAAAATGGTGAGATGACATGTAAATAACATACCTTAGAAAGCATCATCAAAGTAATTTATCCTCCCTTGAATTTCAACCTTCTTTACTTCACCTTCCCTCTGAAATTTAGCTTATATATCCTTTGGTTACCTCAGTCACCTATATATATTCAATATTCTCAAGTCTGATTAAAATGAGAGAGCCTTTCCTCTTATTTATACTTTCATGTAGCTTCCTCAAGGGGTTACCTTCTAACCATCTTAACCCACTTTCATAATTTTAGGGTTAACCCACTTCTAACCACTTGTCAACTTAGTAATTTATCTATTAAATTTATTATTTAAATAATTTATTTTGTAATCACTTTGAATTATAGTACACTCATCACTTCACTTTATAATTTACCTTCTAAAATATCTTAAACCACTTTGACTACTTTGACCTTTTGGGGCTTCTAGATGACTCATGAGGGTTCTCCAACTTCACATGGACATAACTCTCTAACTGTGAGGAGTTATGTGACATTCCACATACCACTTAAAATGGCATGACATGTACTATCCATATAGAATAGTCTTGCCTACAAATATATCAAAACGCATACCATTATCCATCAAACAAACTTGGGTCCATTACCCAAACCTGGGTTCTTCAACTTCTCATGGCCATAACTCTCTAACCGTGAGGGGTTATGTGGTGTTCCAAATACCAATGGAAATGGAATGACATGTAATATCCATATAGAATAGTATTACCTTCAAATATATTAAAAATCATACCATTATACATGAAACAACCATGGGTCCATTACCCAAACCTATGTCCTACCAGGATTCACTACCAAACTTTCTCCAAGGGTTGACATCAATCACTTAGGGTTGAAAGCAATATAAAATATCACTCTCCAATGGTTGACATCAATGAAAACCAAAAATCGATGCCAAATTTCCATAAACCAAAGCCAACTGTTTGGCAATCTCCCCCCTTTCACTACTACATATGGGTTGATTATTCCATGAAATTTTTTCACGCTTCAACTAGTTTCATATTTTTTTTTAAACAAGGTGGGATTTTTGTCGATATTTCCATGAATGCTCGTTGCAATATCGATGAAAATCTTATTTAAATCTATTTGGGATTTTCGTCACTATAGTGACTAACTTTCGTGGCAATAGCGACGCAAATTTTGCTTATCTCATTGGTTGGTGTTAACGGCTAGTTGACTATTTTATCTATATATACGTGACTTTAAGAGACTTTACGACACAATTTCTATAGTTGAGACATTGTTCTTGGATTTTGTTCGAGTTGTTTTTTTTTTTTTTTTTTTCCGTCACCCACCGGTTGAACAAATCCAATTCTCGATCTACATAGCTCGGATTTTG
>JASDQU010102829.1:411642-430244 GCA_032191745.1 Picea mariana
GGTTGAGGGATATATGGTATATCAATGCATGGTGTATATTAGTCAATATCTACCTAAATTAGCACAAAATATGAATGTGCCTCACATTTGTGATCTCGACTCCATCAACAAATTTGAAGGGGAGGTCCTATTGGGGAAAGGTAAAATGAGGACCGTGAAAGGTAATTATTCGATGTCGACATAGATTTAATATATTACACATCTATTAAATTATTCATTTATTAACAATAACTAATTATTGATATTAAATTGTTATGCTATCATATAGTTGCTCGGGAGTGGGATGCTTTACATTTATACATTGCAAACAACCTTGATTGGATGGAGCATAGGATAGAATATACTAAAGAATATTTTGGTAGGTTATCATGGGAAGGGGTGAGTAAGATGATTAAAACATCGCATTTTCATTGAGAGAAATTTCTTGATCTTACATCAAGGGAAGTTGATTTAGCCTTTGGTTTAAAAGATAAATAGGCAAGTTAAATTTGTTACCCACATTTTCCTAGTTTTTTCCCAATTTTTCAATGTATTTTAGTTTGTTTAATTATTGAAATATATATTTAGTAAGTCCTATATGAGGATTATTAATTTGCAATTTATTTTTTACTTGTTGTCCATGTTGCAGTTGAAACATCACAAGGCTATGTGGTGTAATGGTCGTAAATTTCGTATAAAAATGTTGGATGATAAGATGAAAACCTCAGATTGTGGGATAATTGTAGTGTTTAAGGTCACCAACATTTCTTCTAGAAGTGACAGAAATCTAGAAGAAACGGAGAATAGGTACTATGGCCATTTGGAGGATATAATTGAGTGTGATTTTAATTCCTTTAAAATAGTTTTGTTTGAGGTTAAATGGTACAGGCTACGAATGAATGAACGTGATCCTGAAAGAACTATTATTGAGCATGATAATGGATTTACCATGGTTAATACAAGGGCATGTGAACCAGGTACAAAGCCTTATGTTCTTCCAAGTCAATGTGAGCAAGTATTTTACTCAAAGGTACCTAGTAAAGCAGGTTGGTCATACGTTGTTAGATATGATCCAAGAGGAAGACCAGTAAAGTACAATCATGTAGCTGAGGATGAAGATAATAACGAGGAAGAAGATCATGATTATGAATATCAGAAGAAGGTGTCTCATGTAGTCGATGTGTCAGACGAAGAATTTGAAGAGGTTGATCATCCAAATGTAGGAAACAATGATCTCATTGACGATATCGATAACTATAGTAGCAAAAATGATGTTGATGATGAAGTTTATAGGAATGATCCTTTCACCAATATTGATTATGAACCATATCCTGATATAGATGTTGAACTGGATGAAGAAGAAGATGACTGATATTTAATTCATGTTGAAAAGAAGAGGTATTTGTTTATATATTTTATATGATCCTTATATGTTTTTATATTGTATAATATAGTATATGATACACGTTCTTTATAATTTCCAATTACGTAATATGGGGAAATTGAGAGTGATGTGAGGGGGGGGGGGGATAATTAGAGCTTCCACCTTCACATGGTTTCCCCTGTTTAGTAAAGAATGACTATTCTCAAAACCAAGAGGAGCTCTGCGTGACTGCGCCTAATCATACCAAGGATGTAGTTATGTCCATCATCAATTGTTATGAAACATTTGTTAAAACATTGTGTAGGTTAATTTCAAAAGGAAACTAGGGACTTCAATTAATTCATACTTTTCAACTCTTGTTTCATAAGGGAGATATGTGTTAAAACCCTAAACCCCACTTAATGCAATTAATTCATACATTCCAACTCTTGTTTCAATTAAACCCTAAACCCCACCCTTCCCCTTTAGGTGTGTGTTAAAATGCCTTTCCTTGCCTTTCCTTTCCTTTCCTTTCCTTTCCCCATGCCCTCAAATATCCTTTCCCCATGCCCTCAAGTAGCCCTCAAATATCCTTTCCCCATGCCCTCAACACTTGTCATGAAGTCAGGAACCTCAGATTCCCCTCAAGTATGCCCTGTCAGATGTCACTCAAAGTAACTCAAAGTCAATCTTTAGGGTAAAAATACACATACCCCCACCCTTACCCTTTAGGTGTGTATCAATATTCCTTTCCAGCCTTTCGGCCTTTCCTTCCTCACCCTTCTTAGGTTGGGCGAGCCAAAAGATACATACCCTTGACTTTAATGTCGTTTATTTCCTAAATGCATTGTGTTACACATCAACATTACTCACTTTGATAAGTGTCGCAAGTGTCGCATGTTGCTCACAACTGTCGCAAGTGTCGCATGTTGTTCACAAGTGTCGCAAATGTCAAGCAAAGTATACTGCCACGATGACGACACTAAGGAGACACTTAGAATACCTCAAACACCTGATTTGGAGGAAGAGGGATGGTTAACTGAAGTCAGGTGTCTCTTGCCACCTGAAAGAATCTTTCAATCTAAGGTTTTAGAAGAAAGCACTCCCCTACATCACCCTTAGGAGCGTTGGCGCTCTCTATAAGGTGCTAGGGAGCGTTATAACACAAAACTACCACTCTGAAGGAGTGCTACAGATCTTTAAAGTGCTAGCGCCCCCCTAAAGCCTACTAGGGAGCACTATAGCGCTTTGATGGCCTTTTTGAGGGAGTGCTGCCTATTCTGAGCAGCAGTTGATCTATTGAGGAGAATAAGGGGAGGATCTTTCAATCTTGAAAGGTAGTTTCATTTGAATTCCTAGTTCAGCCATGATCTTAGGAGAAGATCCTTGGTTTAAGGAGGGAAATCCTCAACTTACCCTAAAGATACCTCAAGAGGTTAAGCCTCTCTAAACCTATATAAACAGGCTCTATCATGGTGGAAAGGGGGAAGAATTGCAAGCATGAAACCTATGATCTCATAGGAAACACATGGTGAACTGGAGGAGAGTAATCAGTGAAGCTACTGTCATCCGGGTCATGTATTTTTTGAGCAAGGGTTAGACAAAGGGGACTTGATGAAGCTTTCACATTCGCATCTACAGTTGTAAGCTACTTCTGTCATTGTTCTCATTAATATGACACGCTTGGCCTATTTCTTTCTATTTTGTGTTCAATCTCACATGAACTTGTCTCTGATAGATAGATCTACTTTCAAGCTAATATTAATAGAGTAGGAAGTGGTCATACTATTGTTTGTCTATAGGGCTCATTGAGGAGCAAAAGATTGGAGCTCGACTCAGAGCGTGTAGGGACAAACGTCGATAAAAGGTACTTATTTTCTCCTTCCTCCTCATGCATTAGTTTGTATAGATCTAAAAGGAAGTCAGTGTCCATGTTAAGCATATTCTGTCTTAAGAGTTAAGAGTCTAGCTCTCAAGAGGAGATCTACCTGTCCACAGGGAGATTTTCCTTCAACAAAAACTGGCGACTCCGTTGGGGAATCTCGAATCGAAAATTTTTGGTTTTGATTTCTCCTCATAGACCTTGTCTTACCCCTTAATTGTTTTCAGACGTGTTTCACTCTTTTTGATTGATTTCATGAGATGATTGACTCCCTACCCCATCACACTCAGCTTGATTGCCAAAATTAGATTGAAATTTTGGATTTTTTGACATTTTCATGAGCTTTTTAAGACTGGCGCTCCTGTGGCTATGTTAACAGAGCACCAACGCTCCCTAAATGTGTTAGATAGAGTGCTATAATGCTTGGTACCGTTTACACCAGAGCGCCAGCCCTCTTTTGGCCAAAAACCTTTCCAAAATTGCTCTTTCCAGGGTCTAGTCTCTGTGTTTCACTTGCTGAGCCTCTCTGTGAGTCAATGCTTCTTCCCATTCAGCTTTGACATCCTTCCTTCTGAGGAACAAATACCTTGCTGTTTAGATTTTGTAGCCTTCTTCATTATTTTTGAGTTTTTCTGCTGTTGGGAGTTTGAAACCAATGCACTGTTTTTCTCTCCTTTTTGACTAAGTGAGAAACTCTGGTGAAGGACATCATAAGTCTACGAACCTCCTCATTTGGTTTTTTGTTCAGGTCATTTTTCTTCGACATATCTTTTTGTGTGAAATTGTCAGTTTTCTTTGTTTGCTTTTCTTTCACTTCTTGTTTTTGATCACAACAAGAGGGTGTATTGTTTGTACGTAACCTACATATGTTTGTATGAGTTTCTTGATCCAAAAGGATAATTGGCAGGAGAAGTGTTGTTTTGAATTAATCATTATTAACATACAAACAATAAAGAGACATCTTCATGATTGATTTGCATATTAGAAGACATTTCCAAAAATTTTTAGCACCGCATCGGATTTGATTGAAGAAAATTTGTTTGAGGGCATTCCTTCTTAGTGTTTGTTAGTGAAAATAAATCTCTCTCTCTCCCTTAAATAGATCTTCATCAAAAAAGAAATGATTTCTTATCATATTTGATGCATTTTTTGGGGATTGAGTCATCATTCCATCCGTTTCACTTCCGTGCACCCCTTTTGAGTAAAGAACAACTATAAAATGAATGCTAATTAAAAACTATCTAGAACATTTTGTTTTCTAGGATCCTCCACCAACAGTAGACTAGGACTAGTACTTTGGATTAGGCTATGAGCATAACTCTCCAAAGTTTCCAAAACAAACCTTAGCATCCTGAGCTAGGGAGAGTCAAATCCAATTGTCGTATAAGTCTGCCTGGGATCCCCCTCTCACACAGGGGTTACGCACGAGGTCGCATTCTGGAAAGCTACGGAGATTATCCCTCCATGGTTTGACTGATTGTAGTAGTTAGATCGTATTATGGGGATCGCTTAAAGGTATACCCACAATGTTGAGTGGAATCCTTTCAAGTTGATTTCGGGCTAGATACCCTGCCCGTACATTCGGACTGGACTGTTGACTGTACCCACCCAGGGGCTGACTGTGAATTGGTAACCTTAGTGGCCATAATCTTTAGGGTCTTACACAAGGTGACAGTGAAGGGAAGTCTCACTGTACCTGAGACAGACATTGGTCAAACTCACTCGGGCTCCTTGGAGGGTAAATCCACAATTACTGCATGGAAGCTTGCACTAAGGTGAAAGTCCGTTAAGCAGGTCACCATTGTAACTGTTCCACCATATCCCCGCCCCTTCTTGACTTGATCACGTGACGTTGGATTTCATCACCAACTAGTATGGTCATCGAGAGAAGGTTTTGTTTGCTTGGTTGTGATTCCTAGATTCTATTAGCGTATGTTACTTCTTTTCGGTAGTTGTCCATAGATTTTTTTTTTTTTTTTTGCTGGCTCTTTTTCGCCAATATTTACCCTCCACGCCATTCGCGGAGGTTACAGGGACATCCTCCAGAAAATATGGAAGATAATACCCCTTTACGCCCTCATTCTATGGAGGAATATCCTCAACAAAGCGAGGTTCACGACACTATAACCTCCCAAGAAGAAGTTCCCACTTCTTTGGAGAATTTTCGAATTGTTTCAGAGTCTCTGGAGGCTTTCCGCATTCTGGAGGGATATGAGAGACGTGTTCTCCAACTCAATTCATCCTTTGAATTCATCTTCATCAATCCTTCTGATATTCCCACTAGGTCTCATTCAAACCCTCTAGTCAACGACCCCTTTTGGAATGTAGACATTGTTCAAAGTCCATTGCGCATGGTGTGGGATCTTTATGGAATAGGAATAGGTGCCAACACACCTATCACCTACACTGTACCCTTAAACCATTTTACCGGTACTATCATTTTTTTAGCTACACCGTCCATTGATCTGAACACATCGTCTGTTGGCCCAAGGTCCACTTTTTCTCTCCAGATGGCTCACTCTACAATGGTCCCTCACATTCCGACTATTCCCACCAGTAATGCGGTGGTTAGCCAAGCTACAATTGGCACACCAATAACACCTAGACCTTCATCATCACTCCCTTTTGGGTACAGAGAACTGAATTCTTCCGCTATCACTACTACCCAAGTTATGCCAGGAAGTTCCATGCCTATACAACAACCTACAGGGATCGGTCTTGGTGGTCTTGATCCATTAAGCGGCACCGGTCAGTCATTTACATCTGGTTCTCAAATTCTGGGAACTCTACCTCAAGCTGGGGGGCATCCTCCCACCGAAGGACAACTTCCATTTGGAGGGCACCCTCATGTTTGGGGGCAGACTCAATCCGGAGCCTACCATCAACCGTATGGACAAAATGTGTCTACCACACCCAATCCATGGAATATCTCTTTTCCAGGAAACCCACAGTTCTCAGGGGGACACAATCCTTAAGCTCCACAACAACCTCTTCCCTCTCAAGGGACTCATCTATATACTCCTTATGGAAAAACGCCGAATCCGGCTTATAATCCTCAAAACCCATCCGGTTATCCCCCACTCGTACATGTTTCTTGAACTCCCTCAAATCCTATGTACCCTGGTCAACACCAACCTTATACAAGAGGACCCACTGGTTACAATTATCCGTCTAACCCAGTGTATGGTCCTATTGGTGTTCCTATGCCACACCAGTATTACCCGCAGGTTAACCGACAACTACCCTTCCTAGCGACTCTGGACCTCCAAGAATTGTCTCGGTTAGTGAATGATCCTATTTTTCATTCTCTGGTTTGGCCAGCTATCCCAGCTAAACTTCCTTCTGATATTCCAAAATTCGACAGAAAGTCTGGAGAAGACCCAAACAACCACGTGATGACTTTGAATTTGTGGTGTTCATCCAATTCCCTCATGGACGATTCTATACGTTTGTGTCTTTTCCAACGAACGCTTATAGGTTCTGCATCAAAGTGGTATATTGAACTACCATGCACTTCTTTTCACGATTTCAACTCCCTTGCCATGTCCTTCCTCACACACTTCCAACTATCCATTCGATACAAGACGGGTACTGAACTATTGACCTCCCTTTTCTAGACAACCTTCGTACATATCTCTAATCATATTCATGAATGGAGACTACAATGAAGGTTAATCAAAGCGGTCATTCCTGACCAATTATTAGCATAATGGTTCACCAAATCGCTCGTGATGTTACCATGGGTGGTGTAGTCACCGAGGAAGAAGCTATTGCTAGAGCTCAGTACTTAGATTTGGTTTGTTCACAATCTGGTACTCTATATGAGTTGATACCAAATGCTACCCATGCCACTAATGATCCATCCAAACCATCGTCTACCTCGCATGTGGATGGAGTTATTAGCTCCATCAAAACCCAATCTACTTCCCAGTTGACTAGAACAACCCAGCGGTTCGCTTCGATGTCTGCTCCCAGTTCGACTGCACCCTGTTCTACCTCCCCTCAAACTTAGGTCTATGAGGTGAATGTGGTCCAATCAACCCCTTCACAACAACCTGGGGGCAAGAAGAAAGCAAGAAATAAATGAAATAAAAACAACAATAATGAACAACCAAAAAGTCAACCACAAACCTCGGCTGCCGGAAAACAGCCACAACGGAAACCAAAATTTTCATGTTTCATTTGTGGTGATGATCACTACACTTGAGACTGTCCACATCGTGATGAAGTGGCGAAGATATTTAAGGGAAATTCACAACCCGCTGTGCTTACCCAGCCTTTTCCATAGCAACAATCTTTGGTTGTTCAAACCCCCACTCCAGGGGGCAGTTCCAACTAATCCCATGATGAGGCCTCGACAAGTGCCCACATTTACATGTTTAACGAGATTAATTTGACCACTTGCACTACGACATATGACACACCGATTAAACCTGATAAGCCAAATCCCGCTAACGGTTCCTTACCATACCCATTACCATCTATCAATAGTCCTCTATCTACTAGCCCTCCGTCCGAGCCACTTCATATTGAGAAACCTTCGTTTGACTCCATTTTACACCCTCCTAAGAGCACTATCCAAAAATATACCTTTAATCCTAGTTCACGGGCTGCCCAAAACTACAACATTGTTGAAGATTTGGCTCAAGCACCGTGTGCTATGTCTGCTTTGGAAGTTCTACAACACTGTCCCAGCCAATGTAGAATTCTCTTAGCTGCCATCGACACTTTCGATCCTGAGTCATCTAATAACCTCACATTTAATCTGGATGATCATCAACCTCGACTCTCTCACCAACTAGCTTTTCAGATCAATGTTGTTGTTCACAATCAACAAATCCATCAAACTATCTTGGA
Organism: Picea mariana; assembly: GCA_032191745.1. Classification (NCBI taxonomy): domain Eukaryota; kingdom Viridiplantae; phylum Streptophyta; class Pinopsida; order Pinales; family Pinaceae; genus Picea; species Picea mariana. Next base: position 419,724 of record JASDQU010102829.1, read on the forward strand.
TGAAGGAGCCTCTACTTGTGTCATGTCTTTGGCTTGTTGGAAAGGCTTAAAATCACCTGACCTTAACAAATCCCCTACGATGTTATGTGCTTTCGATGGGCGAGGTTTTCATCCTCATGGACTGTTACAATCCTTAGCCATTCAGTTGGGCGGAAAAACTGTTACCATTGATGTCGAGGTGGTCGATGCCCCCCTCGATTACAACCTACTACTTGGAATAAGTTGGTTCTATGCTATGACTGTTGTCGCCTCGTCGGTTTTTCGATGTGTACAACTCCCCCATCAAGGAAAAATTGTCACTATCGATCAACTAGATTTCTGTACACCCGACGCTCGTGCCCCTGTCACCAACAACATTCCTTTTTTGGGCGACAGCATTGGTGTTGGCTTATTGAAATATTCTAGCCTTATGGGTACCTTCCCTACACCACTTCCACCCACCACACATCATATTGCCACCATCAATATGATTTCGACTACAGCTTATCAATCTTTGGAATCATCTGACCCTTGGGTTGTACCTAGTCCTTTGGAATTCGATGTGCTCAGTGACACCATGCCACTTAGCCCAGTCGAGGCCACATACGTAACTATTCAATCTACCTCTCCCTCTCTGGACAACCCACATTTATTGGCACCTGAAGCCTACTCGATGCCATCATGGTTGGATTCCCTATCATCTGCAATCAATTACATTTCCCAAATTTTCCCTTCTGACGAATCTATAATGGAAATGCTTAGTATTGACGACGTACCTTGGGATGATAACCATCACCGATCCTCTTTTATTATGCCTTTGGAAGAAATTCAAAAAGACATACACTCTATCTTCCCTCCTAATGTTACCAATTCTCCACAATCTCCCATCCTCACACAAGATACTCTTTCTGAGGGGAATATGGGTAGTATCTCTACTACGATCGTTATCAATATTTTGATCAAAGAGGGTGTTGTGGAAAACATTAACCTTGGTGCTAATTGCACACCCGAAGAAGTGGCCTCTTACACCACTCTGTTTAAAGAATTCTGCGATGTCTTCGCTTGGAGCTATGAGGAAATGCCAGGAATCGACCCCTCAATCATCGTGCATGAAATCAAGATGTGCCCAGGTGCAAAACCTATTCGACAGAAACTCCTCCCAGCTCATCCCAAGAAAATCGCAGTTATTAAGGTAGAAGTTGAGAAACTTTTAAAATCTGGCTTTATCTATCCTGTCCCTTTGACAGAATGGGTCTCCAACCTTGTTCTGGTTGCCAAAAAACAAGGAACCATCCGTGTCTGTGTTGACTATCGGGATCTCAATAAATCTTGTCCAAAGGACAACTACCCTACACCCTTCATCGACCAAATCATTGATAATTGTGCTGGGAGCGTAATCTTCTCTTTCATGGATGGCTTCTCCAGGTATAACCAGATTGAAATTTTACCTGCTGATCAACATAAGACAACCTTTATCTGCCCATGGGGAAATTTCGCCTATCGAAAGCTACCTTTTGGTCTCAAAAATGCTGGTGCTACTTTCCAGCGGGCCATGTCATACGCTTCCCACGATATCAAGCATATCGTAGAACCTTACCTCGACGACTTACCTGCCCACTCATCCAATCGATCATATCACGTTGATCACTTACAGGCTATTTTTCTTCGATGTCAGTTCTACTGTATTCACTTGAACCCACATAAGTGCATTTTTGCTGTCAAATCCGGTTGACTTCTCGATTTTGTTGTCTCTAAAGATGGGATTCGGGTGGATACCTTAAAGATTAAGGCTATTCTAGCCTTACCTCCCCCTGCTAATTTGACCCAACTCCAAAGTTTGCAAGGAAAAGCAAACTTCCTTCGCCGTTTCATTTGTAACTACGCTGAGATAACTAAAGGATTCAAGAAGTTGCTGCAGAAAAACACCCCTTTCATCTGAGATGACATTGCTCAACGGTCATTTGATGCTCTCAAGCATGCCCTGACCCACACACCTTTGTTGCATCCTCTGGAGTATACAAAGGACTACGTCCTTTACGTAGCTGCCTCCACTTCCACTATTGCAATGGTGCTAGTTCAAGAGGACCCCAACGATGAGGAACATGTGATCTATTACCTGAGCAAGAGTCTATCTGGACCTGAAATCCAATATTCACATGTAGAGAAACTGGCTCTGGCAACCGTCATCGTTGTCCAGAGATTTCGCCATTACATCTTACTACGCACCACCACGGTGATTGAGGACTCAAACCCCATGCTTGACACATCAAGTGCTCAGGGGAAAATACTCTAAATGGATCGTCATCCTTCAGGAATTCGATCTTGAATTTACGAAGTCCAAAGCCAAAAAGTCCCTGGTGTTTGCGGAGCTCATCTGCAATCTCCCCCATGCTGATGAAGACACCGAACCTAGAGATTCTCTCCCTGAAAAAAATCTTTTCCTCATCAACACCTCTGATCCTTGGTACGGAGACATCCTCCTTTATCTCCAAACCCAACTCTTTCATCCTAACACTTCTCGTGAAGAGCATTGACATATTGGCCACCATTATCGTCGTTACCTCATCGTCGGTGACACCTTGTATCACCGTGGTATTGACACTATCCTTTGACGATGTTTGACTCATGCAGAGGATGAACGCATTCTGAATGACTGTCACCTTGGAGCTTGTGGCGGTCACCTTTCTGGGATGGCCACAACCCAAAAAATTCTATGTGCCAGCTATTTTTGGCCCTTGATTTTCAAAGATTGTACTGAGGCAGTCAAAAAATGCCCACCCTGCCAAGTTTTCAACAACAAGGCACGAACCCAACCTACGACACTGCACCCCGTTATAACCATCAGCCCCTTTGCAAAGTGGGGTATCGATTTCATGCAATGTAAGCCTACCTCAGCCGGGGGGCACGGTTATATAATTGTCACCGTCGACTAATTTACAAAATGGACTGAGGCTATGCCTACCTTTCTGAACGATGGTCGTACCGTAGATCTTTTTGTTTTTAACCACATAATAACTCATTTTGGTGTACCACGTGCCATTGTCACCGATCACGGTGCACACTTTAAGAACCAGATGATGAGTGAGTGAATTGCATGCCAAGTTGGGTTTTCACCATGAAAACTCATCCCTATACTATCCTCAGGCCAACGGACAAGTTGAGGCCATCAACAAGGTCCTCAAAACCATGATTCAACGCATGGTAGGGGAAAATAAGACATCCTGGCATCTGCAACTTTTCTCTGCTCTCTGGGCTTACTGTACTTTCGTGAAAACCGCAACTGGATTTACTCCTTTCCAGTTGGTGTATGGCATCGAAGCTATTTTACCAATCGAGTGTGAGATTCCATCTCTGAAAATTAGAGTAGAAATCCTACCCCATACCTCCGCCAAAGAATAACGCTTCTTATATCTATCCAAACTAGATGAAACATATCGTGATGCCGCTCTCGTTAACGAGGCACATCAGAAACGGATAAAAAATCAATACAACAAATCCGTCCATCCTCGGACTTTTGCAGAAGGAGACTTAGTCCTCGTCTATGACTAGGCTCATGAAAATTTAGGAACATGTAAGTTAGAACCTCTGTGGCATGGCCCTTACATTGTGAACGTGTTCTACACAGAGGTGCCTACGTGTTAGTCGATTATGATGGAATTTTCCTAGGGGATCCCTAGAACGGGCTTTACCTTAAAAATTACTATGCCTAGATCACCTAGCATGTGTACATTGTACATTATTGTATTTTAGTTTGGTGTGTCTGTTTCTTTCGCATGCTCGAGTCTTTACCTTTTCCACTCATAACTATGCCTTGTGTTTTCATGCACAGATGAAATCTTCCTTTCCTATCTTTGTCGGGTTTGTGGATGGTGCTAGTCGACACACCCAAAACATTGCTTCAGCCGCATGAGTCATTTACCAATTTGACGAGGTGGTGAGTTCAGGAGGTATTTTCTTAGAACCAAAGAATAATAACATGGCAGAATATCATGCTGTCATCAGACTCTTGGCCCAAGCCTCCTCCCTAGGTATCTCTCGTATCATTGTTAACCTAGACTCCCAACTTGTGGTCTATCAACTCAATCGTATCTACACTATTCGTAATCCTATCCTGCTACGTCTCCACCTACAAGTTCACCGTCTCGAATGAATATTTGATTATATCAAATACAAACATATTCCAAGAGAACTCAATGATGTTTCAGATTCGTTAGCTAATTACATCATGGATCAGTATCTCGCCCATAGATAAGATTTCATAAAGGAAAACAAATTGTACATCACATGTAAATTAAAACACATCACATTAAAGGCATCATCATGTACAAATGTTTTGGCACTGTAAAAACTCGGAACTATATATATATACATAGCGTGACTGAAAATGTTTTGATTACATCAAAAAAGTATTTAGAAGAGCAAAAATGTTGGGTCTTTACACCCATACAACATCATCTGACAAGTCATGCAAAATATACAATCACCAGAGAGACTCTAATCTCCCTGCACTGCATTGTGCTGAGAGTAACATATCACTACGTGCACTACGTGTCTCAGTAGAGAATTAACATTCTCTGGCAATCCCATAGTGTGCCTCTGTAGATGTAAAGACACTTCCCTCCTCCGTAGAGGAGGAATGCCCATCGTGAGGCCTTGAAGGTTTCTTTCAACCTCCCGGAGACCTATCACTGGTGCCCCCAGATCCGCTGCAACCGGAGCACCCCCACGACGTCCTGGTATTGGTATCTCAGCCAGGCACACTAATCCCTTGTCTGCATGTTGAAACAATACATCCATTAAAAACTCTTCTATGTACCCAAAAAAATATATATGTCAAAAAAAAACTTAAAAATAAAAACTAGACAAGGTGTTGCTTAGTCTCTCACCTGACACATCCCAATCTTCCCCCACGGCTAGAATCAAATCCATGCTCCCGCGAAAGTCCACCTCGGCACACGGGAAGTATTCTATACAAAGATACTAGCATCTCAGCCAAGTGAAGAAGTCACCGGTGAAACGGAACTCTGACTCTGCCACTAGTCTCGGAGACAAACTAGTCCACCGTTCCATCCATGGTTCTCCCACTGGTCGTACTGCCAGTGCTATCTGAGGCTGCATCTGGGGGATGCACTCTAAGAAAAATGATACCAAGAAAGAGCCGTATCCGAACTGTTTCTGCCCCATCCTACATCATGAAACTTGTTCCTTTACATTCCGAAGAAACCCTGTGCTCCAGTTAAACAGTGTTGGCTCCAAACATTGTGCGCCATAAGCTACCTGTGATCTCGACATCAGATGTGCGCTAGTGCTTCCCGTCACACTCATGATGGAGACCAAAATAGACCGAAGGGGTAACTCTTTGATATCCTTGATTTGGATTCTACCCCCCACCAATCTTTCTCCTAGGACACAATGACGTGCCAGATACATGCCCACTTGCTCAGGAAGCTCCCTCTGTCCGGAAAAAGATATAGGAACCCCTCTTTTCGAGAGGCTGGTCAAGAAATATACGTCTTCCAACTCGATGGTTAGAAGCTGTGTTCTGATCCGAAACCCTTGCTCTGTGACATCCCACAAGCTAATTATGTGCTCAAGCAGAAGAATCTCCTTCTTCATCTTTTTCAATTTGAAGAATTTCAGTAGGCCACAAGCTCTCAACGCGGCCCGCATGTGAGGACTCCATAAAGCAGCCAATTCATCGAGCTCCTACTCTCGTTCTTTCCACTGGATCATGGTCGTCGTCGAACTCAACTACAAATAAAAAAAAAACAAAGAATTTCATTATTCAATTTCTCGACAATTTCTTAAGTGATTTAAAAACTTGAAATCTAATGCCCACATTGTTCAAAAAGGACCATGCCCTTTTTTTATCACTCAACAATCATCATGCAGCAACAAAACGTTTTAAAATTAACATGATTTTCATAATGGCTGCGTGGGCATATTTTTGAGCTTTTTATGGATTCTTTGACAAAAATGACCCATCTACTCAAGTGTCAAGGCGTTGGCATCTTTTCTATCACTATTTAAAAACGTTTTTGCAAAAGAATGTCTTTTTCCCATCGTTTTCAATAGAGGCCGATTTGATCTTTTTTGGAGAGACCTAGGGCTTCGTTTTTTAATTTAAATATTTCTAAGAAAATGAATATTGAACCATGTATATGAAAGAAGGGGAGATGAATATCTACCTGGTCTGAACGACAAGAGAAATAGTCAACCGTAGCTCCAGTATCAAGCGAAACAAGATCCACCTCCAAAGTGAGAATCTCCACTACTACAAATCCTTATGCAAAATGGAATGGTAAATAAAGATTTTTCTTGTATTACTATTTATAAATTTTCATTTTTTATAAGATATAGTTATTTATGGGTTTCTCTGACAATATAATGGCTTCACTAAACCTCTGGATTGCAGTTTTAACAACACAGGTTTCCAAGCAGTTCTGATCATTTGTTTACCTTGTCACATCCATGAGCATAGTCTTAGTTCGTTTTCAAGATCGAAAATATGAGAACGCACCGGGTAGACTTTTATCTCTTTTTCGGACCCGCATGGACACACGAAAAATGAACCCCCTGGAGTCATCTTTAAACTCTTTTCAGACTCTCTAGATATGAAAAGATCGTCGAGTGATCTTGCTTCCTTTCACACTCGTTAAAAGGTTCAAAAGAGCATCTTTCGAGTGGTAGTTTATCTCTCTTTCGGCCTCGTGAGACTAACTATACGAAAAAGGAACTGAGAGAGTTCTCTTTTAAGTATTTTTCTAGACTCTATAATACTGAAAAACCTTCGATTTTTCTGTCTTTGGACTCGTTAAAACAAACATCGATAGGCCCATATGGGACCGAACCCTTACTTCTTCCAGTTCGTTAAACAAAGGAAGAGGAACTTACCGAAGGTGAGTTATATCGAGCATGTGTTACCCTCCTCGAGCTCTTTAAATTAAAAAGAGGTACTCGTCTATCTGGATGGGGGAAAATTTGAAAGAAGCAAGCCAAGCAGTCTCTTGAGAACATTACCAAGTAATTCTTAGAGTCGCCCTTGAACACGACACTTTGTCTTTTGCATGCATTATAATCCGCTGAACCTCTGCACTGAGCCAACCCTTGGAGTTTCTTCCACTCCTCTGGGTCACTTGACGTAAGTCACTGCATCCACTGCATCATCAAGTGTTGGTCCATGTCATGTTTCTTCTCTCGTACCTTAGTGTTCAAGGGAAGTATCCGCCTCTAGAGTCAGCCATCACAAATATCTTGTCTCAATACCCGTGTCAGTCCATGTTCATTTGATCTAGCAATTACATCTCTATGTCTGTTTCGTGTCGTTGATGGGGGATACATTAAGGCCCTCCTTCGATGAGACTATTCCTGTCGACTTCAGCACATTATCCAGAAACTAGAATTAGAAACCAGTTAGTACATTGGGACTTTCATGCCTCAATGGCAGGCCTCCTCACATTTGACAGTGGGTTTACATCATTGACCTCTGATCGAATGATTCCACAGATGTTTGACTTCAGCCCATCCATTCACATTCATTGGAATGTACTAGGGTACCTAGGGAATCATTGACATTAATGGTGATCTCCCTCGCGCTTGTTAACGGTTTACATCATTGACCGGTAATCAAGTGGTTTCTGCCATGGTCGACATCAGGACATCTATTCACATGGTTAGATTTGTACTACATCTGGATCGGTAAGAAGAACATGTGTTGAGTGTTCACTTTGATATGTGCTTTGCCTAGGTTGCAAAGGAGTTTTTCTTGAACAATAACACATATATACTGTTACATAGATCCACTTTGTATTGGTCATGGCTATGTCTTGTCATCTCGTAAGATCCACTGTGTATTCTTCATGGCTATGATCAGTTTAGATCATGTATAGATCCACACTATATCCTCGGTGGCTATACCCTTTTTTATCAATACAATTATGGATCCACAGTGTATTTTATGGCGGCCATATCTTGCAAGTCTTGATCACCCAAGCATAGGTATGCCTGCCTTGGGTTTTGAAACGTGTCATAATATTTGTTGGGTGTTTGTGTGCAGCTTCTGTTAGGTTCTCCACGTCTATACCCTTTCTTGAAAGTTTACAAAGCATTTCAATTATCACTTCTCATATTCTAACTTCATACTTTGGGGGGCAATCTGTTACACATCAAGATTACTCGCTTTGATAAGTGTCGCAAGTGTCGCATGTTGCTCACAACTGTCGCAAGTGTCGCATGTTGTTCACAAGTGTCGCAAATGTCAAACAAAGCATACTGCCACGATGACGACACTAAGGAGACACATAGAATACCTCAAAAACCTGATTTGGAGGAAGAGGGATGGTTAACTGAAGTCAGGTATCTCTTGCCACCTGAAAGAAGCTTTCAATCTAAGTTTTTAGAAGAAAACGCTCCCCTACATCACCCTTAGGAGCGCTGGCGCTCCCCTATAAGGTTCTAGGGAGCATTATAACACCAAAATTCCCCTCTGAAGGAGCGCTACAGATATTTAAAGTGCTGGTGCCCCCCTAAATCCTACTAGGGAGCGCTATAGTGCTCTGATGGCCTTTTTGAGGGAGCACTGCCTATTCTGAGTAGAAGTTGATCTGTTGAGGAGAATAAGGGGAGGATCTTTCAATATTGGAAGGCAGTTGCATTCGAATTCCTGGTTCAGCCATGATCTTAGGAGAAGATCCTTGGTTTAAGGAGGGAAATCCTCAACTTACCCTAAAGATACCTCAAGAGGTTAAGCCTTTCTAAACCTATATAAACAGGCTCTATCATGGTGGAAGGGGGGAAGAATTGCAAGCATGAAACCTATGATCTCATAGGAAACACACAGTGAACTGGAGGAGAGTAATTAGTGAAGATGATGTCATCTAGGTCATGTATTTTTTGAGCAAGGGTTAGACAAAGGGGACTTGATGAAGCTGCCGCATTCGCATCTACGGTTGTAAGCTACTTCTATCATTGTTCTCATTAATATGACACGCTTGGCCTGTTTCTTTCTAGTTTGTGTTCAATATCACATGAACTTGTCTCTGATAGATAGATCTACTTTCAAGCTAATATCAATAGAGTAGGAAGTGGTCTTACTATTGTTTGTCTACAGGGATCATCAAGGAGCGGAAGATTGGAGCTCGACTTGGAGCGTGCAGGGACAAACACCGGTAAAAGGTACTTCTTTTCTCCTTCCTCCTCATGCATTAGTTTGTATAGATATGAAAGGAAGTCAGTGTCCACGTTAAGTGTCTTCTGTCTTAAGAGTTAAGAGTCTAGCTCTCAAGAGGAGATCTACCTATCCGTAGGGAGATTTTCCTTCAACACATTGTTTAATACTTCAATAGTAGAGGCATTTATCCTCTCAATTGAATTCATTAGTTACATTCACTCTTAAGGGTCTATTAAGATGGATATATTATTATTCATACACAATGCTTGCTTTTTTATTTCCTCACCTCTTCATTTTCCTCACCTCAACCGATATCATCTCCTTCAATTTTTTTCAAAGATCAAATTTTATGTTCTCCATCATCGACCATGAAGTACCACTTCTTTCATTTCTCTCTAACATAATTCTACAAATAATTAAACCTCTTAACTCTTTTGATTATAAATACCATGGCTACATTCCAACAATTTTAAGGACACATACTTCTCCAAAATAGTAATATATTTATTCTTATGCTTTTGAAACACCTTCAAAACATGTTGGTGGGCCTAAAAATGCATTTGTAGGTTCAAATATTGTATGCTCTACTCCATGCTCTAACCTCATTTCCAACCCAACCATAAATCTCTCCCCAATGGTCCTTTAATTATGGAATTTCTTCACTTTTTAGATAAGTATTGTGCTAAACCCATAAGAACATATGGACAACAATGAATTGAACACAAACAATTTTCATTAGTTCATTCCACATAAATCACAATTTTTTTAATCATCAAACTTGATTACATATTCAATGCTTACATTCTTTGGTCATGTCCCAACAAACATTGCATAAGAGTATATTTGGATATCATTATGTTGTTGGTTTCTAGTTCATTGATGTATCTTCTTGTGATCTCTTTCATATCATGCTTGTATGGTGCCAAAAACCCTTCTCCAAGAAGTAAGAGGGCAGGCATATCTAGATTGTGATGATTATTTGGTTATTATCCACGTAGAGGTTAAATATTTAGTGATGCAGACCCCCGACCCTCCGCCCGAGATCCGCTCAGGATATTCACTAAAACCATGCCAAGGGTTAATTAAACCCTTTGTTTAAGCCACAATGGACTTCGGGTTTCAGGAGTTGCAGAGTCTTGATGTATTTCCATAGCTCTTAGCAAATGCTGAAATGCCAATTGTCAACGAAGATTGACTCCTTCAATGCACCGAACACATGCCACCTGTTACCCACTAGTTTCATCTTTCGAGACTTCGAGCGAACAACCAACAATCATTCCTCTTTCCTTATGATTTCCTGAACTCTGAAATTTCAGAATGCTGAAATGGGATCAATGTCCCATGAAATGCGAGATCGATGGCCTTTCAGGATT
>JASDQU010102830.1:12425-24951 GCA_032191745.1 Picea mariana
GATTAAGGAAGATATAGCCTAGCCGTTGCTACACTAATCATCTTTTTTCTGAGTAAGCTTTTAAACATAAGTTGAACAAAGGTGACGTCCTAGGCCTAGTTGATTCTACACCTAGGGTTTTGACTTTTAGGGTTTGAAGGGCCTTGCTCTTGCAACACCTTTCTCCCTTAGATTTGTGTTCTAAAGCTAGCCGTTTTACCAAGAATATTTAAAGAAAGAGGAAGGAGCATGAGGCCTTGCTTAAGAAACATCAGAATGAGCCTCCTTCCCTTAGGGTTTTGATTCTAGGGCCCTGCCATTGAAGCACCATAGAACCTAACTCTCTAGTCTTTAGATTTTGATCCTCCTGAGATCTTGCCCTTGCTTTTGACTCCATAATACCCTAAGGCACTGTTTTTTGTCTCCAACGTTGAACTTGTTATGCCAAAACAATATTTCAAAAAACTCTCAAATTTGAAACTCTAACTAACCCTAATGTCTACTAACCTAGCAGAAAATGATGACGTCATGCCTTTATTAAGCTTTGGGTTGATAGAAAATACTATGGCTTAGTCATCTAATGATAGACATTGATATATAGGTAAATTTCATTGTCTTATTTGCAAAACATTGACCTCTTTGTCTATTATACTAACCCTAAAAGAAACCTGACGTCACTTCTAGGATGTTGACGCAGCTACCTTTATACATGAGAATTTGATGATATTTAATGCATTGAGTTAATTCAAGGATTGATTATTTCCACTAGATGCTATATTGTTCAGTGTTTATTGACAAGTAATATTATATGTCATTGCCATTATTGAAAACATTGACTTCGTCAATATTTACTGCTATTTATGCTCATGTACATTAAATATTGATAGTCATTGATTAATGAAGTATTAACCATTGTCACATGTACTAGTATCATTATTTTCTTGTCTCGCAAGCAGGTGCCTCTTTTGTGGTTCTTCTTCATTTGACTATCCTCTTGGCGATAATCTGTGAATGGGAAAACTAACCTTAATCCTTTGAGCCTTCTCCTTTCAAACCCCAGATTGCTAGGGACGTCTCCCTTGGGTTTAGCCACCCTAAATAGAAAGAGCCCCCCATCGAGGTGACAATGGGTGGGGAAGCTCCTGTTACGCCTGTTTGACCCTTACCTTTCGACTACTTGACCTAAACTACAAACTGAGTGATAAAAACTCTCATTACCTTTACAAATGAGGAGTCTCAGATGACACAGAGAGAACCATCATTGCTCTTTGCTGTCGTTGACCCCCATAAAATTCGACTTTACCACACTCTCATGCTATGGTGAGTCTTACTATGTGACTATTGCAGTTGTTTTATACTAGCCGAAGACATCTAAATTGGTTAGGCCATCAATGCCTATGAGTCATCGACACTTATTACAGGCATCCTTGCCTTGTTTCAGAGTATGTTCACCATCAGAATTGTCATCTTCCATCATCAAACTACCCCAAAGGGTGCTGCAGTTTCTACATCAGCATACAACTTCAGTTACTGTCTTACATTTTTGAGTTACATGACATGAGCATGGGCATGCCCGCATCGTTTGTATACAGATTTTATTTTTCTCTCCCTAGAGAAAGGTTTGGGTCCCACAGTTTCCCCTCTCCCTCTGAAGGATCGCTCTTGCAGTTCTTATCAACACTCTTCATTACAATGGTACTCTCAGTATAAGAAACATTGATGTATTTTGGCTATACGTATGCTCCTAACCTCACACATCAGGGAGCATCTATTGTCACTGAAATTTCATCTACAAAATTGCATGCAAATGGTTACAGGACTACAACATCTCCAAACACCTAGTAGTTCACCTGCAACGTTGTTGACTATTAAAATTGCAAAAAAGTTTTTCCCTCAAAGTTTTGCTAAAGCCTATTACTATAAAAGATAAATAATACTAATAGGTGGGACCCCCTTGTAGATTAGAGATCATATTTGTTCATATTTTATGTTTGTGATGATGTTTGACACGACTTACATGGTTATGAGATATTGTTTTAGTGGCTATGGATTGGGATTATGAAGTATTGGTTCTTTATGTTACTACGAACTATGCTATTCATTGATATCATTGCTATTTGTTCTTGGGACACCTACACAACATACATGTTAGTAACAATACATAAAAGGTAGTTGGGAAAAAGTAATAACACATACAAGCAATTGGAAAGAAATGAAAACAATGCAACAGATGCAAAGAGAAGAATTTGAACTATGCTATAAGCTATACTATATGCATGATAGATTAAAATGATTATGGTTAAATCCTAGCTAGAAAGTTAATGGTTATGCGATTTGATTGAGTTATGTGGTTAATATGCATATGGTATGTTTGGGATGGATAGGATGTTGGTGGAAAATTTGACAAGGTAATAGATGCTAATGGTTATGTGATTTGTTGAGTTATATGGAACATGGTTGAATTATGTTATGGCATAAGTTAGAAATGTGATATGGCCACGCTATTGGTTTTAATGGGTGATGGTTTCAATATATGGTTTGATTAATTGTGTTAATGGAAATATTGTTGTCATGTACTAAGGAATTAATGCACTGTAAATGGAGGTGACGTGCATTTACTGCACGTCACCCTTACTCCTTCGCTGGCCGCCACCCTAATCGAGCTATTGTTCAATTTTGTTGCTGTGGTTATGCTCCAACTTCCTAGCAGAGAGGAACCGCTTGGCCAACTCACGTTTTAAGGTGTTTGATTACAGGTATGCCTTTTTTTTACCATCCATGAGTCTAGTCTGATTATGAAATAGATATTGGCTTGAATGTATTGGTTTGTGTTTTCCTTGAGTATGGCAATTGTATGAAATTGTGATTTTTGGAATGAAGTGTTGATGGTTTTCTCTGCAAAAATGTTTGAAGTTACAACGTTATTGGTCACCCTGAGTTTTAGCAGCCATAAAGGCTCTTTGTCATCCTTGCTTGTTTAGTTGAAGGGTTTTTGTTTGGTCTGGACTGACTGGTTGTCTTCACACATTTTATATTACCATACCCAGTATCGACTTTTATGGGGTTTAATGGGTTTGGAATGCCTGGTCACACTGCGCATTATTTTGGGCATTGGGCTGTTCATGCTTTTATTGGTTATGCAGTAGGTTATATTTCCTCTTCTCGGCTCTGCTTCTTATCAATGTTGTTAGTTGGTTGGCTAGGAGAACCACGAGGGTTATACCCTGCATGTGCTAAGTCGTTACAAAGCCAAAATAGAGCCTGGATCCTCTGCTCATAGCTCTCCTGTCACGAGATTCATCACTCTGGACACAAAGTAAATTGTGTTGTTCTTTGTGTGTACACCATTGGTATCAGAGGTTTTCTCCATTGAGAAGAGTCGACCTCAATCTCCCTGTGTTGGCCACGAGGCAAACCCTTAACTCCCGAGTCTAAGGGTTGATAGAGAAGACCGTTGTTTCCTGTCGGGTTTACTATTGATTGTTATGTATTGTTAACATAAGTAATTATCAAATCGACCAAATTTGATTGTATGACAGTGGTGTTGGTTTGGCATCTAGCCACTGCAATTGTTATTATTAAGCGCATAAGCTCGACATGGTTAATTAGAATGAATTGTTAATTCAAATACACAATTGCTGCCTCGTGTTTATTAAATGGGTAACCTAGCACTATTTTCACACTTAATACATTGGTATGGGTGGCGTTCCTATAGTATGACTCAATGTTCACTGTGACTGTGTGTTTTTAATGGCATAATGATCATTGCAATCAAGGTGTTTATGACAGTTCCATTCACTGTATAAGTATTTTATCCAATTACATCGTCAAGGATGAGCCTGAGTTTATTCAATATGGTTTGGATTGCAGTTTGATTGATTTGTGAAATTCTATTGCTATCTCCTTGTGTTGGATTGTTAACTCAACATGATGAGGTTAAGTAAATGATACTTTGACTGTTTGTTTTTAAAATTATCAAATGAGAATGTTGCATCATGGTGTTATGGTATGGCTGCCCACTGTGTATGCTATGGATATTTTTGGGGTTGCAAATTTATATATAGTCACAGAGTTTTGGACATGGCCTATTGCAATTTGTTCGATGTTTGTAAATCGGGCCTGCTGTTGATGCCTCGTTGAATTGGATGGATAGCCCAACATTTTGATTATTTGGATTTGAAGGAAATTGGGCTTGCATAGAATTGTTATAAAATGTAAATTGGATAAATAAGAGGAACAAAACTCCCCTACATATCGTTGTGGATTGCACATTGTCTTGTTTGATGACACTGTTTTAAGTATTTGATGTCAAACTGTAAGCAAGTTAATGCTCATAATTGTTGAATTATACACAATAGTGTTTTTGAGGTCACAGTGGTAATTTGGTTGGTTGATTTCTTCACATAATGGTTTTATGGATCTCTTAATTAATTTTATGAACATTAATCAATCTTTTTCCCTACCATTTTTCTCTTTCCGCTAATTACAACCCCCTCACCTTCCCATATTCATTTTTCACTCCCTATTATAAAATTGATTATAGTCAAGAAAATTTCTATGTTGAAACAGTGGGAAGTAGTAGTGTCTTGGTTGGATTACAGTGATGTTTTCTTAGGTTTGCATTACAGTTGATTGTTGTTGTCATTGAGAAGTAACTGTGTTCTTTTCCCCCTCATTATATCATGTTTCGCTCAATACAAACCCCTTTCATATCCCATAACCCTTTGTTCACCCCCTTCTCATTGACAAACAATTTAACAATTTGTATGGATTGTATTGCATGATTCTGATACGTTGCTGAGCCAAAATCTATTTCATATTTTTAAAGAATTGTCATGAATAGTTATTTAAAAGACTATTTGCTAATCAATCATGCATACAGGAATGAGTTTCTTCATCCAAGGTAGCCATAGCAGAGGCAATAGAGGGAAAGGTAATTGGAACAGAGGCCCAAGAAGGCCAATATTCTCCATACATTTTGACGCTGACTCACAAGAGTTAGGCCAGTTGTTTTAGGCCATATTTTTCAATTGGATTGGGAAAGGAGTGGTCCAACCTAGGACTGAAGGCCTCCCTTCCAAGTTCCACAATCCCTCGGTATTTCTCTACCCCCTCATATCTCATTGCAACCTGAGGTTCCGAAAATCATGAATGGCAAGAGATTGTCCACCCGACAGTATCCCAACATCGTCGTTGGCCCAATTTGTCTTTACCTTCTCCTCCACATAACAAACAAATTATCCAAGCTTCCCCTGACCACTCGCCAGTGAATTCCTCCCATGCTAGAAAAAGATTGAAAACTGAGGCCCACCATGCCCCCGACAAAGGAAAAGCCACTGCTGCCCCTTCCTCGCCCTCCAATGGATCTGACAAATCCGTGTTGTCCCAGATTCATTTGAGGGATGATTGTTCTCACGTGATTAGAGAGATTAGGCCTAAAGGATCAGCACAATCAAAGGAAAATTTAGGAAAATCGAAGGGTGACAACAACAATCAAGGAAAGATTGCATCCCAGAGTGGAAAATATGGCTTTTGAGTTTTTATTTTATCTATTGTTGATGACAATTGACTTCAGGAATTTTTGAACATATGAGTAATATGTTTTGAAAACAATTTCAAAATCATGAGCTAAATTGTCAAATATGAATATGTTGATGGGAGTCATAAGGAGGTGTGTTTTTCTTAACTAACTAGTTATGTTATTATTGTTATGAGCTAAAGGGAGTCATAAGGGGTCCCACCTACTAGTTATTATTTATTTATAACCCTTATTATGATTATTACTTTCCCCCCTAACTAAAAGTTGGTTGAGTCTTTTAATTAACTTAACTAATGAGTTGGTTCAACTACTTCAACCAATTCTACTTTGTTTAAAAGAAAAAGGAAAGGGAGGAACAAGGAAGGATAGAATGAGAAGCATACTAAGGTTTTCTCTTTGAGTTTATGCTGAGATAGTTCAATTTTCATTCATTCCTTAATTTATCACAAGCCTAATTCTTTTTATGATAGCAGTGTCATATTGTAGCCAACATTGGGGCTGAATTACATCATTCAGACACCTTTTTTTTTAGAGGTGTTGATATATCTTTGATAGTCTATGTAGACTTATCTATTTGTGAATTAGTTTTCATGACTGACAAAGGCTATTGTGCAGAGTCGAGTGGACAACAATCTGTGGCAAGATGATCCAAATTTTAGAGTTTAGTTTTTGATTTTATGTCAGAGGTCCTTTTGTATGTTCCATCGGGGATGTCTAAGTTTGACTTTGGTCCTAAATTTCTATATGCAATTTTGTAAAAGAATGACTCTTTGGTGAATTGGAATGAAATAAAGGATTTCTTTATGTCTCATCTATCTTGATTATCATCTTGGTGTCTTTACATTTATTTCAGCAACTGTTATATTCATAAAATTGCATAAAAAGTGAATTTCCAACAAGCTTTTTTATTGATAAAAGACTAGCCTAAGCACTAGTAATTAATACTTGTGAGTTAGGATGTTATTTTTGATGGCTATAAACCTAGGGTGACATTCCAATCTATTTTTATTTAGCCAAGCATAATTTGAAAATGTTTGAGTAAGATCATTTCATATCTTTTCCTCAACATTTATTTGGCGACCATACTGGGGAGATCTTCGATATCTCTCTGGTTAAATTTTATACTCGATTTTCATCGATACATATTTTTTTTTCTGATATTGATTCTTTGACTATTTTATTTTTTAATGACTGTGCCTTTTGCAAGGCAGCCCAATATTGAGCCCGATCTTCAAGACGAGACCAATTTTTTTTTGAATCTGTTTAATACCATTCTAGACACTACCAATACCCGTGCTAAACTTAACCATTATTGGGCAGTAATTGAACGAGATATTAGTGCTCAAGAACGATTGGAAGCTAGATGTAGACAACCTAGAAATCAACATTGACCTTTTTGTTTCTTTAGTTTTGGCCTTTCTTTCATGTCCTTAAATTCTCGTGCTTCTAGAAGAAGAAGAGGCCCATCACCTGGAATTAATCCTATTTCTGAAATAGGAAGAAGGAACATTGTGTTGTCTTCCCAACAAAGTTCTCTAAGGAGAAATTTATCCGATTCATCCAACTTGTCTTTCTTTCCCTCATCTATCATCCATAAGATGGCATCTAGTGCTGGCTTTGGTGGCACTGGATATGCTCCATCTTCTCAATCTTCATCGTCATCAGTGATTGGTAGCTTATATAGCCACCATATCCTTGTCCAATATACCACAAACCCCACCAAAGTCATTAAAAAGTATGGTATTTTTTAGTTCGAAGAAGACACCACAACCACACTGTGGCATGTTTCCTCTCTTCTTAACCTAGCACCTGCTACTTGTACACTTCCGAAGTTTAAAGATCATATGCCTAAGTTTTCAGGAAATAACACTATCAGTACAAATGAACACCTGGTGGCATTTTATAATGCTTTTCATAACATAGGGGCCAATGAAAATGACACTTGGATGCGCTTGTTCGTCAATTCCTTGGAAGGAAAGGTTGCGGCTAATTTCTTTGACCTTCCTCCTAAGATTCTGTCTACTTGGGAGGAGTTAATATATTGGTTCATATCCACTTATGGACAATACAAAAGCCCAGCCGAGAAGTTAAGGGAATACAATAACGTCACCTATAAGGATGGTGAGACCATCAAGTCTTTTAACTTGCGTTTCACCAATTTGTACAATCAAATCCTCGAACTCATCCGCCCTCAGAACCAAGCCGATTTTATGCATTACTACAATGCATTGCCTTCCCCCTATCGTCATAGGCTTGAGGAAACATCCATTGATTATCTTGATTCTTCTCTGCATACTTGCTCAGAGTATGAAGACCAACTTGAAAGAACAGGTCTTCCTTAGGGAGAATCGATTAAACAGATAGACATGTCCACCCTCTTGTAGCTAGTACAATATATGAACAATCATATGATAGCATTCGAGCGAAATAAAACTGTCTCCCCTCTCACCCCTGGAGCTTCATCCTCTTCTACACCTCCTTTTAGAAATCCAGTTGAAAATAATTTTCATCCTAAAGCTATCCTGCCTCGGAGTTGGTGTAAATTTTGTGAGGAACACCACGAGGAAACCATGTGTGAGGTAAAGAAGAGTACCAGAGATAAGATCTTTGGTAAAATACTAGAAGCTACTATCGCTGTCCTAGATTTTTCAGAGCTAGAAAATTTCATGGTAATCAATACTAGGAACAAAGCCTATGCTCCCAAGGGGAAATTCGATCCTCCTCGCAGTTCTTCTAGCCTGAGTTCATCCTCATTTGCGGCTACTGTCCAGGTTCCTAAGGTTCTTGAAAGTCAAGTCCCCCTCTCCCCTCTTCCAAATACAATATCTTGAATCAGTTGGCCAACATCAAAGAAGATGCAACCCTCCTAGACATGGTTGTCGTCCCTGAACAACAGATGCATCTGAAACAATTCATGGAAGGAAAATATTCCATTGTAGCCAATCTGTTCAAAGAGTTAAACCAAGAGGATTCTTCTGTAAATAAAGTAGGTGTACATAACTTTAGATACCATATAAAAAATCCCCCTTTTTATATTTCTATAAAAATTATGGATAAGATTTCCCATTGTTGCCTCATTGATGGTAGTTCGGGCCCAAGTGTTGTTAATGTTTAAGCCATTATTATAGATGTTTGCATTTCATTAGATAATAAGAGCATAATCCAAGATCACTGAGAAATACACAATCACAAGAGACACAACATTTATCCTGGGAAACCCTCTAGGGGAATAAAACCCAACAAAACTTCCTCAATATAGATAGCCAATACAATGCCAAGAGATCTCTTATGCTAATACAGAAATTCCTCTCCTAGATATGCACCACTCTCTCTCTTTCTTCTTTAACCAACAGATCCGAAACTTGTCTCTCAATGAGAAAGTGTGTTGTGTGTCTAAGTGAGGTGCTAGCCTCTTTATTTATACAAGTCCGACACATGTGAAGTGTCTCTTCACTGGTAGGGGTGACTTCTCAAACTGGGTGGGTAAACCCACCTTTATTATATTTCTGGGTCTATTTAATATCTGCTGGGGCCAACTTCTTATTCTGCCTATTACAATTGTCTTTTGACCAATCCGCAAAAGGGTATTTGGTCCTATTACAATAATTGACATGATCAATCCACAATGGGGATTGATCCTATGAATAATATATCAATAATAATAAGAATAGTCCTTGCAGTTACATTATTTTAACACTCCCCCTTAACAAGAAGGGTATTCTTCAGCAACAACATGTGTGAGAGAGAGGACAACATCATCAACAACATCAAGTGGGTGGGAGGAAAACATTATCAACATCACTTGGAACATTGACTGGCGTATCTATAAATCATCGAAAGTTTTCTTCATCGGTAGCATCGTCATTCTCAAAGGAATGCCATCATCATCTGCATCAATATGTATTAGTATAAAACTGATACATCATCATCATCACAACACAAGGCTGGCTCATCATAATATAAGATTGGCTTTATGTCTCAGCTCTCAAGATGGAAGCTCAATACTTGTCTCATCTAAATGTCTTGCTTTATGTCACAACACTCAATATGGAAGAAAGATACTTGTCCTGCTTTACGTCACAACCATTTGGTCGAAAGCAGGATACTAGACTAGCTTTACGTCACAGTTATCCAGTCGAAATATTAGTGCTAGTCTCATCATATCATCTTGCTTTACATCTGACAACTAGGTTAGAAGCAAGGAACATCTCATATTGCTTTACTTTGAACAACTCGGTTAGAAGCAAGGAACATCTCATCTTACTTTACGTCTGACAACTTGGTCAAAAGAAAGGAACATCTCATATTGCTTTACATTTGACAACTAGGTCAGAAGCAAGGAACATCTCACCTTGATTTATGTCTGACAACTCGGTCAGAAGTAAGAAAGACATCTCATCTTGCTTTACATATGAAAACTCGGTCATAAGCAAGGAACACATCTCATCTTGCTTTACATCTGACAACTGGGTTAGAAGAAAGGAACACATGTCATCTTTCTTTACGTCTGACAACTGGGTCAGAAGCAAGGTACACGTCTCATCTTGATTTACATCTGACAACTAGGTCAGAAGCAAGGAACACATCTCATATTGCTTTACATCTGACAACTGGGTCAAAAGCAAGGTACATGTCCTGCTTTACGTCACAACCATACGGTCAGAAGCAGGGAATATCTCATCACAAAAACTACCCCTTTTGAGGAAGGTCCTTTCGGACTATGCCAAGATTATCTCGAAATTACTCAAAATTCACACGAGATAGGGGCTTGGTCAACACGTAAGAAACCTGTTCATCCGTGCTAATGTACTGGAGATTTAAGGCTCCTCTCTGTACCATGTCATAGATGTAATGATAATGGATCTCTATGTGCTTCGACATGTCGTGGAATACAGGATTCTCTGTCATCTTTATGCAGCTCTGGTTGTCACATAGAATCAAGGTTTCTCTTATCTCCAAGTCATATAGGCTGGTCAACAACTTTCAAATCCATATAGCTTCGCAACTGGCAGAATATGCAACAATGTATTCTACTTTCACTGTGCTGAAAGCAATATTATATTGCTTTCTACTCTGCCACAAGATCATAGCTGATCCCAAACTGAAACAACATCCTGAAGTTCTTTTCCTATCAAAAACACTTCCTACCCAATATGCATCAGTATATCCACTCAAAGTGAAATCATGGTCTCCATCATAGCTGAGACCATAATCTATTGTACCTTTAAGGTACCTCATCATATGTTTTGTAGCCACTATGTGAACATGTCTGGGTTCTACCAGAAATTGACTCAAGGTGTTCACGGCAAAACAAATGTTTGGTTTGGTGTTCTTTAGGTACATCAATGATCCAATAATTTGTTTATACAGTGTGGCATCAATCAATTCTGACGAAGTATCAACTAGCAGCTTCAGCTTTGCTTCCATGGGTGTATTCATGGGCTTGCATTCCAACATGTCGAATCTCTTCAAGATTTCAACCATATACTTCCCTTGGTTAAGGAAGATCCTCTCAGGACTCTGCCATACCTCAAGACCTAAGAAATAATGCATTAGGCCAAGGTATTTCATTTCAAATTCTGAGGCAAGTATCTTTTACATTCATTGATGAGATTTTCTTCTTTGGTTAAGAATACGTCATCCACATATAGCAGTAATATTACTGGCTCATTGTTCATGATTTTGAAGTAGAGATTTGAGTCTTCTTTACTCTTGGTAAAGCCTAAGCTCATCAAGAAACTGTCTATATGGCCATACCAAGCTCTAAGAGATTGCTTCAATTCGTATAAGATTTTCTTCAATCTGTAGACATGACACTTCCTGTCTTCAACCTCAAATCCTTGAGGTTGCTCTATATACACTTCCTCTTCGATAACATTGTTTAGGAAAGATGTCTTCACGTCCATCTGGTGCAACTTCCACTTCATCTTAGTTGCAAAAGCTATGATGGTTCTGATCGAAGTGTATTTGGACACAGGAGTGAATGTCTCTTCATAGTCAATGCCTTCCTTCTAGGAAAATCCATGAGCGACAAATCTTGCTTTATACTTCTCAATACTTCCATCAACAACATGTTTTATTTTAAAGATCCATCTGGAGGATACCACATCTTTATTCTTTGGTCTGGGAAATATTTCCCATACTTCGTTCTTCATTATGGATTGGTATTCCTCTTTCATGGCATTTTCCCATTCTTTTCTCTGAATGGATTCTTCAAAGCAGGTAGGCTCCTCTTCTAGGAGATCACACATCAAAGCCGTATAACTGGAGAATGTGTTTGGTCTTTTCACCTGTCTCGTAGTTCCTTGGGGAACACCGTATTTCTCTCCATATTGAATAAGATCTCTAGCCCAAGCTGGCTTTATTTTATGGAGGATCGTCATTTGAGGAGGTTCTTGTACTTCTACTATATCATGGTCTTCTAGAAGTTCCTCATCAGGGGAAGTTACGACTTCCCTCACTGGTTCTTCATCTCTGGGAACCTCCCTCACTGCAGTACTGGGGATTACGAGTTCCTCTTCATATACCTCTTCAAGCTGGTATAGTTTAGATTTCTTGAGCATTGCATCTTCATCAAAGGTCACATCCCTGCTGATCTCAATGTGATGTTGACCTGGTATATAGATTCTGAAGGCCTTGGAGACCTCACAGTATCCCAAAAATATTCCCTTGTTGGTCCAGCTTGTTTCTCTTTTCTTTAGGTATATGAATAAACACTGGACAACCAAATATTGTGAGATGGCTTACCTCTGTCTTCTTTCCGGTGAACATCTCTTCCGCTGTATTGAGCCCAAGTGCACTATGGAACAATCAGTTCTACACATAAACAACCTCCATTGCTGCTTCTTCCCATAAGCACATAGGAAGATCTTGATCATGGATCATAGTCTACATAGCTTCCAGTATGGTTATGTTCTTCCGTTCAGCTACACCATTTTGTTGGGGATTATAGGGAGTAGTAAGTTCCCTCTTGATCCCAACATATTTGCAGATTCACAAACTCTTTTG
>JASDQU010102830.1:31197-55521 GCA_032191745.1 Picea mariana
AGAAGATGATCTCTAATGATGATTTCCCCTTATTTAAATAGGAGAATCCATTCGATACAATTTGATCAACAAATTACAGGTGTACATCTGAGTCCTATTCTTAGTCGGATCGACTTTCTAAACTGGAATAGGATATCCTAGTCTCCCGCAACAAAATGCTATTACAAGTGCTGAGTGAGGTGTTGCTGTTGCGGCTGGAGTAACAAATTATTTATTTGTCTTCTTGTTACTGCTGTTGTACGCTGTTTCAGCATCACAAATTGCACACTGTTTCAGCCACGGGATTTGCGTTCTGACTGTTTCAACAACTTGGTCTCTGCTAGCTCAAGGTACGACTGTTGTGGTCAATGTAACAGTTTTGTGTTGCTGTTTCAGGATCGTAGAGCACTGACTGTGTAACAACTTCTTCTGTGTGAGTTGTTGTTTCAACATCGTTGACCACAGAGAGTGTAGCAACTTCTTCTGTGTGAGTTGCTGTTTCAGCATCGTAGACCACAGAGAGTGTAACAACTTCTTCTGTGTGAGCTATTGTTTTAGCATCGTTGACCATGGAGAGTGTAGCAGCTTCTTCTGTGTGAGTTTTTGTTTCAGCATCGTAGACCACAGAGAGTGTAAAAACTTCTTCTGTGTGAGTTGTTGTTTCAGCATCGTAGTCCACAGAATGTGCTTTAACTGTTTCAGCAACAGACCTCAATGCTAATCTGCAGTTCAAACTGTTTCAGCACTTATACATTTCTGATCAATGGTTAAGTATGAGAGTAATGTAAAATTATATGCAAAACAGATTAAACATATAGTAAAGAGAAGAGACATTGTATACCTTTGGAAAGATAGGGTAAGGTAATAATGTGAGTTTAAATGTGAGTGAAACAAGAGTGTAAAGGTAGAAAAAAGTGTGAGCAAAAAGGTACATTGTATGGTCCTAACATCCCCCCCAACTTAAAATGTTGCATGTCCTCAGGCAACTTCACTCTGAATTAGAATCTGAATACCGACTCTGAGTGTGCAAGTTACTCAAGCAGTAGCTGTGGAAGGTGATGTCTGTTGGATCTCTGAACCCTTGAACGCGTTGTAACCTTTGCCAAGCTCCTGTTTCAACCTTCTTGGGTAGCTTATAATGGACTTGATATTTCCTTGCTGGCATCCAGAGGATAGGAAAATGGAACTGGTACCCTATCCAGCTTTCAACACATTGCTGAACACACTTGATGTAGTTAGGTACCCCGAAGATTGCTATCTCAAGATTAGTGGGGCTAAAAGGATTGTGTTCCTGTCTTTTCTTAGTAGATTGTTGCCAAAACATGTTATTTGCCTGTAGGGAAGCAATCTCTGTTGATTTAATGAAATGTTGACACTCTTGAAACACTGATGTCTGTAATTGCTGAATGTGTTGAGTCATCCCAGGTTTCTTTAAAAACTGATAATATTCTGTAAGAAAGGTGGCATCATTTTGTGGTTCTGGCCTTATCCAGAGAAGGCGGTTATCCTCATTGTGCTTGGCAGCTAGGAAGTCATCCTGCCATATAATCTGATTTTTAAGGAAGGAGGTGAGTGCTCGAATCTGGATGTCACCGACAAGAGGGTTAAGGTTAAGTTGTCGGTTCTCAGGGATGGCCTCATTATGAAAATATTCTTCATAGAGGAGGTGCTGATCCATAGCAGAGGCTTCTGCAAAGGTTTTAATAAAATCTGCTGGATTTAATACTGCATGGGGTCTCCCTTCTTTGACTGATTTGATCTGAAACCATGTAATTCGTTCCATGATGAATAGAGAGTAATTGCATGATGGTTTCCTTGTCGCCAATAACTTTTGTGCCAAGTCAAAAATTAGGAGCAATCTGCCTTTTAGCTCTTTATTCTGTTTTTTAAGGGCACAAGATTCCTGGCGTGTTTGCTCCAAAGATTCCCAATTTGAGTAGATATGATTTATCCAGATTTGTTTGTGTTCCTGCAGGCTTTTGGCCTGTGTAACAACATACTATTTTTTCCATTTCTGTATTATTTCTTAGTCATCCCATGGCTGAGTTTGTGTTTCAGCATTGAAATTAGTAGGATGAGGTAGGGTCTGAGTGGCTTGTTCCACAAAGGTGTGGGTATTGATCTGGCCGGGAGGGGTAGATTCATCAATAGGCAATGTTTGTATAGCTTTATTAACAAAAGCAGGGTTTTCAGATTTGACATTTGTTGCAGGCCAGGGCTCGGTCTTAATTTTGGAAGGTCCTACTGGTTCTTGTGTAACAATAGGGTGTTCTTCTTTGACTGCAAAAGTCGAAGGTGCAGGCGAAGCTCCTGGCATTGGAATTTGAATTACTTTGTAGCCCGCTTGATAGTATATGTCCCCACATTGACTGCACATATATTCTCTACATGAATTCTCTGTTGTAGTTCCCTCTGACATGGTTACTATGCGAGCTAGGGTGTACAAGTTAAGTTCCTTCTCATAGGCTTCCTTTTCCATGGCTAGCTCTTTCTTGTAGGCTTCCAGTTCATACGTTAGGAACTCATTTTCTTGTAAGATAGAGGCCATTGTTGGTTTTTGTTGAGGAGTGACTAGTCCTTGTGTAGCTGTCACAACCTCACTAGATGGTTCTTGTGGAGAAGCTATAGGATCGGTCGCTGATTCTTATGTGTTAGCTTCTTGATGTAAAGAAAGTAATGTTGCAGCTCCCTAGGCATCTGATTCCTGTGTCTCAATAACAATATCAGCAGCTGGTTCTTGTGTTTCAGCTGTAGCTGGTTCTTGTGTGACAACTATAGATGGTTCTTGTGTTTCAACCACTGAATGAGTAGCTGGTTCTTGTGTTTCAGCTACTGAATGAGTAGCTTTTTCTTGTGTTTCAGCTACTGGGTTTGAAACGGATGATGTTGCAACATACTGGGCATTTGGTTCTTGTGTTTCAATGCCCATGGGTGGAATAGGCAAAGATTCCGGCATTTGGGAGGTTAGAGGTGTACGGGGTATTAGTCGGATGGGTTGGAGGTCTAGGGCAGTGGAAGTAGTGGCTACCATTGTTGAGGTCCTTGTTCATTTTCTTTGTAAAAAGAGTAGAAAGAAAGGAATTTGCTTTCTTTTACGTGGGGGTTTTTCCTCAATGATGGGACAGGGAGAATTGTCTGGTTCAGAATCATCGCTAAGAATATGAAGGGTAGGAGTGGATGATTCTAGTAAGGTGTGGGGTGGATTCGGTATGGTAGGGGGGTTAATTGGACTGATTGGGTCTGTAGGCGGACTGTTAGGTCTTTCTGGAGAATTTGGAGGGTTTTGTGGTTGTTGTTCTTGAAGATTTTTGGGAATTTTAGCAGCTTCTTGGGGATTTATGGGTGGGTTGTTTAGTGGAGGGTTTTGTTGGGAAAACCCCTTTTGGATAAGAAGTTGAATGAGACAATCATGGGTGAGTGAAAGGGTTGGATCTTTAGCCTTTTTATAGTAGTGCGACATATTTTTAAGACAACCAAGCAAATAATAAGGAATGTTCACCAATCTATGATGCCGTAAATGAGACAACAAGACAAAATCGTGCTGGTAGACTACCTGGTATCGGCCTTTGCAGGTAAGGTAGTGTTTTACGAATTTTTCAACTTCCGACCATGGAGGCAACAATGACCTGAGTCGGACACCTCGGCCTTTAGGTTCAATTTGTTCCCCTGGCAAGAGGAAATCCTGCTGGGCATTCAGGATGATATGTTTGCGGCTGAACATGCGAATGCCATTGGTAGGGAGACTCGAAACTTGCGCTATATCTTATTCTGTAACATAAATTCGAACCCTTTGAAAAATGGAATGGTCTTCCTGGAGATTTTGAGAAAATTGGAGAACCTGTTGTTGATTAAATCCCTGGAGCCTATGAAAATAATCGAGCCATCCTGCCTGCAGAAAAATTTGATAGGCTTCTGGATACAGTTCTAACAGGGCTTTCGTGGTGGGTTCGTACCGTATAACAGAGCCTCCCATAGCTAATAGCTCAGTAGACTACGTCGTCAAAGAGTCGAGTAACAACTTTTGTGCAGAGTGAGTTTTTCGAGCGAAGGCATGCAAATGGTGGTGAAACAAACGAAAGGATGGTAAATAGGAATGGTGGTGGTTAATTCGTGTGAAAAATTTTGATATTTCCTCCCCCCCCTTTAAGAGTGGCTCATAATGATTTTACATGAGTGGTAATGATGAGTTGGAATCTTCTCATTAACTATAGCTTAATTGTATTTACATAAAATTTACATACCTCACGTTTACCTTTTGATTCGTACTTTAGACAAAATATAATGCCTGTCCATAATAGTTCTTCTATGGTCGTGGCAGAGACTTTTGATTTGTTAGATGAATTGTATCAAGGATTTGTTGACTAGAAGGACAAAATGTAGTATGAGAGCGCAAAATCTTATTGACAGATAATGCCGAAAAGTTGGTGTTTCAGCCGTAGGAAGAATAGAGAAATGTTTGCTGAAGAGTGATGTTGCAGAATACTGCTGAGGAAGTGGTGTTCAACCATAAAAAGAAGGGCGAAACAATTGCTGAACGGTGTTGTTTCGTCACTAGGAAAATATGAAGAATTGCTAAACAGTAGTGTTTCGGCAATGGAAAATGTGCAGAATTTCGGAACAGTGGTGTTTTGGCAATGGAAAAATGGAGAAAGGTTGCTGATAGTGGTGTTTTAGCAATGGGAAAAAAAATGGCGAAAAGTTGCTTGACAGTGGTGTTTCAGCAATGGGAAAAAATGGTGAAAAGTTGCTGGACAGTGGTGTTTCAGCAACGGGAAAATGGCGAAAGGTTGCTGACAGTGATGTTTCAGCAATGGGAAAAATGGCAAAAAGTTGCTGGACAGTGGTGTTTCAGTAACGGGAAAATGGCGAAGGGTTGCTGAACAGTGGTGTTTCAGCAATGGGGGAGCTTTGCTCTTCTTGAAGTAAGATCATCCTTCCTTAGTAGGCCTTTGCTTTCATCAAGAATCTGCAAAAATCAATTGTAACATGGTATTTCTTGACAGGGATTATTAGTAAATGAAATCTAATCTAATACTAAAAAAATTAAATAAAAATAATTAATTGCAATGAGGGGTAGGAGCCCCCTCTAAAAAGAGGTAATGAGAGTCTGCCACACATGTGGCCTTGAAATTTTCTTTGGAAATAGGGTGCTGGTATAGACGGAGCCGATGACTATTTACAAGTAACGGTGTTTTAAAGTCATCGATTGTGAGGAGCCTTACTGTTCCATTGGCGAAAACAATGTCTACTTCATATGGTCCAAGCCATCTTGTACGTAGTTTTTCTTTAAATTCTTTGAACCGAGAGTCATACAGTAGGACCCAATTACCTTTTTGGAATTGCTTATGCTTGATAGTTTTGTCATGCCATTTTGATCTTTGCTGTTGAATCATAGTTGTCTGATGAATGGCATCTAGTATCTTTTCATCCAATTCATTAAGCTGCTGCAACCTAGCTGTCTGTGCATCGGTCAAATCAAGGTTGACAACTGAAGCAGTCTTTAAGGTTTTGATTTCAAATTCCACAGGAAAGACAACACTCTTTCCATAAACTAATTCATAGGGAGAGAATTCTGTAGTATTTCTCCAGGTAGTTCTATAGGCCCATAATGCTTCAGGGAGTCTGTGAGACCAATCCTTTCTGTTTTTCTTCACTGTTTTTGTGAGAATGGATTCTTTTACTTTATTTGTACTTTCCACTTATCCATTGGCTTGGGGGTGGTATGCTGTAGTCATTCTATGTTGAATATGATATTTTTGAAGGGTGGATTTAAAACCATGAGAAGTTAAAGGGGTCCTCCATCTGTAACTAATTCTCTTGGCACTCCAAATCTAATGAATATGTCCTCAAATAAGAAATCTATAACTGCTTCTTCGGTCGCTCTATAGAGTGTTTTAGTTTCCACCCATTTGGTCATATAGTCTGTGCAGAACACTATGTAAACTTTTTGATTGGATGGAGGGTTAATGGGTCCTACAAAGTCTAAGACCCATCTTTCAAATGGTTCAAGTACTATCTAGGGGTTTAATGGCATTTCATCTCTATGATTAGGTTGGCCCATTCTTGGCAGCTATCACAGGCCCAGACATATTTCTTTGCATCTTTAAAAAGTGAGGGCCAATAATACCCCATCTTGAGAATTTTATGTGTTGTTCTCTTATCAGCAAAATGCCCTCCACAAGGGCCATCATGATAAGCTTTTAGTAGATTATAAACCTCATCTTCGCTAATGCACCTTCGGATTTCTTGATCAGGTCCTGTGTGGAAAATACACCCACTTATCCAGCTATACTTAGCACTTTGTTGAATGATTCTTCTTTTCTCTCGGTGGGATAGGTGTGGTGGTAACTTCCCTGCAACCAAATAATTAGCGATGTCTGCATACCAATGTGAGTGAGGAGATACTGCAAATAGATATTCATCAGGAAATGAATCATCTACTGGGGTATCATCATCAAGTTTTAGCCAAGAAAGGAAATCAACAACTACATTTTCTTTTCCTGGTCTATCTACAACTGTGATATCAAATTATTGCAATAATAGTAACCATCTGGTGACTCGAGCATTTGTGATAGGTTTGTTCATTAAATATTTGATAGCTGAGTGATCAGTATGGACAAGAGTAGAGTAGCCAGTAATGTAATGTCTAAATTTATTAATATCATAGATAACTGCTAAGAATTCCTTTTCAGTAACTGTATAATTGAGTTCAACAGGAGTCATATTCTTGCTAATGAAATAAATATCATAAGGGAGATGATTTTCTTTTTGTCCCAAGACAACTCCTATTGCAGTATCTGAAGCATTAGAGGATATACGAAAGGGAATTTTCCAATCAGGTCCTCTAATAATATGAGCTGTAGATAACTAATGTTTAAGTGTATTGAATGCTTCCTGGCAAGGATTAGTCCATTTGAATTCAACATTTTTAATCAGTAGCACAAATAGTGGAGAATCTATTTTGGAATTTTTTTAAATAAATCTTCTGTAGTATCCAGCATGTCCTAGAAAACTTCTTACCTCTGTTTGGGTTTTGGCAGTAGGAAGATCCTTAATGACTTGTATCTTGGATGGGTCTACCTGAATTCCTTGAGATGAGATAAAATATCCAAGCACTATTCCTTCACTCATCATCATATGACATTTTTCTGTACTTAAGGAGAGGTGGGATTGTATACATCGTTTAAGTACTTTCCCAAGGTTTTGTAGTGCTTCCTGAAAAGAAACACCATAAAGGGTAAAATCATCCATAAAAATTTCCATAGAGTCATTAAGCATATCAGAAAAGATTCCTATAACTAGTCTTTGAAAGGTTGCTGGTGCATTACATAGTCCAAATGGGAGAACTCTATAGGAAAATGTTCCCCAAGGGCTAGTAAAAGTGGTTTTATCTTGTTTCTCCTCCACTGACTGATTTTTGGACTCTTGAAAATGTGGTGTTCCTACTATTTGATCTATTTCTTGAAGCTCCTCTTGAACATCTTTTACATAGGTTAACAATTTCATTGTATGATTCCTTAGATATGTCCCCTTTTTCAAGCATATTTAACATATCTAGACAGTCATCCCTTACTCCTTTTAATAATATGGTTTTAAGAATATCTTTACTTACATTGGGGTGACTGGATCTTTGTAGATTATACTGTAGCCTTTCTACAAAATCCTCCATATTTTCATCCTCTTTCCGCATCATCTTAAATAGTTCCTCTCTTTTTTCTCTTGTTTGGCAATAGTCCTGGTATTTATTTAGGAATTTCTATTTCATTTGATCCCATGTTGTGATTACATGGCCTCCAATACTCATGAACCATCTTAGTGCATTTCCTTTCAATGTTGCTGGAAATAGCTTTAATTTTTTAGCATTGGAAATGTAATCATAATTTCTGCATAATATATCAAACTCAAAAAGGAATTCATCAGGATCCTCTGAAGACAAACCATGAAAGTTAGGTAGTGTTGAGAGTAGAATGTTCTTCATGGGGGCTACTCCTCTAGGAAGGTCACCAATAGAAAATCCTAATGTGGAGAAAGAGTTTTCATCATTTACCTCTCCTTCAGGACTTGCCTGTTCTTCATGATGCAATTCTTCATTGTAGTCATCCATGTTTTCTTCTGTCTGCTCCTCTGATACGATTGCTCTGTCCTCAATATTTCATGTTGGTTTCTCGACTGTCTCAGGACTCCAAACTTCTTTCCCTGTTTCAAAGTTGGCTTGAAATGAAGGCTGGGATTTTTATTTTCGAGAGTTTGGTCGTTGAGCAACAGATTCAGACTTTGATATAATCTCGTCAATATAAGTATTTCTTCCTCTTCCTCTGCCCTTGCCACCTGTAGGGTCAGTGTCTTTGGGGTCTCCATGTCCTCTCATACAATCTTTGTATCTGAAAAATCATAAGTGATTTTGAAATCTATAATTACCTTCCCCGGCAATGGCACCAAAATGTTGGTCACTATAATTGCTTATTTAACTAAACAATCAAGTGCTACATAAATTGTCAAACTAGGGAAGTCTGTTATTTCAAAGGTAATCAGGCACTATATATGCTCAATCTCAAAAGCAACCTAGAGTTGTAGTAAAAACATATTAATCACACTTTTCCTTGAACAAACTGAAGTTCTAACTTGAATTACAGGGAAGCAATCTACCTATAGTAGAGTTCAATGTTTAAATAAATAATTGTCCAAAGAATCCTAGATTATATTGAGAAAGTAACAACCTAGAAAATAAATCTTTCAAGACACTGCAAAAGGAAAGACCATCTATTCTGTAACTAGAGAGGAGGACCCTATTCCCAAAGTAGGAATCTTCAACACCTGTTTCCGATCATCACACTTCATGAACTCATTGCTTAACTAAAATAATTGACACACACTGAAGGCTAACTATCTCTTAATAGAGAACATGACCCTATTCCTTAAGAATAAATCTTCAGCACCTGTTTCCGATTAGCACACTTTCATGAAATCATTAAAATAATTGACATACACTGAAGACTAACAATCTCTAACAGAGAACATGACCCTATTCCCGAAGCAGGAACCTTCAACACCTGTCCCTGATTATCAAGCTTTCATAAATTCACCAAACATTATTGCTAACTAGAATGATTAACAGTTACCCAAGCATGAATCATATGAAAACAACATAATAATCGGTAAAGCAGAGTTTCAGCAAGACAGAGTTCAGTAAAGTAGTGTTTCAGCAAAACAGAGTTCAGTAAAGTAGTGTTCCAGCAAAACAAAATTTAATCAAGGCATGAACAAAAATAACTCTAACACTCTACAAAGCTAATGGGTGAATCTTGTGAATAAGGTGGGCCCTCCCTTCTCACAAGATTCCCCTGAAATGAAAGGAACTGGAGAGAAATGCTCAGAACAGTCTTTTATTCATTTGTCAACTGTATCATATTACAATCTGAAGTAAAACACGTCCTTCTCTGTAAAATCCTTTCTTAGCTAAAAAGAAGATGATCTCTAATGATGATTTCCCCTTATTTAAAGAGGAGAATCCCTTCGATACAATTTGATCAACAAATTACAGGTGTACATCTGAGTCCTATTCTTAGTCGGATCGACTTTCTAAACTGGAATAGGATATCCTAGTCTCCCGCAACAAAATGCTATTACAAATGCTGAGTGAGGTGTTGTTGTTGCGGCTGGAGTAACAACTTCTTTATTTGTCTTCTTGTTACTGTTGTTGTATGTTGTTTCTGCATTGCAAATTGCGGGCTATTTCAGCCATGAGATTTGCATTCTGACTATTTCAACAACTTGGTCTCTGCTAGCTCAAGGTATGACTGTTGTGGTCAATTTAACAATTTTTTGTTGCTGTTTCAGCATCTTAGACCACGGACTGTGCAACAGCTTCTTCTGTGTGAGTTTCTGTTTCAGCATCATTGACCATGGAGAGTGTAGCAGCTTCTTCTGTGTGAGTTGTTGTTTCAGCATCGTAGACCACAGAGAGTGTAACAACTTCTTCTGTGTGAGTTGTTGTTTTAGCATCGTTGACCACGAAGAGTGTAGCAGCTTCTTCTGTGTGAGTTGTTGTTTCAACATCGTAGACACGGAGAGTGTAACAACTTCTTCTGTGTGAGTTGTTGTTTCAGCATTGTAGTCGACAAACTTTGCTTTAACTGTTTTAGCAACATGCCTTAATGCTAATCTGCAGTTCGAACTGTTTCATCACTTATACATTTTTGATCAATGGTTAAGTACGAGAGTAATGTAAAATTATATGTAAAACAGTTAAACATATAGTAAAGAGAAGAGACATTGTATACCTTTGGAAATATAGGGTAAGGTAATAATGTGAGTTTAAATGTGAGTGAAACAAGGGTGTAAAGGTAGCAAAAAGTGTGAGCAAAAAGGTACATTGTATGGTCCTAACATCCCCCCCCAACTTAAAATGTTGCATGTCCTCAGGAAACTTCACTCTGAATTAGAATCTGAATACCGACTCTGAGTGTGCAAGTTACTCAAGCAGTAACTGTGGAAGGTGATGTCTGTTGGAGCTCTGAACCCTTGAACGCGTTGTAACCTTTGCCAAGCTGTTGTTTTGACCTTCTTGGGCAGCTTATAATGGACTTGATATTTCTCTGATGGCATCCAGAGGATAGGAAAATGGAACTGGTACCCTATCCAGCTTTCAGTACATTGCTGAAAACACTTAATGTAGCTAGGTACCTTGGAGATTTCTATCTCAAGACTAGTGGGGCTAAAATGATTGTGTTCCTGTTTTTTCTCAGTAGATTGTTGCCAAAACATGTTATTTGCCTGTAGGGAAACAATATTTGTTGATTTAATGAAATGTTGACACTCCTGAAACACTGATGTCTGTAATTGCTAAATGTGTTGAGTCATCCTAGGTTTTTTTAAAAAATGATAATATTCTGCAAGGAAGGTGGCAACATTTTGTGGTTCTGGCCTTATCTAGAGAAGGTGGTTATCCTCATTGTGCTTGGTAGATAGGAAGCCATCATGCTATATTATCTGATTGTTGAGGAAGGAGGTGAGTGCTCGAATCTGGATGTCACCGAAAAGAGGGTTAAGGTTAAGCTGTCGGTTCTCAGGGATGGCCTCATTATGAAAATATGCCTCACAGAGGAGGTGCTGATCCATAGCAGAGGCTTCTGCAAAGGTTTTAATAAAATTTGTTGGATTTAGTACTGCATGGGGTCTGCCTTCTTTGTCTGATTTGATCTGAAACCATGTAAGTCGTTCCATGAGGAACATAGAGTAATTGCAGGATGGTTTCCTTGCAACCAATAGCTTTTATGCCAAGCCAAAAATCAGGAGCAATCTGCCTTTTAGCTCTTTTTTCTGTTTCTTAAGGGCACGAGATTCCTTGCGTGTTTGCTCCAAAGCTTCCTAATTTGAGTAGATATGATTTATCCAGATTTGTCTATGTTCCTGCAGGCTTTTGGCCTGTGTAACAACAGACTCTTTTTTCCATTTCTATATTATTGCCTACTCATCCCATGGCTGAGTTTGTGTTTCAGCGTTGTCAGTAGTAGGTTGAGGTAGGGTCTGAGTGGCTTGTTGCAAAAAGGTGTGGGTATTGATCGGGCTGGGAGGGGCAGATTCATTAATAGACAATGTTTATACAACTTTATTAACAAAAGCAGGGGTTTCAGATTTGACATTTGTTCCAGGCCAGGGCTCAGTCTTAATTTTGGAAGGTCCTGCTGGTTCTTGTGTAACAACAAGGTGTTCTTCTTTGACTGCAAAATTCGAAGGTGCAGGCAAAGCTCCTTGCATTGAAATTTGAATTACTTTGTAGCCTGCTTGATAGTAGATGTCCCCACATTGACTGCACATATATTCTCTACATGGATTCTCTGTTGTAGTTCCCTCTGACATGGTTGCTATGCTAGCTAGGGTATACAAGTTAAGTTCCTTCTCATGGGCTTCCTTTTCCATGGCTAGCTCTTGCTTGTAGGCTTTCAGTTCAGACCTTAGGAACTCATTTTCTTGTAAGACAAAGGCCATTGTTGGTTTTGGTTGAGGAGTGATTGGTTCTTGTGTAGCAGTCACAGCCTCACTAGCTCGTTCTTGTGGAGCAGCTACATGATCGGTAGCTAATTCTTGCGTTTCAACTTCTTGATGTAAAGAAAGTAATTTTGCAGCTCCCTGGGCATCTGATTCTTGTGTCTCAATAACAATATCAACAGCTGGTTCTTGTGTTTCAGTTGTAGCTGGTTCTTGTGTGACAGCTATAGCTGGTTCTTGTGTTTCAACCACTGAATGAGTAGCTGGTTCTTGTGTTTTAGCTACTGAATGAGTAGCTGGTTCTTGTGTTTCAGCTACTGGGTTTGAAATGGATGATGTCGCAACATACTGGGCATCTGGTTCTTGTGTTTCAGTGCCCGTGGGTGGAATAGGGAAAGATTTTGGCATTTGGGAGGTTAGAGGTGTACAAGGTATTAGTCGGATGGGTTGGGGGTCTAGGGCAGTGGCAGTAGTGGCTTCCCTTGTTGAGGTTCTTTTTCATTTTCTTTGTAAAAATGGTGGAAAGAAAGGAATTTGCTTTCATTTACGTGGGGGTTTTTCATCAATGATGGGACAGGGAGAATTGTCTGGTTTAGAATCATCGCTAAGAATATGAAGGGAAGGAGTGGATGATTCTGGTAAGGTGTGGGGAGGATTCAGTATGGTAGGGGGGTTAATTGGACTGATTGGGTCTGTAGGCGGATTGTTAGGTCTTTCTGGAGAATCTGGAGGGTTTTGTGGTTGCTGTTCCTGAAGATTTTCCAGAATTTCAGTAGCTTCTTGGAAATTTATGGGTGGGTTGT
Source organism: Picea mariana (assembly GCA_032191745.1). Classification (NCBI taxonomy): domain Eukaryota; kingdom Viridiplantae; phylum Streptophyta; class Pinopsida; order Pinales; family Pinaceae; genus Picea; species Picea mariana. The sequence goes on from JASDQU010102830.1 coordinate 43,968, forward strand.
TTAGTGGAGGGTTTTGTTGGGAAAAACCATTTTGGATAAGAAGTTGAACGAGATGGTGATGGGTGAGTGAAAGGGAGAGATCTTTAGCCTTTTTATAGTAGTGCGACATATTTTTAAGACAACCGAGCAAATGATAAGGAATGTTCACCAATCTAGGATGTCGTAAATGAGACAAAATGACAAAATCGCGCTGGTAGACTACCTGGTATCGACCTTCGCAGGTAAGGTAGTGTTTAAAGAATTTTGCAACTTCCATCCATGGAGGTGGCAATGAGCTGAGTCAGACACCCCGACCTTTAGGTTCAATTTGTTCCCCTGGCAAGAGGAAATCCTGCTGGGCATTCAGGATGATATATTTGCCGCTGAACATGCGAATGCCATTGGTAGGGAGACCTGAAACATGCACTATATCTTCTTCTGTAATTGAAATCCAAACCCCTTGAACAATGGAATGGTCTTCCTGGATATTTTGAGCAAATTGGAGAACCTTTTGTTGATTAAATCCCTGGAGCCTCTAAAAATAACCGAGCCATCCCGCCTGTAGAAAAATTTGATAGGCTTTTGGATACAGTTCTAACAGGGCTGTCGTGGTGGGTTCGTACCGTATAACAGAGCCTCCCATAGCTAATAGCACAATAGACTATGTCGTCAAAGAGTCGAGTAACAACTTCTGTGCAGAGTGAGTTTTTCGAGCGAAGGCATGCAAATGGTGGTGAAACAAACAAAAGGATGAAAATAGGAATGGCGGTGGTTAATTCGTGTGAAAAAGTTCGATATTTCCTCCCCCCACTTTAAGTGCGGCTCATAATGATTTTACATGAGTGGTAATGATGAGTTGGAATCTTCTCATTAACTATAGCTTAATTGTATTTACATAAAATTTACATACCTCGCCTTTACCTTTTGATTCGTACTTCAGACAAAATATAATGCCTGTCCATAATAGTTCTGCCATGGCCATGGCAGAGACTTTTGATTTGTTAGACGAATTGTATCAAGGATTTGTTGATTAGAAGGACAAAATGTAGTATGAGAGCGCGGAAGCTTATTGACAGATAATGCCGAAAAGTTGGTGTTTCAGCCATAGGAAGAGCAGAGAAATGTTTGTTGAAGAGTGATGTTGCAGAATAATGCTGAGGAAGTGGTGTTTCAGCCATAGAAAGAAGGGCGAAACAATTGCTGAAGGATGTTGTTTCGTCACTGGGAAAATGTGAAGAATTGCGGAACGGTGGTGTTTCGGCACTGGGAAAATGGCGAAAGGTTGCTGACAGTGGTGTTTCAGCAATGGGAAAAAAAAATGGCGAAAAGTTGTTGGATAGTGGTGTTTCAGCAATGGGAAAAAATGGCGAAAAGTTTCTGGACAATGGTGTTTCAACAACGGGAAAATGGCTAAAGGTTGCTGACAGTGATGTTTCAGCAATGGGAAAAAATGATGAAAAGTTGTTGGACAGTGGTGTTTCAACAACGGGAAAATAGTGAAGGGTTGCTGAATAGTGGTGTTTCAGCAACGGGGGAGCTTTAATCTTCTTGAAGTAAGATCGTCCTTCCTTATTAGGCCTTTGCTTTGATCGAGAATCTGCAAAAATCAATTGTAACATGGTATTTCTTGACAGGGATTATTAGTAAACGAAATCTAATCTAATACTAAAGAAATTAAATAAAAAGAATTAATTGCAATGAGGGGTAGGAGCCCCCTCTAAAAAGAGGTAATGAGAGTCTGCCACACATGTGGCCTTGAAATCTTCTTTGAAAATAGGGTGCTGGTACAGACGGAGCCGATGACCATTTACAAGTAATGGTGCTTTAAAGTCATCGATTGTGAGGAGCCTTACTGTTCCATTGGTGAAAACAGTGTCTACTTCGTACGGTCCAAGCCATCTTGTACGTAGTTTCCCTTGAAATTATTTGAACCGAGAGTCATACAGTAGGGCCCAATTACCTTTTTGGAATTGCTTATGCTTGATAGTTTTGTCATGCCATTTTGATCTTTATTGTTGAATCATAGTTGTTTGATGAATGGCATCTAGTCTTTTTCATCCAATTCATTAAGCTGCTGCAACCTAGCTATCTGTGCATCGGTCAAATCAAGGTTGACAGCTGAAGCAATCCTTAAGGTTTTGATTTCAAATTCCACAGGAAAGACAACACTCTTTCCATAAACTAATTCATAGGGAGAGAATCCTATAGTATTTCTCCAGGTAGTTTTGTAGGCCCATAATGCTTCAGGGAGTCTGTGAGACCAATCCTTTCTATTTTCCTTCACTGTTTTTGTGAGAATGGCTTCTATTACTTTATTTGTACTTTCCACCTGTGCATTGGCTTGGGGGTGGTATGCTGTAGTCATTCTATGCTAAATATCATATTTTTGAAGGGTGGCTTTAAAACCATGAGAAGTGAAAGGGGGTCCTCCATCTGTAACTAATTCTCTTGGCACTCCAAATCTGATGAAGATGTCCTCAAATAAGAAATCTATAACTGCTTCTTCAATTGCTCTATGAAGTGCTTTAGCTTCCACCCATTTGGTCATATAGTCTGTGCAACCCACTATGTAAAATTTTTGATTGGATGGGGGGTTAATGGGTCCTACAAAGTCTAAGGCCCATATTTCAAATGGTTCAAGTACTATCTGGGGGTTTGTTGGCAACCAATACAATTTTTTCTATTGCCCTAAAAGCTGCCTACACCTATGTCTCTTGAACTTCAAATATCTGTCACGTTTTGCAAACAAAAGACATTTTTATTTCATGCGACTTTTGCAAATTGGTTTCGATTTAGTTTTCACGACTGAAAGCGTGAAAACTCCTCCATCGTTATTTGAATTGTCATGGTCTTTTGCTGTTATTCTGAAAGGCACTTTACCATTGGTTTATCATGTGGCTGAAATGATTCTTCGAACTGTGTCCATTTGCCTACTCTAACTTTGATTGCGCAACTCGATTTTTATTTCATTAATAAGGCATTGAGCATGTAAATTATGGGATTATTATAAAGGATATGGTTGATTCTGGTTTTTATATGATGTGATCCTTATTATTACAAGCTCTTGGCTTATCGATTTTATGAAATATCTTATCACAATGTTTTATAAACTTTGATTACACATTATGCAACAAGCGCATGGATAACATATGAGACTAATTTCATATGGAATGGCAATAGTTTGAAGTTATACAATGGCGCATTGGTTAAACACTTGGGTTTTGATTTAATGGTTTGAATTATTACAATGGAACATATTAAACTTTGGGTTTGATTTAACGTTGAACATTCATGATTTCAAACCATAGATTGGCGCATTGGTATATAACTATCCACCGTTTAATCCTTGGGTTGGTCGAATAGTTTGATTTTTGATTATGATTGATGGAACAACGGTGTACTCTACCATTAATGTTTTGCATGGAGGTGAACTAACCCACCACCTTCGCATGCGCATATTGATTTTCCTCCCCTTTCATCGTTCTCAGCTGTTGGCCTAAGCGATTTTTCTCCTGTGTGTTTATCCGAACCCTACCATGTGCCTGCGCCATGGCTCCAGTCATAAGGGCTGAGCCCAATGGCTGCCAAGCTTTGTTGATGTTTGATGGTACTTACAATGACCTTGAGGAATTCGGATGGCTCCCGTTCATACGAAAGTTTGATGGCTATAACCCTAGCGTGGCTCGGCAATTTGCATTAACCTTTGATGGATGCTGAGCCAAGGTTGGGGATGTGCAATTGGAAATTGATGAGCAATTTCTCAGTCTAGCTACCAGTCTGCCCGTTGTCGGACAGAGATGGTCAAAAAATTGTAAAGTGGAAGATGTCCCGTGGACATTTCTCTTCCAGTCACGAAGAGTGAGCTCCTGTGACAAAGGTTTGCCCGCGAATATGCTAAAGCAATGATGGCACGACTTGCTGATGGTAACCAAGAAATTCATCACATGCGAGGGCCGGTATGGTTTCATTTTTATGTACCACCTTCGGCTACTTATGGTTTTCATGGGCTATGAGCTTAATATGCCTTACTACTTGCATAGGAGTCTGCTTAAAATGTCTAAAAGATACAAACGAAACCAGGCCGATAACAACCTATTTCATTTTGGGTTAATTAAAATGCTTGTGGTTTGTAAGTTGGGGTTACACCGATACTGTTGGGATGATTTTCTTAAACGCAATAATTTTGATGATTCAAACCCACCACAGGTTGACAAACTTGTGGTGAGCGAGAGTAAGTCAGTACCCCATGTGCCTTATAGTGCTCTATTACCTAAACCCCTACCCGACTCACCTAGTGACCTACCCGGTTCTGTGACCAAAGATGTGGAAATTGTTAAACCCGTGGCTAAAAGGCCTAAGGCCAAACCTACTGCGAATTCTAAAGGTAAGAAAAATGCCCGGTTAATTTCTCGCATGGCAAGAAACAAATCAAAAATTCCTGTCAACCCTGACCCTATCATGGTGAGTGAAGCTTCTGACTCAGAGGTTGAACGCTACTTGGCAAGTGAGTATCCCTATTCATAAGGTCTGTGTGATAAACCCGCATATGATTTTGTGAAGAACCTACCACCTTGTTTGCAAAATAATCCTAATTATCCAGGCATCAAAATGCCTTGTGAAACCCCTGGTGACTCGTCGAAACCCCTTTCTTCTCTATCTCAACCATCTGCTCCAGCATGCGATCAGTGTGGCTCATGGTTAGAAAGGTACTACCTTGATGTGCCAATGCTGCAGTCTAGAATTCATGCTCTGGAGGATCAAGTTGCAAATCTCACCAGTCAAAAAGTGAAGATGCCATTCACTGATAAGAAACAGCGAACAACAGGTTCGATTTTGTTTAAGAACGTGGAGTCGGGAACAACATTCGTCAATTCAAAACTGGCGTAGCTCGAACAACCTCACTGGTATGATTATCACCTATTTATATGATAAACCCACACCTCTATTACAGTGTGGATTTGTTTGGACACATAAGAATACATTAGATGCATTATTGTATATAATTTTGTTTTGATAAATCGAATTTTGTTATTGTTTTAAGTTTCGATTGGATTTGGCTTTGATTCGATTGATCGTGGGATAGATTTGATTGTTTTAATTTAGCTTCAATTGAATGCTCTGTGCTTATTGAAGTTGTTAATATATTTTCTAAACACAGGCTGTTTCTGGTATTCTAATATTGAACACAGTCAATGATTCGATTTGAATTGGTTGTATTCTATACGATATGGTTGGCATAACTGTTATAATGTTATATTCCGTGTCTGATTTGACCAATTAGAATATCATTCTATTAATGCATAACCAAATTGTAACTGTTCGGTTTGCATCGTTTGACCGTGTTATCAGCCCGATCCATATTTCAACAAACATACTGTTTAAAGCTAATTTGGGAACGGAAGTGATTATGCCCAGGATTACGATTTGTTGCAATATTTGATTCAGTCCCGATTTGTTGTGAATGTTACTCAGTTTATGGTTATCATTGCTGTTGATGATTATGATCACTATGTGATCTTGTATGTTGATCATGTCAGCGCTCAATGATCGTGATCTATGGCGAAGTTTGATACTGTTATGCATTTTTCATTTTGGTTGTGATCGTAACAACCTTTCCATACTGGCATTTGATCAAAACGATATGAATCTTATACACATTGGTACAGCCGTAACAAATTAATTCTGATTGTGTTCATATTGTGATTGTATCGATTATGATTGTGTTGATTGCATCATATCTTATGCGATGTGATTCACTGCTTGAGTTCGTTTGGATATGGAACAGTTTGGTTACTATTTGATCCGATTTTATAGCAACTAAAAAACAGAGTATCCTTACCCTGTCTCGATTGCATTTTTTTATTTATTTTGTTAGTAAACTCATTGGAATCATAGTGATTCATTTTGGATATTTATTGAAAGAAAATTAAATGGATTTTTTTATTTTTAAAAGATTTGGTTTGATTACTATCTGGTCCTGTATGCTATTTTAGACTAGCTACAGAATCATATGATTCTGTAGCTAAGTCTGTAGGATCAATTTTTTATTGTTTTGTTACTGAACTATCTTTCTAATTTGATATTTGTTTTCTATTGTAGGTAAATTCGAAATTGCAATTGAGTTTATGAGCAGTTAGGAGATATTTCAAGGATTTCACTTGTATTTTGATTTCCTAGTTTAGTGGATTTTGGGATATTTCCCAGATTATGTAAAACAATTTGATATTATCCACAAGGAAGTTTTACCTTGTGAAGAGACCTATATATACTTAAGGTTTTTGTAATAATGTTCATCCTCATTCGTGGGAGAACAAGGATATGGAGTTTTAATACAGACTGAAGCAGAATTTGGTGTTTTGTCACAACTTTAGCTTCTCATTATATCAATATTTTGTTTCATGTTGTGTATATCAATTTGTATCTGGTTTATGACTACTTTAGATATCTAAATCATGTGCAAATGATATAATTTAATCATTGTTATCCATATCTGATTTCTTTTAGTATTTAAAGAACATAACAATTGTTAATTCAGTTTGTGAACGACAGATTTCTCTTCTTCATAAGTTGAATTATCAAATATAAGTTTTTGCATAACAGGTTTCCCTTATTGTAGAGATTTATAATCATAAGATTGTTATGATCTTTTATGTCTTGTTTTTCCTATTAACAACTTAAAGAGCAGCGCAACTGATCATTAACGAGAAGCTTTTGGACTAACCGATGTGAATTTCTTCCTCCGACCAGCTTCAAATCTATCATACACAGGATAAACTAGGAGCGCTTCCAGGTCAGTTAATCTTTTCTTTGCTGTTTTCATTAAGTAGTTTAATTTAAATATAAGTTTGATTTCAGTAAATATATTAGATTGTTTAATTTCAGTAGTTTTATTTCTTTTCATAAAATATAAAAATCAAAAAAGATTCTTGACTGTCTTAGGGCAGAAAATACATGAGTTTTGCAGGTTTTAGTTAAATCTGTAGATTGTTTATAGTGTACATTTGTGAATAAGTAATATTGCAGCTGGTAATTAGATAGTTGATTTGAGTTATTATAATAGTAACTAGTTGATTGTATATAATAGTTAGAATAGTTATATTTAGTTTTGGTTTATTTAGTAGTTTGTTTTAATTAGATTAGTGTAGTAGTTAGTTTGTTTATTTTTAGTTAATTTTTGTATTTTTAATTAGTTTTATTTCTTTTATTTAGTTTTTAGTTAGATTGTTTTAGTTAATTTTAGTTTGTTTTATTAGTTTTAGTTTTTAGTTAGATTAGTTAGTTTAGATTAGTTTTCTCTTTGGTTTTCTTAAAAGACCTTAGAGCGGCCAACGGAGCCATTAAACTCATCAGGGTGGTCCATTCCAAATGGCTTGGGTTATTTAGACAACCCCGGACCGGTTCCACTCTCTCAATTGATGGACGAACAATTTCGCCCGTCAACAAATGGTGCTAGAAGGAGGGCCTGAACTTAATTAATGGCACGAGGTGGTCGCAAGACTCCTCCTCCACCTAATCGCACTCCCATAGTGACTAGAAGCCATTCACAAGATAATATCCCCCCTCAAACAACAACTACTTCAACCGAAGATCCGCATATCACAGTTGAGCCAGCAACCCCTAATCCTACAGGTGGTGATCTCCAAGAGATCGTTCGTCAATCTCTTATCAAAACACATAGTGCCTTAGCTAGTATTAGGCGACCAAACCGCCCGTGGGGTCAACCTTTAGACTTCTCTGATATCAGAGAACAGTTAGGCGATATAGACCTCACTGTGAATCCTACAGATCCAAACACAAATCCTGCTGTAGGAGGATCTGGGATACCTCCTTCACCACCTCCCTCATCTCCTTCCTCTTCTAGAGGAGATTCCTCTTCTGATGAAGGCAATCCACCTTTTCATCCTTCCACACCCAATTTCCCAATGGAAAATCAGAACAACCCTGCTAGACCCTGGTTGGACCAGGATGCTGTAGCTGTACTTGGAGCCCAACACCCTTTACCTAAGCACCCGGAGAAATGGCTTCCTAAGTTTGATCTCGATTCAAAACAGATAGCCGAAGATCATATCAAAAAATTTATGTTAGCCATCAGACTCCGTAATGTTGAACATGAAGACGTTGTCTGTAGGTTGTTCCCTTACACCTTTGAGAGCAATGCGTCCACTTGGTACTTTGCCCAACAACCCCATACCATAGGGTCTTGGGAAAAGTTTGAGTCATGCTTTTTGGAAAAATTCGGAGATGGAAAACCTTCAGAAGTCTTAGTCATGGATCTTTCAAACTTAAAAATGAACTCAAAAGAAAAAGTTAAAGATTTTAATCAAAGACTCCTGACGCTTAAAAATTGAATCCCTGCAGATTCTATGCCTGCTGAAAGTCTTATAATAGCTTACTACATTAAAAATCTACATCAAAGCATAGCTATTTGGGTTAAAAGATCTAAAAAGGCCACATTGTTAGAAGCCTTTGAAGAGGCTACTCAGATTGAAAAAGACATACTTAGTCTTAAGGACTCTTCTAGCAACGAAACTGAGACTGTTTCTTCTTCAAAAAAGAAGATTGAAATTCTCTCCAGACCTACACAAAGAAAAACACAACCTGAAAACTCTGATTTGGAGAATTTAACCAAAGTTGTAAAAAAATTATCTAATCAAGTTATAGATTTAAAAAGGTCGACTGAAGAAGCCTCTTCGAGTAAAGGACCCTACAAACCTCCTTTCCGAAAGCCTTTTCCAACCAACCGGCCTAATCCAAACCCCGAAGGCTTGAACCTAGAAAGTTTACAATGTGCTCTTCAGACAATTCTAGGGGCTCAAGATGACTTGATACCTCCTGAAATCCCTCAAGAGGAGGTCGAGCAAGAAACAACTCAAGAAGAAGAGTCTTCTCCAAACATCTTTGGACACTTCTCGGATAGTATCTTCCAAGCTAGCTTCGAGACTGTTCACCCTTACAACACTAGGAGTAAGACAACAAACAAACCTCCTGCCGAGAACACTACAACTTCACCTCCAAAGCCATCTAAATTAGTAGAAACTAAACAAAGTAATGCTGGCCCTAAATTAGATTATGATGTTGTTGAAGATCTTAAAAAATTACGGGCTAACATTTCTATTTATGAGTTGTTGAAATTTCCATTTTTGTTACAGAAGATGTTGCAAAATATTTTAGAAAATGGAAAGAATGGTAACTCAAATGGTAACAAGGTTGTGCAAAGCAAAGCTCCTCAGAAGACTTCCACAAAAAATAATCCTGATTCTCAAGATAAAGGAAGCCTTCCTGTACCGCCTGTAAATAATGTAAGTAATGTAAATAATGTAAATGATGCAAGTAATGTAGATAAAGTAGCATTAGAAACCGCGAGTAAGAAATCACAAGCTACAACTCTAAGTACTCGCAAAAATGTACCTCCTTTTCTTTTAACTTTCGAAATATTCAACAAAAATGTGCATAATTGTATGGTTGACTCAGGACCATCATCAAATGTGATGCCTTGGTCAGTCTGCCAAAAGATTAATGCTAAAGTAGAACCATCTTCTTTGAAAATCATACAACTTGATCGAACAGATGTTAAAGTTATTGGTGAATTGAAAAATGTATTGATTAGATTATCGTCTAACCCAAAGGTTCATCAGGTTATTGATATAATTGTGGTGGATATTCCAGAAGTGTATGGTTTGTTTTTGAGCAGGGACTGGTCGGAGTAGCTACATGGTTACTTCACGACGGACTGGTCTCACTTATGGCTTCCAGAAAATGGTAAGCCCAACAAGATCAGGGTGAATCATGAGTGTTACCTCAAGTTCACGGTAACAGACTTGAATGATCCCAATGAACCATATACACCTCCGGCTGATTCACCTGAAGTCCAAGGGATGGACACCTTCTTCGGAAATTTCATGGCTGAAGTTTCACCTATCAACAATCCACAACAACAGTCCGAGATCATAGCATGTATGCAACCAACAACTTCTATAAAACAGTCCCATGAGCCCGATGGAAATCAAATTTGGTCTCTATATTTTGACAGTTCCAAGTCTAAAGAAGAAGCTGGTGCAGGCTGCATCATTATCGATCCGACAGGTAACAAAACATTGTTGGCTTGTAGGTTAGAATTTGAATGTACTAATAATATCACAGAATATGAGGCTTTATTGCAAGGTCTCAGAAAAGCCTTGGACATGCACATTCAAAATCTGATTGTATTCGACGACTCTGAAATAGTGGTCAGGCAGGTAAGAGATTCTATACACTGTCTTTCCCCGCATCTCAAATGTTACCAGTTCGAGGTATGGAGTTTAATGAACAAATTTTTTGCTTTTAATATAAATTCCATTCCTAGATTAAATAATGCTGAAGCAGATCTACTAGCTAATGTTGCCTCTAAACTTCTTCCTGCAGACGGCTTATCCCCAAATGCATTCTCCGTGGAGCTATTGTTTTGACCATCTGTTCCTGACAATATCACAAACTGGAGATTATTTGACGATGATCAGCAGATCATTAAATTTATGCACATGGAGGAAACATTTCATGGCGCTGTGATAGATGAAAAAACGCACGACGACAATTTGCATGACTTTACGGTAATACCTAATCCGAAATCTCCTGAAGCTCTATTTAACATGGTAAAATCCATACCCAAATCTGTTGTTAGACTAGAAAAGTTTTATAATTTTGAAGATAAATTTAAAAATACGGTCAATTGCAAAACCAACAGTTCTTCATTGTCTTTTGAAAAAGTCAATTTAGGGACTAGTGAAAATCCTCAGTGTATCAATCTAGGCTTGGGATGTTCTAGACAAGAAAAAGCTTCTTTTGTTAAATTATTTACAGAATTCAAGGATGTCTTTGCATGGAATTACGATGATCTTAAAACGTTTGATCCCAATATCATACAGCGTGTCATCCCGATGAAGCCCCAAACCTTACCCTTCTAATAGAAACTGAGGAAAATGCATCCTAAACTAGAACTGATTGTACAAAAAGAATTGAATAAACTCCTAAGTGCTAAAATAATTTTTCCTGTTAGACACACTCAATGGGTATCCAACCTAGTCCCAGTGCGGAAGAAAAACGGGGAAATTCAACTTTGTGTCGATTTCCGAAACTTCAACAAAGTGTCTGACAAAGATAATTATCCTGTCCCTCCCATGGAACAGATCTTTCAACAAGTATCTGGTTCCGAGAGGCTATCCTTACTAGATGGTTTCTCTGGATACAACCAAGTCTTGATGTCTCTGTTAGACCAATTAAAAACTACCTTCCGTACCCCGTGGGGCACTTATGCTTATCACAAAATGCCCTTTGGATTGATTAATTTCGGTGCTACTTTTCAGAGAGCAATGGACATTGCTTTTAGAGTCTTAATCAATCACTCCGTAGTAGTCTACTTAGATGATGTGACTGTGTATTCTAAAAATAAAGACGATCATCTAGCTCACTTACGGGCCGTTCTGCTACGATGTCGTAAATACAGCATCTCCTTGAACCCTAAGAAGTCCATCTTTGCAGTAGAACAGGGTAAATTACTAGGATTCATTGTGTCTAGTGATGGAATGATTATTGACCCCGA
>JASDQU010102830.1:55571-76033 GCA_032191745.1 Picea mariana
ACCCAAGTCATCGCTAAACTTCCCCCACCTACCTCCAAAAAATCCATGCAGTCTTTCCTAGGCCAGATTAATTTCGTGAGAAGATTTGTCCCCAGTTTCTCCGAAATGGTCAGGCCTCTCCAGAACCTGATTAAGAAAGACACCCAATATCACTGGGGACCTACAGAAAACCAAGATTTCAATGCTATAAAGAAGGCCATAATAGACGCTTCATCTCTCATGAGCCCTGATTTCTCTCAAGACTTTACACTCTATACTCTTGCCTCTGATCGTTCTTATGCTGCAGTCCTAACTCAGAAGAATTCCGAGAACAATGAAGTACCCATCGCCTTTATGAGCTCTGCTTTCAAAGGCGCTAAACTTAACTACCCAGCGGTCGATCGGCAAGCCTACGCTATTTTCAAAGCAGTTAAGCATTTTCGGTCCTATCTTTTGAAGTTGAGGACGAAGGTCATTGTCCCCTACCCTGCCGTAAGGAACTTGTTAGTGCAAAAGAAGCTAGGAGAGAAAAGAGCCAACTGGGTCACCTCCTTGTAGGAGTATGACCTAGAAATCACCCCAACATAAATCGTGAGAGGCCAAGGGTTGTGTAAGTTGGTAGTTGATTCAGAAACTGAACAGTAAGAAGATAGTGATACGCCACACCTAGAACAACGCGATCAGAGTTTGATTTGTTGTGCACAAAACCTCATAAGTCCTTGGTATGACGATATTCGATTTTGTCTTGAACATGGATCAGCACCCCGTCACCTTGACCCAGCCAAAAGAAGAGCGTTGAGACTAAATTCTGCCTCCTTTCATCTAGTTAATGGTATATTGTTTCGTCAGAATTTTGATGGCGTACTAATGCGTTGTCTTGAAAAGGACGAAGAAAAGAAAGTCTTGCTTGAGTTGCATGCAGGAGAAACTGGTGGTCACTTCGGTGGCGATACTACTGCTCATAAGGTTTTAAGAGCTGGTTATTACTGGCCGAAACTTTTTAGAGACGCCCATGCCTTGTGCCGTAAATGTATCATTTGTCAGAAAGCATCAGGGCGATTGCAAAAGCCAGCTTTCCCCTTGCAACCCATTTCAGTCGATTCTCCTTTTCAGCAATGGGGCCTTGATATCATTGGTCCTATTAACCCTCTGTCCTCACAACAACACAAGTATATTGTGATAGCCACTGATTACTTTACTCGATGGTCCGAAGCCGCCGCACTAAGAACTGTTAACACAAGTCAGGTGATCGCTTTTCTAAACTAGAATATCATCACTTGTTTTGGTATCCCTGATTGTCTAGTCTTTGATAACGCTTCATACTTTTCTTCTCTAGAGATGAGTGATTTGTATTTAGAGAAAGGAATAAAGCTGAAGTATTCTGCTATTTACTACCCCCAGGGTAATGGCTTAGTAGAATCAACAAACAAGAACTTGATCAAAATTATCAAGAGAACTGTGGCTGAAAATCACAAGAACTGGCACAATGCACTGCTAAATGCACTGTGGGATGATAGGGTAACACCCAAAGCTGCTATAGGTAACTCCCCCTTTTTTCTTGTTTATGGCAGAGAAGCCATTCTGCAACCTCACATTCTTCTTCCTTCGCTTCAATTGTCACAAAAAGTTCAAGAAGAATATTGTCCCCCTTTAGAAATCCGTGTTAACACTTTGATGAAGTTAGAAGAAGTAAGAACCCAAGCTAAACGAAAGTTAGACCAACATCAACAACTGATTAAAAGCTGGTTCGATTCTAATTCTGCTTCTAATAGGAATTTTGAAGTAGGCGATCTCGTCTTAAAGTGGGACAAACCGCACGAAGGGAAGGGTGAGCATACCAAGTTTCAAAATTTGTGGCTTGGGCCATTTTTGATTGCTGAAAAGTTGGGTCCTAGTTCCTTTCGATTGCAGAATATTGAAGGGAAGCTTGACACCTATCCGGTGAATGGCCAAGACCTGAAAAGATACTTCGCTTGATTACTACCCTTGTATATTATGTAAATATTTCCTTTTGTTTTTTTTTCCTTTGTTTTCGTTTTTGGTTTTGATTTGGATTGATCAGTTTTTTATGTTTTTGAAACATTTGCATGCTTGTGTACTGAGCTATTCAGACAAAGACCGTAGAAAAATTTCTTCGCTGAAATAACTTCTAAAAGTTGTACGAACATCAATGATATATTTCTAAAAACTGATATTTATGTTGGAAAATTTTGTTGTTTGAAAGAAGTTACTAATTTCAATCTCTGAGTGAAGTTTGTCATGATCATCTATTATCTTTTTACGCTGTCCCTTTTCCATAAAGGAATGACTCAAAAAGGATGTCTCCCTGTCATAGTAAGTTGTTTTAGAAATAAAACATTTCTGGAGCTGAATAAAGGACAGTATTAAAAAAAATTCTGATGAGGTCTGAAAAAATATGATAAAATATCAAGATTTTTCAGCGTCACCCCACTCAGCTATATATCTACAAAAGAAAAACAAAATAAAATTATTAATAAGAGTTGTGGGAAGTGTTTGTAAACCCACTAGGATACTGAACAGGTCTGCTGGCAGCGGGTAAATGAAAGCATGGCGCCAAGACAACTTCGCCAGGGTACTGAACAGGCCTGCTGGCAGCGAAGCAATGTCGGGTACACGAAAATCTGTAAAAAAATATAAGAAACCTCCTTAAAAGTCCTTTATTCTGATCTAGAACTTCTTGACAGGATACAGATGTCCGAGTGGGTTAAATGGCAACCATGTCGAGGCTATGGACGCCTGCTAGTAGCAGTGGCCATGCCAACAATATCAAAGATTTTATCATTAATATTGTGACTTACTGATCTTAAGACTGTTATTAGTTTGCATCTTTTAAAACATCGCTGGAAAAGATAGTAAATGATGATGTTTGTATGATTTTCTGGTTGTTGTTTTTGAGTTGAATTTTTCTTTGTTGTCCTAATCCGAATTCATTTCTATTTGACAGAGATAACTGCTTCTCCCAGTGTGTCACCATTGTTGGTAGCCAATACAATTTTTTCTATTTCCCTAAAAGCTGCCTACACCTAAGTCTCTTGAACTTCAAATATCTGTCGCGTTTTGCAAACAGAAGACATTTTTATTTCATGCGACTTTTGCAAATTGGTTTCGATTTAGTTTTCATGACTGAAAGCGTGAAAACTCCTCCATCGTTATTTGAACTGTCATGGTCTTTTGCCGTTATTCTGAAAGGCACTTTACCATTGGTTTATCATGTGGCTGAAATGATTCTTCGAACTGTGTCCATTTTCCTACTCTAACTTTGATTGCGCAACTCGATTTTTATTTCATTAATAAGACATTGAGCATGTAAATTATGGGATTATTATAAAGGATATGGTTGATTTTGGTTTTTATATGATGTGATCCTTATTATTACAAGCTCTTGGCTTATCGATTTTATGAAATCTCTTATCACAATGTTTTATAAACTTTGATTACACATTATGCAACAAGCGCATGGATAACATATGAGACTGATTTCATATGGAATGGAAATAGTTTGAAGTTATACAATGGCGCATTGTTTAAACACTTGGGTTTTGATTTAATGGTTTGAATTATTACAATGGCGCATATTAAACTTTGGGTTTGATTTAACGTTGAACATTCATGATTTCAAACCATAGATTGGTGCATTGGTATATAACTATCCACCGTTTAATCCTTGGGTTGGCCGAATAGTTTGATTTTTGATTATGATTGATGGAACAACGGTGTACTCTACCATTAATGTTTTGCATGGTGGTGAACTAACCCACCACCTTCACACGCGCATATTGATTTTCCTCCCCTTTCATTGTTCTCAGCTGTTGGCCTAAGCGATTTTTCTCCTGTGTGTTTATCCGAACCCTACCATGTGCCCGCGCCATGGCTCCAGTCGTAAGGGCTGAGCCCAATGGTTGCCAAGATTTGTTGATGTATGATGGTACTTACAGTGACCTTGAGGAATTCGGATGGCTCTCGTTCATATAAAAGTTTGATGGCTATAACCCTAGCGTGGCTCGGCAATTTGCATTAACCTTTGATGGCTGCCAAGCCAAGGTTGGGGATGTGCAATTGGAAATTGATGAGCAATTTCTCAGTCTAGCTACCGGTCTACCTGTTGTCGGATAGAGATGGTCAAAAAATTGCAAAGTGGAAGATGTCCCATGGACATTGCTCTTCCAGTCACGAAGAGTGAGCTCCTGTGACAAAGGTTTGCCCGTGAATATGCTAAAGCAATGATGGCACGACTTGCTGATGGTAACCAAGCAATTCATCACATGCGAGGGCCGGTATGGTTTCATTTTTCTGTACCACCTTCAACTACTTATGGTTTTCATGGGCTATGAGCTTAATATGCCTTACTACTTGCATAGGATTCTATTTAAAATGTCCAAAAGATACAAACGAAATCAGGCCGATAATAGCCTATTTCATTTTGGGTTAATTAAAATGCTTGTGGTTTGTAAGTTGGGGTTACACCAAGACTGTTGGGATGATTTTCTTAAACGCAATAATTTTGATGATTCAAACCCACCACAGGTTGACAAACCTGTGGTGAGCGAGAGTAAGTCAGTACCCCCTGTGCCTTATAGTGCTCTGTTACCTAAACCCCTACCCGACTCACCTAGTGACCTACCCGATTCTGTGACCACATATGTGGAAATTGTTAAACCCATGGCTAAAAGGCCTAAGGCCAACCTACTGTGAATTATAAAGGTAAGAAAAATGCTCGGTTAATCTCTCGCATGGAAAGAAACAAACCGAAAATTCTTGTCAACCATGACCCTATCATGGTGAGTGAAGATTTTGACTCAGAGGTTGAACGCTACTTGGCAAGTGAGTATCCCTATTCAGAAGGTCCGTGTGATAAACCCGCATATGATTTTGTGAAGAACCTACCACCTTGTTTGCAAAATAATCCTAATTATCCAGGCATCAAAATGCCTTGTGAAACCCCTGGTGACTCGTCGAAACCCCTTCCTGCTCTCTCTCAACCATCTGTTCCAGCATGCGATCAGTGTGGCTCATGGTTAGAAAGGTACTACCTCGATGTGCCAATGCTGCAGTCCAAAATTCATGCTCTGGAGGATCAAGTTGCAAAGCTCACCAGTCAAAAAGAGAAGATGCCATCCACTGATAAGAAACAACGAACAACATGTTCGATTTTGTTTAAGAACGTGGAGTCGGCAACAACATTCATCAATTCAAAATTGATGTAGCTCGAACAACCTCACTGGTATGATTATCACCTATTTATATGATAAACCCACACCTCTGTTACAGCGTGGATTTGTTTGGACACATAAGCATACATTAGATGCATTATTGTATATAATTTTTTTTTGATAAATCGAATTTTGTTATTGTTTTAAGTTTCGATTGGATTTGGCTTTGATTCGTTTGATCGTGGGATAGATTTGATTGTTTTAATTTATCTTCAATTGAATGCTCTGTGCTTATTTAAGTTGTTAATATATTTTCTAAACACAGGCTGTTTCTTGTATTCTATTATTGAACACAGTCAATGATTCGATTTGAATTGGTTGTATTCTATATGATATGGTTGGCATAAATGTTATAATGTTATATTTCGTGTCTGATTTGACCAATTCGAATATCATTCTGTTAATGCATAACCAAATTGTAATTGTTCGGTTCGCATCGTTTGACCGTGTTATCAGCCCGATCCATATTTCAACAAACATACTGTTTAAAGTTAATTTGGGAACGGAAGTGATTATGCCCAGGATTACGATTTGTTGCAATATTTGATTCAGTCCCGATTTGTTGCGAATGTTACTAACTTTATGGTTATCATTGCTGTTGATGATTACGATCACTATGTGATCCTATATGTAGATCGTGTCAGCGCTCAATGATCATGATCTATGGAGAAGTTTGATACTGTTATGCATGTTTCATTTTGGCTGTGATCATAACAACCTTTCCATATTGGCATTTGATCAAAACGATATGAATCTTATGCACATTGGTACAGCCGTAACAAATTAATTCTGATTGTGTTCATATTGTGATTGTATCGATTATGATTGTGTTGATTGCATCATATATTATGCGATGTGATTCACTACTTGAGTTCATTTGGATATGGAACAATTTGGTTACTATTTGATCCGATTTTATAGCAACTAAAAAACAGAGTGTCCTTACCCTGTCTCGATTGCATTTTTTTTTTTATTTTGTTAGTAAACTCATTGGAATCATAGTGATTCATTTTGGATATTTATTGAAAGAAAATTAAATGGATTTGTTTCTTTTTAAAAGATTTGGTTTGATTACTATCTGGTCCTGTATGCTATTTTAGAGTAGCTACAGAATCAGATGATTCTGTAGCTAAGTCTGTAGGATCAATTTTTTATTGTTTTGTTACTGAAATATCTTTCTAATTTGATATTTGTGTTCTATTGCAGGTAAATTTGAAATTGCAATTGCGTTTATGAGCAGTTAGGAGATATTTCAAGATTTCACTTGTATTTTGATTTCCTAGTTTAGTGGATTTTGGGATATTTCCCAGATTATGTAAAACAATTTGATATTATCCACAAGGAAGTTTTACCTTGTGAAGAGACCTATATATACTTAAGATTTTTGTAATAATGTTCATCCTCATTCGTGGGAGAATAAGGATATGGAGTTTTAATACAGACTGAAGCAGAATTTGGTGTTTTGTCACAACTTTAGCTTCTCATTATATCAATATTTTGTTTCATGTTGTGTATATCAATTTGTATCTGGTTTATGACTACTTTAGATATCTAAATCATGTGCAAATGATATAATTTAATCATTGTTATCCATATCTGATTTCTTCTAGTATTTAAAGAACATAACAATTGTTAATTCAGTTTGTGAACGACAGATTTCTCTTCTTCATAAGTTGAATTATTAAATATAAGTTTTTGCATAACAGGTTTCCCTTATTGCAGAGATTTATAATCATAAGATTGTTATAATCTTTTATGTCTTGTTTGTCCTGTTAACAACTTAAAGAGCAGCGCATCCAATCATTTACGAGAAGCTTTTGGACTAACCGGTGCGAATTCCTTCCTCCGACGAGATTCAAAGCTATCATATACAGGATAAACTAGGAGCGCTTCCAGGTCAGTTAATATTTTCTTTGCTGTTTCATTAAGTAGTTTAATTTAAATATAAGTTTGATTTCAGTAAATATATTAGATTGTTTAATTTCAGTAGTTTTATTTCTTTTCATAAAATATAAAAATAAAAAAAGATTCTTGACTGTCTTAGGGCAGAAAATACATGAGTTTTACAGGTTTTAGTTAAATCTGTAGATTGTTTATAGTGTACATTTGTGAATAAGTAATATTGCAGCTGGTAATTAGATAGTTGATTTGAGTTATTATAATAGTAACTAGTTGATTGTATATAATAGTTAGAATAGTTATATTTAGTTTTGGTTTATTTAGTAGTTTGTTTTAGTTAGATTAGTGTAATAGTTAGTTTGTTTATTTTTAGTTAATTTGTGTAAGGTTAATTAGTTTCATTTCTTTTATTTAGTTTTTAGTTAGATTGTTTTAGTTAATTTTAGTTTGTTTTATTAGTTTTAGTTAGTTTTAGTTAGTTTTATTTTAGTTAGATTAGTTAGTTTAGATTAGTTTTCTCTTTGGTTTTCTTAAAAGACCTTAGAGCGGCCAACGGAGCCTTTAAACTCGTCAGGGTGGTCCATTCCAAATGGCTTGGGTTATTTAGACAACCCCGGATTGGTTCCACTCTCTCAATTGACGGACGGACAATTTCGCCCGTCAACAGGGTTTAATGGCATTTCATCTCTGAGATTAGGTTGGCCCATTCTTTGGCATCTATCATAGGCCCGGACATATTTCTTTGCATCTTTAAAATGTGAGGGCCAATAATACCCCATCCTAAGAATTTTATGTGATGTTCTCTTATCATCAAAATTCCCTCCATAAGGGCCATCATGACAATCGTTTAGTAGATTATAAACCTCATCTTCGCTAATGCACCTTAGGATTTCTCGATCAGGTCCTATGTGGAAAAGACACCCACTTATCCAGCTATACCTAGCACTTTGTTGAATGATTCTTCTTTTCTCTTGGTGGGATAGGTGTGGTGGTAACTTCCCTGCAACCAAATAATTAGCGATGTCTACATACCAAGGTGAGTGAGCAGATACTGCAAATAGATATTCATCAGGAAAGGAATCATCTACTGGGGTATCATCATCAGGTTTTAGCCGAGAAAGGAAATCAACAACTACATTTTCTTTTCTTGGTCTATCTACAATTGTGATATCAAATTCTTGCAATAATAGTAACCATCTGGTGACTTGAGCATTTGTGATAGGTTTGTTCATTAAATATTTGATAGTTGAGTGATCAATATAGACAAGAGTAGAGTAGCCAGTAGTGTAATGTCTAAATTTATTAATAGCATAGATAACTGCTAAGAATTCCTTTTCGGTAACTGTATAATTGAGTTCAGCATGAGTCATATTCTTGCTAATGAAATAAATAGCATAAGGGAGATGATTTTCTTCTTGTCACAAGACATCTCCTATTGCAGTATCTGAAGCATCAGAGGATATATGAAAGGGAAGTGTCCAATCAAGTCCTCTAAGAATATGAGTTGTAGATAACTGATGTTTAAGTGTATTGAATGCTTCCTGGCAAGGATTAGTCCATTTGAATTCAACATTTTTCATCAGTAGCACGAACAAGAGAGGAGCTATTTTGGAATTTTTTTTTATAAATCTTCTGTAGTATCCAGCATGTCCTAGAAAACTTCTTACCTCTGTTTGGGTTTTGGGAGTAGGAAGATCCTTAATGACTTGTATCTTGGATGGGTCTACCTGAATTCCTTGAGATGATATAAAATGTCCAAGCACTATTCCTTCACTCATCATCATATGACATTTTTCTATACTTAAGGAGAGGTGGGCTTGTATACATCGTTTAAGTACTTTCTCAAGGTTTTGTAGTGCTTCCTGAAAAGAAACACCATAAGGGGTAAAATCATCCATAAAATTTCCATAGAGTCATTAAGCATATCAGAAAATATTCCTATAACTGCTCTTTGAAAGGTTGTTGGTGCATTACATAGTCCAAATGGAAGAAATCTATAGGAAAATGTTACCCAAGGGTAGTAAAAGTGGTTTTATCTTGATCTTGAGGTGCAATTTTGATCTGATTATACCACTGAAACCATCTAAAACTGAGAAAAATTTCTTCCCTGACAAACTGTCCAACACCTGATCAATGAATGGTAATGGAAAGTGATATTTTTGAGTTGCTTTATTTAAGGCTCTGTAGTCCACATATACTCTCTATTTTCCATTTTTCTTAGGAACTATTACCAATGGGGACACCCATTCACTGTCTGATATAGGATATATAAACCCTGCATTGAGCAATTTTTGAAGTTCTTCTTTAAGGATTTGTCTTAAATTAGGGTTCATTCATTGTTGAGATTGGAAGATCAGTCGAAAATCCTCCTTGCTGTATATATGATGAGTACATAATTTAGGAGAGATTCCTTTCATATCTGTATAGTCCCAAGCGAATGCTTCTTTATGTTCAAGAAGTAACTTTATTAATTGTTGTGTTTCAGTATCTCTCAGGTTGGGGTTTATGTTTAGTGTTTTTCCAGGTTCAATTTCTACTGGTATGCTTTTAGAAGAGGTGGTGGCAGATGTTTGAGGTGGGTTTTCAGAGTTAAGGTTTTCCTGATTATCTGATTCCAACAGTGCAACTAGCTGGTTGTGAGTTTCTGGAGTCACAGAGGAGGGTTCACAAATAAAATTATTAATTACTTCATCCTCAGTGGCATCTTTAAGGCTTAAATCTTGTTCGATAGTCAAGATGGGTTGAGTAAGTTGATCATCAAAGTCTACCCATACCGAATTATCATTATTAATCAAGGGTGTAGCATGAGGGTAGAGGGTAAGCTGTTTAGTTTCGTAATCGTTGAAAATTGTCAATGGACCTAATCTACAACTGATAAAAGCATCTGTTGTGGCTAGCCAAGGCCCGCCCAAAATTAGAGGGTGCCCCCCCAACTTTGTTTTAGGTTGTAGTACCACAAAGTCAACTGGATAATTCTAGGATTCCACTAAGATAATTAGGTCTTCAATGACTCCCTATGGTTTAATTGTGGATCAGTCAGCTAATTCTAGGATAGTTGGGGTGTCTTTGGTTTCATTTTTCAATTGTAACAGTTGTGAGGTTTCCAGAGTCATAATATTGATAGAGGCACCTAAGTCTACCAGGACTTGAGGGATTATCGTTTTTCCAATTTGTACTGAGACGGTAGGGTGGCTGGGATCACCATATTTAACTAGGGGGGATTTACCTGACATTAGTGCAAATAAATCACCCATAACATGGACTGTAAGGGGATCCTTAATTTTCCTACCAGGCTTCTTAACACAAATGTCTCGCATCGTCCTAGCATAAATTGGTACATCTCGGAGTGCTTGTAGTAGAGGAATTTTGACATAAAGATTCTGTAATTCCCCTAGAAGATTGAAAGCGGGTGGCTTAGGTGTTTTAGTCAAAGCTAAACTCTCAGGAAATGGTGGTTTTGCTGTTTCAGCAGCATTGTTAGAGGATGATTGTACCTCTTCAGGTACATCATGCTCTTTTGTTTCCTCTTTATCAGAAGAGGTAACATCGGCTATGATAGGTTCTACTATTCTCCCAGATCGTAAATGAATATCATTGCATTGCGCAGGGAGAAAAGAAAATGTAGGCTGGTTATGAATATAAATGCTCTGCACAACTTTATTATTGGGGTTAGGGTTAGGTTGTACAGGTAGCTGGGGTCTCATCATCTGATTGTTTGGTGGAGTACTTGATGGTAAGGAGAGTGGTTGCAGAAATTGTGATTGAGGTAATTGATTTGAGAAGGGGGGTTGTTGTCCTCCCCAATTTGGATTCCATTGGTTCTGATATGGTCATTGTTGTTGTGGAGGCCAAGGATTTCACATTGATAGATCAACAAAGGGTGGGTTAGTTTGCTACATGGGTGGGTAATTCATTTGATTTAGATATTGCATTTGATTATAGGGAGGGTAACTCATTTGATTGAAAGAAGGATAGTTATTCCAGCGATTAGAAGATGTAAATGGCATGTTAGGATTCATCCCTTGTCCCCGTGGTTTCCATTGTCTTCTCTGTGTCAACAGATAGACAACTTCAGCTTCTTCATCAGTTGGTTGTAATGCTGCCTTGATTCCTAGTAGAGAAGGACATTGTTGAGTCTCATAATCTCTATCACAGATGGTGCAGATTGGCTTTTTGTCCAATGGAAATTCCCTTCGTGGGTGCTTGTCTCTGCATTTAGAACAAAAGATGGACAGGGCTGCTTCTGCTTCTTCTTGCTTCTTTTGAATCTGCAGGGTGTCAATTTGTGAGGAAAAAGAGCTTAACATTTCAGTTTTAAAACCTTCAAGTAAATTACCTATTTCGGCTCTTGTTGCTCCCCCACTGTCTAATTTTTGGACTCTTGAAAATGTGGTGTCCTTGCTATTTGATCTATTTCTTGAAGCTCCTCTTGCACATCTTTTACATAGGTTAACAATTTCATCGTATGATTCCTTAGATATGTCCCCTTTTCCAATCATATTCAACATATCTAGACAGTCATCCCTTACTCCTTTTAATAATATGGTTTTAAGAATATCTTTACTTACATTGGGGTGACTGGATCTTTGTAGATTATACTGTAGCCTTTCTACAAAATCCTCCAGATTTTTATCCTCTTTCTGCATAATCTTAAATAGTTCCTCTCTTTTTTCTCTTGTTTGGAAATAGTCCTGGTATTTATTTAGGAATTTCTATTTCATTTGATCCCATGTTGTGATTACATGGCCTCCAAGACTCATGAACCATCTTAGTGCATTTCCTTTCAATGTTGCTGGAAATAGCTTTAATTTTTGAGCATTGGAAATGTAATCATAACTTCTTCATAATATATCAAACTCAAAAAAGAATTCATCAGGATCCTTTGAAGACAAACCATGAAAGTTAGGTAGTGCTGAGAGTGGAGTGTTCTTCATGGGGGCTAGTCCTCTAGGAAGGTCACCAATAGGAAATCCTAATGTGGAGAAAGAGTTTTCATGATTTACCTCTCCTTCAGGAGCTTCCTGTTCTTCATGATGCAATTTTTCATTGTACTCATCCATGTTTTATTCTGTCTTCTCCTCTGCTACGCTTGCTCTGTCGTCAATATTTCTTGTTGGTTTCTTGACTGTCTCAAGATTCCAAAATTCTTTCCCCGTTTCAAAGTTGGCTTGAAATGAAGGCTGGGATTTTTGTTTCTGAGAGTTTGGTCGTTGAGCAGCAGATTCAGACTTTGATATAATCTCGTCAATATAAGTCTTTCTTCCTCCTCTTCCTCTGCCCCTGCCACCTGTAGGGTCAGTGTCTTTGGGGTCTCCGCATCCTCTCATACGATCTTTGTATCTAAAAAATCATAAGTGCTTTTGAAATCTATAATTATCTTCCCCGGCAATGGCGCCAACATGTTGGTCACTATAATTGCTTATTTAACTAAACAATCAAGTGCTACATAAATTGTCAACCTAGGGAAGTCTGTTATTTCAAAGGTAGTCACACACTATATATGCTCAATCTCAAAAGCAACCTAGAGTTGTAGTAAAAACATATTAATCACACTTTTCCTTGAACAAACTGAAGTTCTAACTTGAATTACAGGGAAGTAAACTACCTATTGCAGAGTTCAATGTTTAAAGAAATAATTGTCCAAAGAATCTTAGATTATATTAAGAAAATAACAACTTGGAAAATAAATCTTTCAAGACACTGCAAAAGGAAAGACCATCTATTCTGTAACCAGAGAAAAAGACCCTATTCCCAAAGCAGGAATCTTCAACACCTGTTTCCGATCATCACACTTCATGAACTCATTGCTTAACTGAAATAATTGACACACACTGAAGGCTAACTATCTCTTAACAGAGAACAAGACACTATTCCTTAAGTAGAAATATTCAACACCTATTTCTGATTAGCACACTTTCATGAACTCATTAAAATAATTGACATACACTGAAGACTATCTCTAACAGAGAACATGACCCTATTCCTGAAGCAGGAACCTTCAACACCTGTCCTTGATTATCTTGCTTTCATAAATTCACCAAACAAGATTGCTAACTAGAATGATTAACACTTACCCAAGCATGAATCATATGAAAACAACGTAATAATCGGTAAAACAGAGTTTTAGTAAGACAGAGTTCAATAAAGTGGTGTTTCAGCAAAACAGAGTTCAGTAAAGAAGTGTTCCAACAAAACATAATTTAATCAAGGCATGAACAGAAATAACACTAACACTCTACAAAGCTAATGGGTGAATCTTGTGAAGAAGGTGGGCCCTCCCTTCTCACAAGATTCCACTAAAATGAAAGGAACTAGAGAGAAATGCTTAGAACAATCTTTTATTCATCTGTCAACTGTATCATATTACAATCTGAAGTAAAACACGTCATTCTCTGTAAAATCCTTTCTTAGCTAAAAAGAAGATGATCTCTAATGATGATTTCCCCTTATTTAAAGAGGAGAATCCCTTCGATACAATTTGATCAACAAATTACATGTGTACATCTGAGTCCTATTCTTAGTTGGATCGACTTTCTAAACTGGAATAAGATATCCTAGTCTCCTGCAACAGAATGCTATTACAAGTGCCGAGTGAGGTGTTACTGTTGCGGCTGGAGTAACAGCTTCTTTATTTGTCTTCTTGTTACTGCTGTTGTATGCTATTTCAGCATCACAAATCGCGGGTTGTTTCAGCCACAGGATTTGTGTTCTGACTGTTTCAGGAACTTGGTCTCTGCTAGCTCAAGGTACGGATTTTGTGGTCAATGTAACAGTTTTGTGTTGTTGTTTCAGCATCGTAGACCACAGACTGTGTAACAGCTTTTTCTATGTGAGTTGTTGTTTCAACATCGTTGACCACAGAGAGTGTAGCAACTTCTTCTGTGTGAGTTGCTGTTTCAGCATCATAGACCACGAAGAGTGTAACTTCTTCTGTGTGAGTTGTTGTTTTAGCATTGTTGACCACGGAGAGTGTAGCAACTTCTTCTGTGTGAGTTGTTGTTTCAGCATCGTAGACCACAGAGAGTGTAACAACTTCTTCTGTGTGAGTTGCTATTTCAGCATCGTAGTCCACAGACTGTTCTTTAACTGTTTCAACAACAGGCCTCAATGCTAATCTGTAGTTCAAACTATTTCAACACTTATACATTTCTGATCAATGGTTAAATACGAGGGTAATGTAAAATTATATGCAAAACAGATTAAACATATAGTAAAGAGAAGAGACGTTGTATACCTTTGGAAAGATAGGGTAAGGTAATAATGTGAGTTTAAATGTGAGTGAAACAAGGGTATAAAGGTAGCAAAAAGTGTGAGAAAAAAGGTACATTGTATGGTCTTAACAACAATCACAGACTATAAATCATGTGATTACTAGGAGAAGGACACAGGTGAAACACAACAACAATTATGAGCATAAAAAATGTTATAATCTGTTATTCACTGAACCAGAATGTTACAACTTCCATAATTATGGACATAAAGCTGCAGACTGTCACTTAAAGAATTACAAGTCATATTTGATTCCCACTGCTGAAAATGTCAAGATTTGGAAGAAGAAAGCAGATGAAAAATGTGGACTAGTGTTATCAACCCAAAGACAAAAGAATCCCTGGTATATTGACAGTGGATGTTCCAAATATATGTCTGGAGACAAAAGTAAGTTTCTAAGTCTAAGTGATAGAAAATTAGGGAATGTAACTTTTGGAAATGATGCACCAAGAAAAATAAAAGGTAAAGGAATGGTAAGTTTGAGTAATGGCAAAGGGAAAGCTCAAGATGTGTTGTTTTTAGAATGTATGAAACATAATATGCTCATTGTCAGTCAAGTTTGTGACCAAGGATGTGAGGTCATTTTTACCTCTAAAGACTGTAGAATAAAATCTGTGAATTTAGGACAACTAGTTGCAAAAGGGATAAGAACAAAAAATAATGTCTATGTGTTAAAAGAAGAAAAAAAAGAATGCCACTTAAGCAAGTATGATGAAAGTTGGCTATGGCATAGGAGACTTGGACACCTAAATTTTTATCATATAATCAAACTCAGAAACAATGAGGTAGTAAAAGATCTTCCGAAGATATCAAAGCCATATGACTCTATTTGTAAACCTTTCCAAATAGGAAAGCTTACTCACACTCAATTCAAATCTAAAAACTTTTCTTCAACAGAAAAACCTCTCTAGTTAGTACATATGGATTTGTGTGGACCATCAAGGAAAGAAGGTACAGGAAAAGAAAATTATTTTATTTTGATTATTGATGATTATTCTAGACTAACATGGGTTGCCTTTTTGAAAGAAAAATCTGAAGCATTTGAAAAATTCAAAGTGTTTAAGGCTCTGACTGAGAATCAAACAGGAAAAAGATTAAAGGTAGTAAGATATGATAGAGGAGGAGAGTTTAGTTCATGGAACTTCAAAGAGTTTTGTGATAAACATGGGATCAAAAGAGAGTACACAATTCCAAGGACTCCGTAGCAAAATGGAGTTGTTGAGAGGCAGAATAGATTAGTACAACAAATGGAAAGATCAATGATAAATGAAAGAAACATACCTCAGACATATTGGGTAGAAGCAATTCATACAACTGTTCATATCCTTAACAAATCTCATCTCAGGAAACACAGTGGCAATACTCCTTATGAAATATGGTTTGGAAGACTTGCTTCAATCAAACATTTTAAAGTCTTAGGGAGTAAATGTTATATCAAGAACAATGATGAAAATATTGACAAATATGATGATAGGGCTGATGAAGGTATCTTCTTGGGTTATGCTACAAACAGTGAAGGGTACAGATGTTACAATAAGAGTGCATAAACTGGTTGATTGTATAGACATAAAAGTTGATGAAGAAATCCCGGTCAGAAATGTAAGCAGTGTTGAACCAAACACAAAAGATATAGTTGAAGATGAAGATGAACAAGTCCAAGGATCAAAAAGGGAAGAATATGAATTAGAAGAAGATATGAATACTCTGGAATCAACAGAAATAGGAAAAATCATCTCTCAGAATTGTTAGAAAGAATCATCCTGAAAATCAAATAATTGGAGATATAAATAAAGGAGTTCAGACAAGAAGGAAATTGATTAAAGACTCAGAACAGTCTCATGTTGCATTTTTATCTATGACTGAACCTAAATTTTTTGATGAAGCCAGCCAGCATGATGATTGGATTAGAGCAATGAATGAAGAGCTTGATCAGATTGAGAAAAACAATACTTGGGAGCTTGTCCCTAGACCTGAAGATAAAAATGTAATAGGTTCCAAATGGGTGTTCAAGAAAAAAATGAATTAAAAATGACAAGTTGTTAGAAATAAAGCCAGATTGGTCTGTAAAGGGTATGCACAAGTTGAAGGTCAGGACTTTGATGAAACTCTTGCACCAGTGGCAAGATTGGAAGCAATCCGAATGTTTCTTGCTTATTCATGTCATAAGAACTTTAAAGTTTATCAGATGGATGTTAAATCAACATTTCTTAATGGAGATCTAGAGGAAGAAGTATATATGGAGAAACCTGAAGGATTCTCATTGATAGATAATCCTAATTATGTTTGCAAGCTGAAGAAGGCCTTATATGGACTGAAGCAAGCACCACAAGCTTGGTATTATAGACTGGAAAAAATTTTACAAGACAAAGGGTTCAAGAAAGATACGACTGAAAACAACCTTTACATTAAGTCTGAAGGTGATAATTTACTAGTTTTTTTGGTTTATGTAGATGATATTATTTTTGGCTGTACTAATGAATCATCTTTCCAGTGGTTTGCTAAATCTATGCAAACAGAATTTGAGATGTCCATGATAGGAGAACTGTCATATTTTCTTGGCTTACAAGTAGAACAGAGTTCTGCAGGAATATTTATCTCTCAAGAAAAATATTTGAAAGAGATGTTGAAGAAATTTTAGATGGAGGATTCCTCTCTTGTTAGCACACCTATGGTGGTTGGTTGCAAGCTCAGTAAAGATGATATCTCACCTGATGTTGATCAAATGACATATCACTCTATGATAGAAAGTTTTCTGTACATCACAACATTCCGTCCTGATATAATGCAAGCTGTTGGAATGGTAGGTCGTTATCAGTTTGCTCCTAAACAAAGTCATTTGGTAGCTGTCACAAGGATGTTCAAATATTTGAAGGGAACAATGACTTATGGTTTGTGGTATCCTAGAAATTAGAATTTTCAATTAACTACTTATTCAGATGCAGATTGGGAAAACTGTGTTGATGAGAGAAAAAGCACTAGTGGAGGAGCATTCTTTCTGGGTGACTCATTAGTAGCATGGCTCAGAAAAAAACAAGGATCCATTTCATTATCAACTACAAAGACAAAATACATTGTTGCTGCTACTTGCTGCACACAAATTTTGTGGATGATTCAAACTCTTGCAGATTTGAAGGTAACTTACACTGATCCCATTCCAATTCACTGTGATAACACCAGTTCCATTAGTGTCTCTAAGAGTCCCATTCTTTATTCCAAGACTAAGCATATTCCAATAAAGTACCATTTTCTTAGAGAACAAGTTACAAACAAAATTGTTCAGCTGAATTATATTCCTTCCACAGAACAGATTGTTGATATCTTTACTAAACCATTAGTAGCAACCCCTTTTGGATATCTTCGTCAAAAGTTGGGGGTTATAATTTCTTGTGTCTAATCTGTTCACCTAGTCAGGGGGAGTACTTATTGAATATATGGTGTATTTCTAAGATGCTCATAGTTGACAGGGGGAGTATGTACTGCAAGAGCTCCGGGGGAGCATGTTTGATGTCAAAGGGGGAGAAAGTGTGATGTTTTTCAAGGATGCTATAGTGGTATAGTTGCATGTTTTTCAAGGATGCTATAGTGGTGTAGTTGCATCATGGGGTTTCCATCAATGCCAAAAGGGGAGATTGTTGACATGTTTTCAAACAGAAGGCAGAGTATGATGGTTGGCATGTTTAACAGGCAGAGTATTCTTGTCATTGATGGCAAGATTAGAGTATTCTTGTCATTGATTGCATCGATATGACAAAACATGAACAAAGTAAGCGAATTAGCAGTGTGAAGGTGTGCTTGTTGAAGATCGAATGGAAAGATCGAAGTGTTGGTCAAACTCCATTTTGGAGTTTTGGCTACCGGGATTTCGGATACCGGGAGATGGAGATATCAAGTGTCGAAACACTTCACTACATGAGTTTTGAAGTTGCGAAATGAGAAACGCCAAAATCCCGAATTAGGCAATTCACGATATATTCCTAACCATCAGATCAAGGATTGATATGGAACGCTGATTAGACTCGACGAAGTCCCGTGAAGTTTCAATAAGATATGGACCGTTGGGTCCATAGGAAACGTGGTGAAAGATCGTCATTTCACTAACTAGAAAGTCAAAGGAACGAGGTTCCCTAACCTCTCGAATTCATGACATGTGAAATCCCGAAACCCGAAAAAAGGCACATCACTTGGAATGTTGGATACTGGGATTTCGGTTACCGAGAGATGGAGATGTCAGAGACTCACATCATCAGGAGTCCCGAAGTACCGAAATGTGAAAACCCGAAATAGGCACATCGCTTGGAGTGTTGGATACCGAGATTTCAGTTAGCAAGAGATGGAGATGTCAGAGACTCACATCATCAGGAGTCCCGAAGTGCTGAAATGCGAAAACCCAAAATAGGCGCATCGCTTGGAGTACTGGATACTGGGATTTCGGATACCGGGAGATGGAAATGACAAAGACTCTCATCATAAGGAGTCCCGAAGTTGCAAAACCTGAAGTCAAGAAATGATAAAGACTCCATACCAGAGTTTCGGATACCGGGAGTAGGAGTCAAGAGTAAAGAATCTTCATTAGAGGAGTCCTGAAATCGCGAAACCTGAAGTCACGAAATGTCACAGACAAGCCTCATTTCAGAGTTTTGGGCACTGCAACATGGAGAGTCAAGAAACTTTACCACAGGAATACTGAAATGTTGATTCTCTGAAATTAGAAACGCTGGAGTACTGGACCGTTGATCTGACTCCATTTCAGAGTTCTGGATACTGGGAGTTGAAGTGTCGAAACACTTCACCACAGGAGTACCGAAATGTTGAAGTGTTGAAACGCGAAATTGTGAAATACAGTTTTTGAATAAGGCTATGGTCACATCGACGAGAAATAGAGGAAAGAGCTAGAGAAACCAAGCTCCATTTCGGGAATCGCGACATGGAGTGTTGAGACACTTGATCACACAAATCTTGAAATGCCGAAGAGTGGAATGCCGAAATGAATGCAAGACTAATGAAAGTCATCCAACAGTGCAGGTGAAATTGAATATGATCGAAGGGCTACTGCTCTATCTCATAGTTAATTGAATAGTTACGAATCGGTTAGAAAAACTAATTCACGATTCTTGATCGATCGACGTTTCAATTGCTTAGACATTTTCTTTGCCTAAGAAGATTCGAAGTGTAACTGTCATTGTAGCGGTGCAGAAAAGAAGAACATAGAGACTGTGCGTGGGTAGCAGTTGACATGGAAAAAATGAGTTGAACTGTATAATTGAAAAAATACAGAATGTACAGTGTGAAGAAAAAATCAGAGAAAAGGAACAGAAGCTGAACAAAAAAAAAGGTGGAGAGAGAAGAATGTGCACATATCAAAAAGGATGAGAAGGACAGAGAAAGAACAGATAGACAGCAACAACAAGTCAAGCCAAATATGAACATAGAAGAAGAATAGTGTAGCAGAGAAGAATTACAGAATAGTGAAGAAGTGGTAAGAATTGATTTATCTATGTGTTGGTTATTCAATCATTTATTTGTAATCAGGGTGGTAGGGAGGTGCTAGGGAGGACTGTTGTCCTCAGAGGTTCAAGTGGGTGCTTGAACAAAGGGATTAGTAGCTTCCATCTGGTTGCAACCAGAGAAACCAAGGTGGAAAGGTGGTGCAAGGGAGAATACTTGTTCTCTGTTATACAGGTTGGAGCCTGTGTAACTGGAAGTAGGTGCTTCCATCCAGTTGGTGTTGGAATACTCAGGGAGTTGGTGCTTCCTTCTAGTGGGTGCTAGAGAAACCAGAGAGTTGGTGCTCTCAAACAAGTTGGAGCTTGTAAAACAGATGTAGTAGCCTCACATTGAGTTGGTGCTCAATTATAGATGATGTACAGAACTTAAAAGACTGCCTATCATTTCGAAGAAGAAGAGGTTTTCTCTCTTTATGGGTTTCCTCATGAAAATCTATCTCTGTGTATATCTTATGTGTGACTGATGCTCATTATTTATGTTGTTCATATGCTGTATAATATTGATGACCACTTGAAGAAAGTTTAAGAATTTTTTAATTGAATTAATATTGTTTAAGCATAGTAACAACTAATTCACCCC
>JASDQU010102830.1:80433-90510 GCA_032191745.1 Picea mariana
AGTCTGTTATTTCAAAGGTAATCACACACTATATATGCTCAATCTCAAAAGCAACCTAGAGTTGTAGTAAAAACATATTAATCACACTTTTCCTTGAACAAACTGAAGTTCTAACTTGAATTACAGGGAAGTAAACTACCTATTACAGAGTTCAATGTTTAAATAAATAATTGTCCAAAGAATCCTAGATTATATTAAGAAAATAACAACCTGGAAAAGAAATCTTTCAAGACACAGAAAAAGGAAAGACCATCTATTCTGTAACCAGAGAACAAGACCTTATTCCCAAAGAAGGAATCTTCAACACCTGTTTCCGATCATCACACTTCATGAACTCATTGCTTAACTGAAATAATTGACACACACTGAAGGCTAACTATCTCTTAACAGAGAATAAGATCATATTCCTTAAGCAGAAATCTTCAGCACCTGTTTCTGATTAGCACACTTTCATGAACTCATTAAAATAATTGACATATACTGAAGAATAACTATCTCTAACAGATTATCTTGCTTTCATAAATTCACCAAACAGGATTGCTAACTAGAATGATTAACACTTACCCAAGCATGAATCATATGAAAACAACGTAATAATCGGTAAAGCAGAGTTTCAGTAAGACAGAGTTCAGTAAAGTAGTGTTTCAGCAAAACAGAGTTCAGTAAAGTAGTGTTCCAACAAAATAGAATTTAATCAAGGAATGAACATAAATAACACTAACACTCTACAAAGCTAATGGGTGAATCTTGTGAAGAAGGTGGGCCCTCCCTTCTCACAAGATTCCACTGAAATGAAAGGAACTAGAGAGAAATGCTCAGAACAATATTTTATTCATCTGTCAACTGTATCATATTACAATCTGAAGTAAAACACATCATTCTCTGTAAAATCCTTTCTTAGCTAAAAAGAAGATGATCTCTAATGATGATTTCCCCTTATTTAAAGAGAAGAATCCCTTCGATACAATTTGATCAACAAATTACAGGTGTACATCTGAGTCCTATTCTAAGTTGGATCGACTTTCTAAACTGGAATAAGATATCCTAGTCTCCCGCAACAGAATGCTATTACAAGTGCTGAGTGAGGTGTTACTGTTGCGGCTGGAGTAACAACTTCTTTATTTGTCTTCTTGTTACTGCTGTTGTATGCTATTTCAACATCGCAAATTGTGGGTTGTTTCAGCCACGGGATTTGTGTTCTGACTGTTTCAGCAACTTGGTCTTTGCTAGCTCAAGGTACGACTGTTGTGGTCAATGTAACAGTTTTGTGTTGTTGTTTCAGCATCGTAGACCACGGACTATGTAACAACTTCTTCTGTGTGAGTTGCTATTTCAACATTGTTGACCACAGAGAGTGTAGCAACTTCTTCTGTGTGAGTTTATGTTTCATCATCGTAGACCATGGAGAGTGTAACTTCTTCTGTGTGAGTTGTTGTTTTAGCATTGTTGACCACGGAGAGTGTAGCAGCTTCTTCTGTGTGAGTTGTTGTTTCAGCATCGTAGACCACAGAGAGTGTAACAACTTCTTCTGTGTGAGTTGCTATTTCAGCATCGTAGTCCATAGACTGTTCTTTAACTATTTCAAGAACAGGCCTCAATGCTAATCTGCAGTTCGAACTGTTTCAACACTTATACATTTCTGATCAATGATTAAGTACGAGAGTAATGTAAAATTATATGCAAAACAGATTAAACATATAGTAAAGAGAAGAGACGTTGTATACCTTTGGAAAGATAGGGTAAGGTAATAAT
This sequence comes from Picea mariana, assembly GCA_032191745.1. Classification (NCBI taxonomy): domain Eukaryota; kingdom Viridiplantae; phylum Streptophyta; class Pinopsida; order Pinales; family Pinaceae; genus Picea; species Picea mariana. Next base: position 82,186 of record JASDQU010102830.1, read on the forward strand.
GTGAGTTTAAATGTGAGTGAAACAAGGGTATAAAGGTAAAAAAAGTGTGAGCAAAAAGGTACATTGTATGGTCTTAACAACAATCACAGACTATAAATCATGTGATTACTAGGAGAAGGACACATGTGAAACACAACAACAATTATGAGCATAAAAATTGTCATAATCTGTTATTCACTGAACCAGAATGTTCCATAATTATGGACATAAAGCTGCAGACTGTCACTTAAAGAATTACAAGTCATATTTGATTCCCACTGCTGAAAATGTCAAGATTTGGAAGAAGAAAGCAGATGACAAATGTGGACTAGTGTTATCAACCCAAAGACAAAAGAATCCCTGGTATATTGACAGTGGATGTTCCAAACATATGTCTGGAGACAAAATTAAGTTTCTAAGTCTAAGTGATAGAAAATTAGGGAATGTAACTTTTGGAAATGATGCACCAAGAAAAATAAAAGGTAAAGGAATGGTAAGTTTGAGTAATGGCAAAGGGAAAGCTCAAGATCTGCTGTTTTTAGAATGTCTGAAACATAATCTGCTCACTTTCAGTCACGTTTTTGACCAAGGATGTGAGGTCATTTTTACCTCTAAAGACTGTAGAATAAAATCTGTGAATTTAGGACAGCTAGTTGCAAAAGGGATAAGAACAAAAAATAATGTCTATGTGTTAAAAGAAGAAAAAAAAGAATGCCACTTAAGCAAGTATGATGAAATTTGGCTGTGGCATAGGAGACTTGGACACCTAAATTTTGATCATATAATCAAACTCAGAAACAATGAGGTAGTAAAAGATCTTCCGAAGATATCAAAACCATATGACTCTATTTGTAAACCTTTCCAAATAGGAAAGCTTACTCGCACTCAATTCATATCTAAAAACTTTTCTTCAATAGAAAAACCTCTCTAGTTAGTACATATGGATCTGTGTGGACCATCAAGGAAAGAAGGTACAGGAAAAGAAAATTATTTTATGTTGATTATTGATGATTATTCTAGACTAACATGGGTTGCCTTTTTGAAAGAAAACTTTGAAGCATTTGAAAAATTCAAAATGTTTAAGGCTCTAACTGAGAATCAAACAGGAAAAAGATTAAACATAGTAAGATATGATAGAGGAGGAGAGTTTAGTTCATGGAACTTCAAAGAGTTCTGTGATAAACATGGGATCAAAAGAGAGTACACAATTCCAAGGACTCCATAGCAAAATGGAGTTGTTGAGAGGCAGAATAGATTAGTACAACAAATGGCAAGATCAATGATAAATGAAAGAAACATACCTCAGACATATTGGGTAGAAGCAATTCATACAACTGTTCATATCCTTAACAAATCTCATCTCAGGCAACACAGTGGCAATACTCCTTATAAACTATGGTTTGGAAGACTTGCTTCAATCAAACATTTTAAAGTCTTTGGGAGTAAATCTTATATCAAGAACAATGATGAAAATATTGACAAATATGATGATAGGGCTGATGAAGGTATCTTCTTGGGTTATGCTACAAACAGTGAAGGGTACAAATGTTACAATAAGAGTGCATAAACTGGTTGATTGTATAGACATAAAAATTGATGAAGAAATCATGGTAAGAAATGTAAGCAGTGTTGAACCAAACACAAAAGATATAGTTGAATATGAATATGAATAGGTCCAAGGATTAGAAAGGGAAGAATATGAATCAGAAGAAGATATGAATACTCTGGAATCAGCAGAAATAGGAAAAATCACCTCTCAGAATTGTTAGAAAGAATCATCCCGAAAATTAGATAATTGGAGATATAAATAAAGGAGTTCAGACAAGAAGGAAATTGATTAAAGACTTAGAACAGTCTCATGTTGCATTTTTATCTATGACTGAACCTAAATTTTTTGATGAAGCCAACTAGCATGATGATTGGATTAGAGCAATGAATGAAGATCTTGATCAGATTGAGAAAAACAATACTTGGGAGCTTGTCCCTAGACCTGAAGATAAAAATGTAATAGATTCCAAATGGGTGTTCAAGAATAAAATGAATGAAAAATGACAAGTTGTTAGAAATAAAGCCAGATTGGTCTGTAAAGGGTATGCACAAGTTGAAGGTTAGGACTTTGATGAAACTCTTGCACCAGTGGCAAGATTGGAAGCAATCCGAATGTTTCTTGCTTATTCATGTCATAAGAACTTTAAAGTTTATCAGATGGATGTTAAATCAACATTTCTTAATGGAGATCTATAGGAAGAAGTATATATGGAGCAACCTGAAGGATTCTCATTGATAGATAATCCTAATTATGTTTTCAAGCTGAAGAAGGCCTTATATGGACTGAAGCAAGCACCACGAGCTTGGTATTATACATTGGAAAAAAATTTACAAGACAAAGGGTTCAAGAAAGGTACTGCTGAAAACAACCTTTACATTAAGTCTGAAGGTGATAATTTACTAGTTTTTTTGGTTTATGTAGATGATATTATTTTTGGCTGTACTAATGAATCATCTTTCCAGTGGTTTTCTAAATCTATGCAAAAAGAATTTGAGATGTCCATAATAGGAGAACTGTCTAATTTTCTTGGCTTACAAGTAGAACAGAGTTTTGCAGGAATATTTATCTCTCAAGAAAAATATTTGAAAGAGATGTTGAAGAAATTTTAGATGGAGGATTCCTCTCTTGTTAGCACACCTATGGTGGTTGGTTGCAAGCTCAGTAAAGATGATATCTCACCTGATGTTGATCAAATGACATATCACTCTATGATAGAAAGTTTTCTGTACATCACAACATCCCGTCCTGATATAATGCAAGCTGTTGGAATGGTAAGCCATTATCAGTTTGCTCCTAAACAAAGTCATTTGGTAGATGTCACAAGGATATTCAAATATTTGAAGGGAACAATGACTTATGGTTTGTGGTATCCTAGAAATTAGAATTTTCAGTTAACTGCTTATTCAGATGCAGATTGGGAAAACTATGTTGATGAGAGAAAAAACACTAGTGGAGGAGCATTCTTTATGGGTGACTCATTAGTAGCATGGATCAGGAAAAAACAAGGATCCATTTCATTATCAACTACAAAGACAAAATACATTGTTGCTGCTACTTGCTGCACACAAATTTTGTGGATGATTCAAACTCTTGCAGATTTGAAGGTAACTTACACTGATCCCATTCCAATTCACTGTGATAACACCAGTGCCATTAGTGTCTCTAAGAGTCCTGTTCTTTATTCCAAGACTAAGCATATTCCAATAAAGTACCATTTTCTTAGAGAACAAGTTACAAACAAAATTGTTCAGCTGAATTATATTCCTTCCACAGAACAGATTGTTGATATCTTTACTAAACCATTAGAAGCAACCCCTTTTGGATATCTTCGTCAAAAGTTGGGGGTTATAATTTCTTGTGTCTAATCTGTTCACCTAGTCAGGGGGAGTTCTTATTGAATATATGGTGTATTTCTAAGATGCTCATAGTTGACAGGGGGAGTATGTACTGCAATAGCTCAGGGGGAGCATGTTTTTTCTTTGACATTGATGTCAAAGGGGGAGAAAGTGTGATGTTTTTCAAGGATGCTACAATGGTATAGTTGCATGTTTTTCAAGGATGCTACAGTGGTGTAGTTGCATCATGGGGTTGCCATCAATGCCAAAAGGGGAGATTGTTGACATGTTTTCAAACAGAAGGCAGAGTATGATGGTTGGCATGTTTAACAGGCAGAGTATTCTTGTCATTGATGGAAATATTAGAGTATTCTTGTCATTGATTACATCGATATGACAAAACATGAACAAAGTAAGCGAATTAGCAGTGCGAAGGTGTGCTTGTTGAAGATCGAATGGAAAGATCGAAGTGTTGTTCAAACTCCATTTTGGAGTTTTGGCTACTGGGATTTCGGATACCGGGAGATGGAGATATCAAGTGTCGAAACACTTCACTACATGAGTTCCAAAGTCGCGAAATGAGAAACGCTGAAATCCCGAATTAGGCAATTCACGATATATTCCTAACCGTCAGATCAAGGATTGATCTGGACCATTGATCAGACTCGACGAAGGCCCGTGAAGTTTCAATAAGATCTGGACCATTGGGTCCATAGGAAACGTGGCGAAAGATCGTCATTTCACTGACTGGAAAGTCAAAGGAACGAGGTTCCCTAACCTCTCGTATTCATGACATGTGAAATCCTGGAACCCGAAAAAAGGCACATCACTTGGAATGTTGGATACTGGGATTTCAATTACTGGGAGATGGAGATGTCAGAGACTCACATCATCAGGAGTCTCGAAGTGCCGAAATGTGAAAACCCGAAACAGGCGCATCGCTTGGAGTGTTGGATACCGAGATTTCAGTTACCAAGAGATGGAGATGTCAGAGACTCACATCATCAGGAGTCCCGAAGTGTTGAAATGCGAAAACCCAAAATAGGCGCATCGCTTGGAGTACTGGATACTGGGATTTCGAATATTGGGAGATGGAAATGACAAAGACTCTCATCATAAGGAGTTCCGAAGTTGCAAAACTTGAAGTCGAGAAATGATAAAGACTCCATACCAGAGTTTCAGATACCGGGAGTAGGAGTCAAGAGTAAAGACTCTTCATTAGAGGAGTCCCGAAATCACGAAACCTGAAGTCGCGAAATGTCACAGACAAGCCTCGTTTCAGAGTTTTAGGCACCGCAACATGGAGAGTCAAGAAACTTTACCACAAGAATACCAAAATTCCGATTCGCCGAAATTAGAAACGCTGGAGTACTGGACCGTTGATCTGACTCCATTTCAGAGTTTTGGATACCAGGAGTTGAAGTGTCGAAACACTTCACCACAGGAGTACCGAAATGCTGAAGTGCCGAAACGCGAAATTGTGAAATATAGTTTTTGAATAAGGCTATGGTCACATCAACGAGAAATAGAGGAAAGAGCTAGAGCAACCAAGCTCCATTTCGGGAATTGCGACATGGAGTGTTGAGACACTTGATCACAGAAATCATAAAATGCCAAAGAGTGGAATGCCGAAATGAATGCAAGACTAATGAAAGTCATCCAACAGTGCAGGTGAAATTGAATATGATCGAAGGGCTACTGCTCCATCTCATAGTTAATTGAATAGTTACAAATCGGTTATCAAAACTGATTCACGATTCTTGATCGATCGATGTTTCAATTTCTTAGACATTTTCTTTGGCTAAGAAGATTCGAAGTGTAACTGCCGTTGTAGTGGTGTAGAAAAGAAGAACATAGATACTGTGCACGGGTAGCGGTTGACATGGAGGAGTTGAAGTGTCGAAACACTTCACCACAGGAGTACCGAAATGCTGAAGTGCCGAAACGCGAAATTGTGAAATATAGTTTTTGAATAAGGCTATGGTCACATCAACGAGAAATAGAGGAAAGAGCTAGAGCAACCAAGCTCCATTTCGGGAATTGCGACATGGAGTGTTGAGACACTTGATCACAGAAATCATAAAATGCCAAAGAGTGGAATGCCGAAATGAATGCAAGACTAATGAAAGTCATCCAACAGTGCAGGTGAAATTGAATATGATCGAAGGGCTACTGCTCCATCTCATAGTTAATTGAATAGTTACAAATCGGTTATCAAAACTGATTCACGATTCTTGATCGATCGATGTTTCAATTTCTTAGACATTTTCTTTGGCTAAGAAGATTCGAAGTGTAACTGCCGTTGTAGTGGTGTAGAAAAGAAGAACATAGATACTGTGCACGGGTAGCGGTTGACATGGAAAAAATAAGTTGAACTGTATAATTGAAAAACTACAGAATGTACAGTGTGAAGAAAAACTCAGAGAGAAGGAACAAAAGCTGAACAAAAAAAAAAGGTGGAGAGAGAAGAATGTGCACATATCAAAAAGGATGAGAAGGACAGATAAAGAATAGATAGACAGAGACAACAAGTCAAGCCAAATATGAACATAGAAGAAGAATAGTGTAGCAGAGAAGAATTACAGAACAATGAAGAAGTGGTAAGAATTGATTTATCTATGTGTTGGTTATTCAATCATTTATTTGTAACCAGGGTGGTAGGGAGGTGCTAGGGAGGACTGTTGTCCTCAGAGGTTCAAGTGGGTGCTTGAACAAAGGGATTAGTAGCTTCCATCTGGTTGCAACCAAAGAAACCAGGGTGGAAAGGTGGTGCAAGGGAGAACAATTGTTCTCTGTTATACAGGTTGGAGCCTGTGTAATTGGAAGTAGGTGCTTCCATCCAGTTGGTGTTGGAATACTCAGGGAGTTGGTGCTTCCTTCTAGTGGGTGCTAGAGAAACCAGAGAGTTGGTGCTCTCAAACAAATTGGAGCTTGTAAAACAGATGTAGTAGCCTCACATTGAGTTGGTGCTCAATTATAGATGATGTACAGAACTGAAAAGACTGCCTATCATTTCGAAGAAGAAGAGGTTTTCTCTCTTTATGGGTTTCCTCGTGAAAATCTATCTCTGTGTATATCTTATGTGTGAATGATGCTCATTATTTATGTTGTTCATATGCTGCATAATATTGATGACCACTTGAAGAAAGTTTAATAATTTTTTAATTGAATTAATATTGTTTAAGCATAGTAACAACTAATTCACCCCCCNTTGTTCGTTCAGTAGGTTATATTTCTTATTCTCGGCTCTACTTCTTATCAATTTTTTTATTTGGTTGGCTGGGAGAACTAAGAGGGTTATACCCTGTGTATGCTAAGTCGTTACAAAGCCCAAATGGGGCCTGGGTCCTCTACTCATAGCTCTCTTGTCACGAGATTCATCACTCTGGCCACAAAGTAAATTGTGTTGTTCTTTGTGTGTACACCATTGGTCTCAGAGGTTTTTTCCATTCAGAAGAATCGACCTCAGTCTCCCTATGTTGGCCATGGGGAAAACCCTTAACTCTCGAGTCTGAGGGTTGATAGAGAAGACCGTTTTTGTATGTCAAGTTTACTATTGGTTGTTATGAATTGTTGACAAAATTAATTACCAGCTCTACCGAAGTTGATTGTATAATAGTGGTGTTGGTTTGGAATCTATCCACTGCAATTGTTATTATTGAGCGTATAATCTCGGCATGGTTAATTAGAATGAATTTTTAATTCAAATACACAGTTGCTGCCTCCTTGTGTTTATTAAATGGGTAACCTGGCACTAGTTTTGCACTTAATACATTGGTATGAGTGGAATTCCTATAGCATGACTCAATGTTTATTGTGACAATGTGTTTTTAATGGCAGAAAGATCATTGCAATCGGGGTGTTTATGATAGTTCCATTCATTGTATAAGTATGTTATCCAATTGCATCGTCAGGGATGAGCCCGATTTACTCAGTATGGTTTGGATTGTAGTTTGATTGATTTGTAAAATTTTGTTGCTATCTCCTTGTGTTGGATTGTTAACTCAACACGATGAGGTTAAGTAAATGATACTGTGACTGTGTGTTTTTAAAATGATCAAATGGGAATGTTGCATCATGGTGTTATGGTATGGCTGCCCACTGTGTATGCTATGGATATTTTTTGGGTTGCGAATTCAGAGATAGTCACAGAGTTTTGGACATGGCATGTTGCAATTCGTTCGATGTTTGTAAATCCGGCCTGTTGTTGATGCCTCGTTGAATTGGATGGATAGCCCAACATTTTGATTATTTGGAGTCGAAGGAAATTGGGCTTGCACATAATTGTTATAAGATGTAAATTGGATAAATAAGAGGAACAAAAATACCCTACAGATCATTGTGGATTGCACATTGTCTTGTCTGATGAAACGGTTTTAAGTATTTTATGTCAAATTGTAAGCAAGTTAATGCCCATAATTGTTGAATTATACAAATTAGTGTTTTTGAGGTCACATTGGTAATTTGGTTGGTTGATTTCTTCAGAGAATGGTTTTATGGATCACTTAATTAATTTTATGAACAGTAATCAGTATTTTTCCCTACCATTTTTTCGCTTTCCGCTAATTACAACCCCTTCGCCTTCCCATATTCATTTTTCACTCCTTGTTCTAAAATTGATTACAATCAAGAAAATTTCTGTGTTGAAGCAATTGGAAATAGTGGTGTCTTGGTTGGATTACAAAGATGTTTTCTTAGGTTTGCATCACAATTGATTGTTGTTTTCATTGAGCAATAACCGTGTTCTTTCCCCCCTCATTATATCATGTTTCGCTCAATACAAACCACTCACATATCCCAGAACCCTTTGTTCAACCCCTGTTCATTGAAAAACAATTTAATAATTTGTATGGATTGGATTGCATGATTATGATACGTTGCTGAGCCAAAATATATTTCATATTTTTAAAGAGTTGTCATGAATGGTTATTTAAAATACTATTTTTTAATCAATCATGCATA
>JASDQU010102830.1:96856-112773 GCA_032191745.1 Picea mariana
ACAATTTTAACCATAAACATGGATATAAACTTAGTTTTTCATGGAAGCCCATTATCCATCATTTGAATCGATAGACCTTTGTTGGACACATAATCCTTTGTGGTTGTGTTACTTGTAATAATAATGTACATATGAAGCATCATAGGTGATAGGAAGAGTCATATGTTTGAGAAAAACAGTGGTTACATCTTTGTGTATTTTTTGAGCACCATACTAATGGAATAATCATCCCGTAGAGTTATGAATTTTGTCCACTCGTGTTAGTGGTATGATAGCCAACATTAACTCCATGATTTATCTTGACGTTTCCTTTCCCCTATGGTGAAAAAAATGTCTCTTGCATGCTTGAACGATTCTCTAATCTCTTCTCAGTATGCCTAACTAATTCCCTAGTCTCTTCTCAATCTGCCTAGGATCCGTCCATCAATCTGCTAGTCTACGCTCTATCATTTCCTCACGACCAATGTTCCACAAACCCTAAATCTAAATCTCTAGTATCGCATGACTCTCTCATACTCATGCCCATCGACTAATAGAATGGAACCATAATCTATTCTCTCACGTTGCTAGTACATCCATATTCTCAGACATGTGTTCTTTTAGACTGAAAACTACGTCCATTGGACAACAGATTCGAGTAGTAGATTTGTTGGGGATCATATTCATACCACATTAGCTGGGGATCATATCCATATGTCCATTTGATAACAAATTTGAGTAGTATATTCGTTGGGGATCATATCGTAACTCGTAGCACGGTCCTTACCTTCGTAAATCCATGAGGAAAATATGTTGACGGGCTAGGAAAGTCCAGAAGGAACTCTGGCGATAGAGAGTCAAATCTGTATGGGATCGGTTTGATCTAATATGTATCTCCTATCTTGGCTTGATCTGATACGTATCTCCTATCGTAATATAGTATCTCCCATCGCAACATGGTATCTCCTATCTCGGCTTGATTTGATACTTATCACTGGTGTACACATTCACTAACTTCCGTAGCTTAGTGGCACATCCATTTGTTGGTATATTGATATCTATTACAACTCGATGAATAAACCTACTTTTATATCTAATGCTTTAGCTATTACATCCATTCGTTGGTACCATTTGATAGATATTTTATCTATTCCATAACTATTACATCCATTCACTTGCATTTGTGTTGATGGCCTCTCCTTTAGCTATTACATCCATTTGTGGGTACTATTTGATAGATATTTTATCTATTCGATAACTATTCATCCATTCACTTGCATTTGTGTTGATGGCCTCTCCTTTAGATCAATTTCAGGCTGAATTTACTAATTTACTATGTTTAAACCATTGCAATCACTTTTTCCCATCATGTGACCTCAATCATGTTAACAAGTGCAAGTGCCCTTCATTATGATTGTTTCCTTCACTAGAGTGGTGCCATAATTCCCTGGGTTCCAGTTTAATTTTTATTGGTGTAGTTTCACCGTATTGTTGTGTCATTGTAATACCTCGATAGAACAATGCATTCTCTCATATTCATTGTTAGCGTAGTGTTGATCGTCAAGGAGAACTACAAAGAATGGTACAGGAACATCAAGAGAACATTGATCTTCAATTATCTATGGAAATACATTTGTGAAGCACCAACACTCCCTCAGACCAATAAAATCACTGAAGAAGAAGCAGAATCTGAAGAAGAAACCTCATAATTAAAGACAAAAAGTAGCATACCTGGTAGAAAACCAACCATTCCAACCTCAAACAAAGAACATGAAATATGGGAAGACAAAGACCATAACACATATTATGTGATCTATGCTACAGTAAGTGAAGATGTGGGATGTCATATTGCTTCAATTAGTGATTCCCATAGCGCCTTGAAAATATTGAATGAATTGTATGACACATTATGAACTAGAATTCATACAACTAATGTTGAAGCTCTTCAACCTAGAGTTGAAGAATGATGACCCTATGGATTTAGATTTAGAAATCAAAGCCACAATGCATGATATTGAAGACAATGGTGTGAATATTGATCTCTCTCTCATGACCTTCATTAATTCTCTCTACCCTACATATTCTCACTACCTTGAATCGCTGCATGCAAGTGGTCAAATGAAATCCATCACATTGACAATGAAAGTTGTAGAATGTGAGAAAGAATTTTGAAAGAATTCATCCCATTCAACTGGTGACAATGTTTACCTTGCTCATAAATATAGGAGTAAACAACATGATTCTTCTAGAGGAGAAAGTAGTAGAAGATGACGTAGACATGGAAGAAAGATTTTTCAGAGGAAGGGGGGTAGACACAACCAAGGTGATAGATCCAATATTCATTGTACCAGTTGAAAAAAGAATGGGCCACATGAAGCAGATGAATGCAGAGTTCCATGAGAAAAGATCAAAGAATATAGACAAAATAAGAAAGAGGACAAAGGTAAACCTACAAAACCAACAAAAGGCAATCCACCTGAATCTGCCCATTACCTCGTTGTTCACTGCAATATAGGAGTAACACAATATTTATTTAACACTGCATATAGTCCTTGGAAATATGCATGGCTTCTTGACACATGCACAAACTCTCACGTGACATTCCAAAGATATTTTTTTGAAGAATTCAATGAAAATGTAGATGGCACAATGTATTTTGCAGACAAGTCCAACCTTAAACCCTCAGGAATGGACACCATCAGACTCAAGTTGCCTGAATTCCCAAATTTTATTTTGCATAATGTGCTCTATCTTCCTAAGTCGAAAAGGAGCTTGTTGTCCCCCACTTTGTTCATATGATCCATGGAAAAGTTGAAATACGAAAGGATTCTGATAACATGCTTGTTATTATCAAAAAGGGAGATGGAAGACAACTGAAGATGAATGGAACATCTTCCCATACACACATTTTTTCATATCTCTCTGATCACGGTGAAGGTATAATGTCATCTAGTCTTTTGTGGCATGCTAGATTTGGTCATATCAATTATGATAATCTTCATTTATTGAGAAAGAATGGTGTTTCTGGTTTGCTTACTATTCCTAGAAAATTGAAACAATGTGATGCTTGTATCCTTGGAAAGAATAACAAACAACCATTTCATGATTCTATTTCCAGAGCATGTAGAAAACTCAAATCGATTCATTTTGATTTGTGCGACTCTATGTATGTTCCTTCTACAAATGGAAATAAATATATAATGTCTTTTATTGATGATTACACCATGATGTGTTGAGTGTAATTACTAAAAGATAAATCACAAGCTTTTGAAACATTTAAATTTTTTCATGTATGGATTCAAAATGAAGCCTAGTCTCATATTGGCTCTCTTCACACTGATAATGGAAAAGAATATACATCTAATGAATTTGAAATTTACCTTCATCAACATGGGATCAAACATCAAACAACATTTCCATACAATCCTTAACAAAATAGTGTAGCTGAACGAATGAACAAGACACTCCTAAATATGGTTCGTTCCATGATGTTTTTCAAGAATGTTAAATTGATGTTTTGGGCTGATGCAATTCTATGTGCATTTTATGTCAAAAACATGTGTCCATCTCATGCTATTAAAAGAAAGACTCATGAAATCTGATATGGCTACATTCCTTTGGTGACACATCTTAGGGTCTTTGGTTCCATCTGCTATGCATTTATTCCTAAGGAGAAAAGAAGCAAGCTTGATGCAAGGAATCAAAAGTACATCTTCTTGGGGTACTCAAATACCACCAAGGGGTATTATCTTTACAATAAGACAAACACGAATTTCATCCTTTCCATAGATGTGATCTTTCTTGAATCCACCAAGAAAGATGAAATTGTTGAGAGGCAACTTGATCATCTGGACAGATTCACTCGTGTAAAGACATATCATGAATTTGATGATGAGATTCCACATCTTGAAGGGGGGGATCCCTATATTGGGTAAATATATGGAATATCCTTTTGAAGCACCATCTTCCCCTCATGAAGAAGTTCTTTCCACTTCATTAAAACCTGAAGCTCATTTGGATGATGTGATCGAGAGGATTGAAAAGCTGAGACTTGATGAGAACTCAACACCATCTCAATCAACAGAGAGACTTGGACCGTATTAGAAAGGTACAACAAAATGGCTCACAAAAACACTTAAAAGTGTTCATCCCGATGAGATAGGAAAGATATGAACCAAATTTTTCTCAAAAAAAGATGAAGGTAATTTAGATAATTCAAGCTTAGGTGATGTAGATGATATGCATGTTTCATATGATTGTGAGTTGAATTTATTTACTAACCTTGAACCAACTTCCTTTAAAAAATTTGTTTCTCATGATGAATGTAAAGAATCCATGGATAAGGAATGTGATGCTCTCATCAAGAATGAGACATGGAATTTGGTGTACCATCCATATGGAACCAAACCAATTGGCTACAAGTGGGTATTTAAGAAAAAGTATAGATCAGATGGCTCACTTGAAAAAAGGCAAGGATCATGGAAAAATGATTTGCACAAAAATAAGGTGTTGATTATGAGTATACCTTTTCCCCCATGGAAAGATGAACTACCATCCATACTCTATTTTGCATGACAACAAAAAATGGATGGAAAAATCATCAAATGGATGTGAAGACTTCCTTCTTGAATGGAGACTGTAAAGAGAATGTGTTCATGTCTCAACCAGAAGGATTTGTTGTGAAGGGACAAGAACATAGGGTATGCAAGCTCATCAAATTTGTAATGTCTCCTTCCAATTGATCATGATGGAGGATGACTCAATAACTTATACGACTCCCGTAGGATATAGCAACAAGGAAAAAGTGAATCAAGGAGGTTTATTTGGTGTCACTAGGTTAAAAGAATGACAAATCCTAAAAGTGACATTAAATAAAATAAATAATTATATTTAAATGGAATTGGAGGGAAAATAAAGTGAAGGTTTGATTTGGTAAAAAATGAAAAAGATCTAGAAGGTCTGAAGGAAGGATAAATAGAGGGGTAACTTTTCTCTTTAGCATTATGATTTGATCTCTCATTTTGGAGTGATATTGGAGCCATTATTTTGTTAGGGTTTAGCAAAACCCTTCCATCTCAATTTAGTTTCGGTGGTGCAATATCCACCCTAGATAGACAAAGAGGAGGATTCATCCAAAGTCCTCATTTGAGTTCATTGTGGAGTTTGGTTTCATCCTGTAGAGAGTTTGGAGGCATATCATCTTGTGAATGGTATTTGCATCATTTTTCCAGAGGAGGATGATTGTCATATCTCTAGGTGCTAGGAGGGTTTCACGTAACTGTGGGAGAATATATACTCATGGGTTGAGCACGGGTTGTCCTGCAAGGCCTCGCTAGACATCCCACAGTCACCTTGCGAGGACCTCTATGAATCAAGGATTGAAACAGTTCATCCGATTGGGTTTGCGAGGGTTTTAGGAGAGATTGGAGGGACACTTATAGAGAGGATATTACTAGAGCAGATCAATGTAGGGATTGAAGAGCCTTGTATTAGTGGACATCACATATTTGCATCATTCCAAGTTTTCTTGTATTGTTTCTACAATAGACTGTGCATTTGTTTGACACACATTATATTTATGTTCTTAGGAGTATTCTAGAGCTGTTATTACAACCATTATATATCATTGTATTGATTTTGGGAGTTTCCATCCATAATAACATGCCATGGTTATCTGCTCTATTTTTTGTGTAATGGATGCATGCAATATGTTTGACAATATTCCTATTTGAGCAAAGTGTTTGTAAGAAGTTAACAACACCATTATACAATTTTTTGACACATTCACATAAGAATATATAACAATTTTGGGACAAAAAACATAATATTTCCACCTAGCCTAGTTGGGGACATTACAGTGGTATCAGAGCTGGTGGTTCTGCCATCTTGTGACTACATTGATGCCTAGGAGAAAGGTGTGTGGAGGGAAATTTTCTCAAGAGTCACCAGAAAGAGAAACATAAGCAAACCAAACAGAGTCAGAGCTAGAGGGAAGCATGGGAGACAACCATGAATGAACTATGCTCCAAATATTAAAATATCTAGTTAAGGGATGAAATGAGGCATCCCAAATATAGGAAGAGACAACGAGGTTCTAGCAGCAGACCCTTGAGGTGCTCACATAGTCGGTGGGACAACGTGGGAATACAAATGGTGTAGGTCAAGGTGGACCTATTGGATCCCATTGGGATGAAAAGATACACACGGAGAGTAGCAATAACCATACCCCATCTCAGAGTGAGACCCTAAGGATCCCTAGGCCCTTATTTCTATAGTTCTTGACAGGGCATCCTACAGGAGTACAAGAGAAATCATATTAGGGGCTTGATATTAACACCTCATATAGAGAGTACAAGACAATAGATGAATATATCTGTGAGAAAATTTCCTATAATGAGTTATGCGACCTCAAACAAAATTACATACCTAGGGAGTGGAATAGAGGATCACATAGCCAAAAAAAAATTGGCCTCATATAGAAGGTGGGAAGATTGACTATCCCACCCTTCGATGGTTTTTCCAAGAGAACAACCAGAGCATGGGTACATAAGTTGGACACTTATCTCCAACTTAACCCAATGAGCGAGGCAAAATCAATTAAGTATGCCACCCTTCACTTGGAAGGAGAAGCTCAATAATGGTGATATCACAGGATGGTAACATTAGGGCACACCAAAATCACTTCATATGTGGATTTCAGTCATATTTTGATGGACAAGTTCGACAAGAAGGACCYTGAGATACACTTCAGGGAGTTGGTACAGTTGAGACAGACAAGTACACCATAAAAATACATCACATATTTTCAGAGGATGGAAKTTATGGTGACAGATATTTATCAACAAAGGTTGGTGATTCTATTCAAGGAGGGTCTAGATGAACCCATGAGAGGATGGGTGAAGGCATTTAGGCCAACCACATTACAGGAGGCCATCATAAGAACCCAGGACATGAGATGAAGTTTTCCCAGAATCCATGGACAAGGAAGGACATGATGGATGAGAAGACTCGGAGAGAACTAAGGAGGAAGAATATTTTCTACAGTTTCAAGGAGTTGTGGGAGCGGGTCATCGATGTATGGGAAAAGGTAAAGTCCATTATATTGAGGTAGTTTTCGACGAGGAGGATTGATCTAGATTATTTTCGGAAAAAAATGAGAGCGGAGATATAATAAAGTAATGTACAAAGATATCTTGGATATCCAATAATATAACATAAATGTATCAGAGATGCAACCATAAACACATAGATACAACAATGCACAATTTTCTATTAATGAGTGAAAATGTACAAAGACTGTAAAAATACAGAGTGAAAGACTCACTAGAATGGTGGCAGCTTATCTCTAAGAGAGATGTGACCGCTACTCACATTCGCAAGAAGATGATTTTACAATGAGGCTCCGAATTCATTTTTATCATAAATAAAATCCAAAACCCTAACCTTGGAAGATGAAAAACCAATAGTTTTGTGGACCCCGTTCTGGGTAGTTTGGTGTATCAAATTCCTGGGGGCGTAACTTTGGCATACAATATTCATTTTGGGTGCAAGATAGATCGTTGGAAAGGTATTGTCAAGGAGATTCATTTTGGAGGATCAATCAGAGACTTCAACTATCATTGAGAAACTAGATCCCCAAAAACCTTTATTTAGGCCCTCAAAAAGGCCCTAGAAGTTAAAAACTGCTAAAAATAGTAAATTACCAAAATTGCCAGAAAACTGTTTTGAGCCAGTTGGAAAAGGTGAGTGGCCATTGATATCCACCTGGATCAATCCTCCCTCCTTAGGAATCAATGGTCTCCATTGCGTTGAGTTCCCGAGGGAGAGGGAAAAACATTTGTTGAATTTGCATCTTGATGAGCTGCTGGCCTTGTTGGAGAAGTTGTGCTGCTCAACTTGTTGAAGGTTGTCACGAACCTGTGGCTAGAAGGGTTGGACGTTTTTAACTAGTCTGGCTACATGAGATTCCTGTGTGCAGAAGGAATATTTACACTTTGTTACAATCTTATCGACCTTCTTCTGTTGGATAGAAGGTGCTTGGACTGAGGTTGCAGTGGTGTTCTTCTTGTTGGCATGTTTTACAGGAAGCATGTGCTTGTCATTGATGGAAAGAACAACAACGACGATGGAAAATGGGAAAAACATACACTCAAGAGGAGAAGCGAATAGTATGCAGAGATCAAAGATCAGAAGGGAAAGCGTAGTATAGAAACGTGATCAGGATTGTCATCTCCACAAGACAAACCAAGACCTATTGAGAATTCGATCATCCAAATATCCGTCATCTATCGGATCACCTTAAGTGGAAGGACAATATAAGCAAGGACTGGGATCTGAGATCTCAATCATTTGAATCTCTGTCAGCTATCAGATGAAATTAAGTGAAGGATATGATAAACGAGGCACAAGGTTTGAGAATTCAATTATCTGAATCTTCGTCAACCATTAGATCAAATTAAGTGGAAGGATAGGATAAGAAAAGATGGAGGGCCGTTGGATTTAAAACCAAGGAAAAGAAAAATCGCAAACAAATCAAGCTGTCGATCTAAGATCATGATCAACGAACATAATTTTTTTCGGGTCTAAATTTATGAGGAGGTTACGCTTCGGAAAAATATCACTTCAAGAATTTCAAGTTGAGAACTAAAATATTCGAAGCCCAAAGAGTTGGAGAGACGAAATAAATTATCGACCGTCAGATCATCCGAAGTAAATATCAGTCGTTAGATCGTCTGAAGGAGGTCTCAAGTGTTAGATCATCCAAAGTGAATCTGGGCCGTCTGATCTAGAAAATACGTGTCGATCGTTGGATCATCCGAATTAAATATCAGTCATTAGATCATCCAAATGATATCTCAAGCGTCATATCGTCCGAAGTGAATCTGGGCCGTCTGATCCAGAGCGTCAGTTTGAGATTTGAAATCTTTGAAGTATGGAGAGTTGTAGAGCTAAAATAAATTCTCAACCATTGGATCATCCAAAGTAGATATCAGTCGTTAGATCATCTAAAGAAGATCTCAAGCATCACATCATCCGAAGTAAATTCAGGCCATCTAATCCAGAGTGTCAGTTTGAGATTTGAGATGATAGAAGTTTAGAGACTCGAAGGAGATCTCGACCATTGATAGAGAAAAGGGATGTAGAACCATTGATCGAGAAAGGGGACATAGAACCATTGATCTGGTTGAAAGTTCAAATTCCTGAAGTGGAGGAAGAGCTGTCGATTGAGAAGGACAGGTGTCCATGAATCATCGACTCTGGAAGATTTTTGTACAAATAAAAACAGGGTTTGCGATTTGAAACTCTCGGAGCCCGGATCACGAAGTAAATCACAACCATTGATTTAGGGAGGTTAGATCTGATCCCCAGAACTTGAGAGGACAGATCTAAACCATCAGTTCATGAGCAACGTTAATATCGTGAGATCAATGGTCCCATTACATTGCGAGGATTGAAGGTGCGCGAACTTTAAAATTTTTAGGGCGGGCCGCAATTGAAACCACATTTTTGGAGAAAGGACACATGGAGGCTTGAGGTAAATAACAGGGCGAAACACAATTTTTTTGAAACCACCTTTGGATGCACTCGCAATCGTGTGATCACATGATATCATCGCCCAAGTTCATATCAAAAAATGGAGGTAGCACTGCTAGGCTGCACTTTGGAGGCTATGCATTGAAAAGTCAAAAAGGCCTCTATGTGTATAATCTAATGGCATTGATCAAAATGAATCTGATCGAAGGGTTGTTGTTTCACTTCATGGTTTCTTGATCAGTTACAATTCAATTACACTAACTGAATCATTGTTCTGGGGCGTTGGAATCATGGCTCTTGAGTATTCTGATATTCCCGACACGGGCGTTAGAGATTCAGAGTGTAACAGATGAAGAGAGCATGAATAAAAGAAATATGTCATGATAGAGGAAGGTTGTTGTTTCTCTGTAAAAGTAGTCGAACTGTATGCAATGAATATTACAGCATGAAACGAGGGAGAAAATGAAAATATAAAGAACATAATATGGACAAAGAAGAAATGGTGAAAACAACAGACTGTACAAGAACTTAAGAGCATAAGAATAACAGAGGAAGAGTATATGGAAAGAGACAATAAGTGGAGCCAAGCATGAACAGACAGAAGCATAACATAATTGCAGAATAGAGAAGAAGTGGTAAGCTTTGATATGTCGGTATTGTTGTAAAGTATTATTCAAGCAAAGTTTTAAAAACTAGGGAGGTAGGGTGGTGCTAGGGAGGACTATTGTCCTCAGAATTTCAAGTGGGTGCTTGAACATAGGGAGTTGTAGATTCCATCTGGTTGCAGCAAGAAAAAATAGGGTGGTAGGGTGGTGCAAGGGAGAACCATTGTTCTCTGTTATACAGGTTTGTGCCTGTGTGAATGGAAGTTGGTGCTTCCATCCAGTTGGTGCTGGAACACTCAGGGAGTTGGTGCTTCCTTCTAGCGGGTGCTAGAGAAACTAGAGAGTTGGTGCTCCCAACAAGTTGCAGCTTGTAAAACATAGGTTGTAGCCTCATTTTGAGTTGGTGCTCAAAGATTGACGATGTAAAGAACATAAAATATTGCCTATCATTCTAAGAAAAAAAGGTTTTCTCTCTTTATGGGTTTCCTCATGAATATTTGTTCTGTGTATATCATATGTGTGATTGATGTTTACTATTTCTGCTATTCATGTCTTGCATACTCTTGATGATCACTTGGAGAATATTAATAATGTTTCAATAGGCATAAAATTGTTTAAGCACAGTAACAACTGATTCACCCCCCCCTCTCAGTTGTCTTAGTAATTTCAACAATTGGTATCAGAGCGGGTTCCTTTTCTTTAATGGTAGATCAGTAAGCTTAAAAATGACTAGTCATGAAGGAAATTCAACCAATAAGCCTCCTTTATTCGATGGAACACATTTTTCTTTCTAGAAAGTTATAATGAGAACATACATTATGGCCTTAGGTGTTGATGTTTGGGATGTAGTAGAGGTTGGATATAAAAAACTTGTTGTGCTAGCTTCCAAAGATGATAAGCTAGAATTTAGCTTCAATGCAAAGGCAATGAATGTTGTCTTAAGTGGGCTTGCTGAAGCTGAGTTTGTAAATGTGATGCATCTTGACTCCACCAAAGAGATGTGGGATACACATATTAGAAGTTATGAAGGAAATGAGAAAGTAAAATGTGCCAAACTTCAGACATATAGATTGAAATTTGAACAACTAAAAATGAATGATGATGAAAACATTAGTAAATATTTTTTAAGAGCTGAGGAGATTGTAAATGCCATGAAGGGTCTTGGTGAGAATATTGAAGATGCACTTTTAGTTCATAATATTTTAAGATCTCTCCCTAATATATTTAATCCAAAATTTTCCGCAATAGAAGAACTGAATGATCTTAAAATTATGCCTATTGACCAACTCCTAGGAACTCTGACTGCTTATGAAATGAGGATAGGTAAAGATAAACCCACTTCTAGAGAAGCATCATTTAAAGAAGATAAGAATGAGCATTCTGAGCTTGATGAAATTGAAAAAAAAATTGTGAGAAGACTAAAGAAAGGATCAGGCAAGTATTAAGGCAAGTTGCCCTTCAAATGTTTTAACTTTGGAAAGATAGGTCACTTTGCATCTAAGTGTCCACACAAGAAGAAGGACCAGAATGCTAAAGGTGAAGAGAAGTACAAATCCAAGAGATTTGGTAAAAAGAAAAGTTTATGTGTAAACAATGATGACTCTTCATGAGACACATATAATGATTCTTCTTGTGAAGGTAATATTAATGACTTTATGCTTATGGCCAAAGAGGATTATTATAATAAAAGAACATGAAGTGATGTTAATGATGAAGAAGATGTGGTTGACTTAGAAGGATAACTGATCAGTGCTCTAGAAGAGATTGCTAGACTTAGATTTAAGAAGAAAAAGAAAAAACAATTGTTGATACAGTTTGAGAAAGATAGTAAAAAACCTGATGAAGACTTTTCCCTGCTAAAATTGGAATTAGAAGAGGCAAAGAAAATAGAGGACATTTTGAAACAACAGTTATCAGAGAAGAAGGAAATATGTGAAGCCTTGGAAGAAGAGGTAGTAAAAACCAGAAAAGAGATGGAGAAGTTTAAATCATTGTATCTCCAAAATCTTCCAAGCATTAAAGCCTTAGCATAACTAAATGACATTCTGAGCAAACAAAGATATCCTTTGTTGAAGACTGGTTTAGGCTATGTAAGTGGTTCAAGAAACAAACAACCATAAAGCAAAGAGCCAGTAAATATGATCAAGTTCCAAGCCAACAAACAATCATACCATGTGAGTAATTTTCCACCTAAAGCTAATAAAGACAAGATGATCCCTGATAAAAAACAAAGATATCAGAAGATGGAGCAAAAAATGCCAAGAATAAGGCCATCCTTCAGGTACCAAAATTTCTTCCATGGTTACTATTTTTATTGCTCTAATTTTGGTCATAAGATTGCAAATTGTCAAATTAATTTTAGAGACATGCAACTGAGGAGATCAAGAAATAAACAATCTTTGCAACATAGAACTAAACAACCAATGAGTAGAAAAAGTTGCACCAATCACTTTGACCTATTGAAAAATGAGCTCGAATGATATAATTGTCATAAATTTGGCCACAAAGATGCAAACTGCCATCTGAAGAATTACAAAGCAAATCCAAGGATAAAACCCTTAGCTAGAAATGCCAGCACATGGAAAAAGAAAGATAGTGAAAAATGTGGTCTAGTACTTTCAACTCAAAAACAAAAGACCCCTGGTATATAGACAGTGGATGTTCCAAGCACATGACTAGAGAAAATGATAAGTTTCTGTCTATAAGTAAAAGAAAAACAGGAAATGTGACCTTTGGAAATGATGAACTAGGTAAAATCAAGGGTAAAGGGATGGTGAGTTTAAGTAATGGCAAAGGAAAATCCCATGATGTTCTTCTTGTAGATGGGCCAAAACATAATTTTCTTAGTGTAATTCAAATGTGTGATAGAGGATGTGAAGTGGTGTTCACTTCCAAAGATTGTAAGATAAAGTCTGTAAACTTAGGACAAGTGGTGGCTAAAGGCATAAGGACATATAATAATGTATATGTGCTGAAAGAAGATCAAGAAGAGTGTCATCTAATAAAACATGATGAAAGTTGGCTATGGCATAGGAGACTTGGACACCTAAATTTTGATCATCTAATCAAACTTAGAAACAATGGGGCAGTAAAAGATCTTCCAAAGATATCAAAGCCATATGGTTATGTATGTAAACCTTGCCAAATAGGAAAACTTACTCGGACACAGTTTAAATATAAGAAATTTGCATCAATAGAGAAACCTCTTAAGTTAGTACATATGGATTTATGTGGACCATCAAGGAAGGAAGGTACAAGAAAAGAAAATTATTTCATGTTGATTATTGATGATTATTCTGGACTTACATGGGTTGCCTTTCTGAAAGAAAAATATGAAGCACTTGAAAAACTCAAAGTGTTTAAGGCTCTGAATGAGAATCAAACAAGAAAAAGATTGAAGGTAGTAAGGTCAGATAGAGGAGGAGAGTTTAGTTCAGGAGACTTCAAAGAGTTTTGTGATAAACATGGGATCAAGAGAGAGTATACTATTCCAAGGTCTCCACAACAAAATGGAGTAGTTGAGAGGTAGAATAGATCAGTTCAGTAGATGGCAAGATCAATGATGAATGGAAATAATATTTCTCAGACATATTGGGTAGAAGAAATTCATACAAATGTAGATATTCTTAACAAATCTCATCTCAAGCCACAAAGTGACACAACTCCTTATAAACTATGGTTTGGAAGATCTGCTTCAATCAATGATTTTAAAGTCTTTGGGAGTAAGTGTTATATCAAGAATAATGATGAAAATCTTGGCAAATATGATGACAGGGATGATGAAGGTATATTCTTAGGGTATGCTACAAAAAAGAAAGGATACAGATGCTATAATAAGAGGTTGCATAAATTGGTTGATTGTATTGACATAAAAGTTGATGAAGAAATCCTGGTACGAGATGTAAGCAGTGTTGAATCAACAACAAAGGATATAGTTGAAGTTGAATATGAATAGGTCCAAGGATCAGAAAAAGAATACTCTGAGTAAGATGAAGATGCAAATACTCAGGCAGACTCAAATCAGCAGACACCATCAAATCCTTCCTCCATAATTACTCAAAAGAATCATCATGCAAGTTAGATAATTGGTGAGAAAAACAAAGGTGTACAAAACAGGAGAAGGATAGTCAAAGACACCGAGCAATCACATATAGCCTTCATATCCATGGTGGAACCCAAGAACTTTAATGAAGCTAGTAAAGATTTAAATTAGTTAAAATCAATGAATGAGGAACTGGATCAGATCGAGAAGAATAATACTTGGGAGCTTGTTCCTAGACCTACAGATAAGAATGTAATTGGCTCCCAATGGGTGTTTAAGAACAAAATGAATGAACAAGGACAAATTGTTAGGAATAAAGCTAGATTGGTCTGTAAGGGGTATGCACAAGTCGAAGGACAATATTTTGATGAAACCTTTGCACCAATGGCAAGATTGGAAGCCATCAGAATGTTTCTTGCCTATGCATGTCATAAGAACTTTAAAGTATATCAGATGGATGTTAAGTCAACATTTCTTAATGGATATCTAGAAGAAGATGCATATGTGGAACAACTTTAAGTATTTTCACTGACAAATAATCTTGACTATGTCTGTAATTTGAAAAAGGCATTATATGGACTGAAATAGGCACCACGAGCCTGGTATTATAGACTGGACAAATTTCTACAAGACAAAGGGTTCAAGAAAGGTAATGTTGACAGTAATCTATACATTAAGTCTGAAGGTGATGATTTATTAGTTATTTTGGTTTATGTATATGAAATTATTTTTGGATGCAGTAATGACCCTTTAGTTCAGTGGTTTTCTAATTCAATGCAGACTGAGTTTGAAATGTCCATGATAGGAGAACCATCATATTTTCTTGGTTTACGAATCAATCAGAGTTATGCAGGGATATTTATCTCTCAAGAAAAGTACTTGAAAGATATGTTAAAGAGGTTTCAGATGAAAGATTCTACACCTGTGAGCACACCTATGGTGGTTGGTTGCAAGCTCAATAAATATGATATTTCACTTGATGTTGATAAAAAAACATATCGATCAATGATAGACAATCTTCTGTACATCACAACATCTTGTCCTGATACAATGCAAGCTATTGGAATGGTAGGTCGTTATCAGTCTTCTTCTAAACAAAGTCATTTAGCAGTTGTCAAAAGGATATTCAAATATTTGAAGGGTACAATGACTTATGGTCTCTGGTATCCTAGAAATAAGAATTTTCAATTAACTGCATATTCAGATGCTAATTGGGAAAAATTTTTGGATGAGAGAAAGAGGACCAGTGGAGGTGCATTCTTCTTAGGTGATTCGTTAGTAGCATGGATTAGTAAGAAGCATGGATCTATTTCATTATCAACTATCGAGGCATCATACATTGATGTTGCTACTTTCTACACTAAGATCTTATGGATGATACAAATTCTTGCAGATTTGAAGGTAACTTATACTGATCCAATTCCACTTCACTGTGATAACACCAGTTCCATTAGTTTATCCAAGAATCCAGTATTTCATTCCAAGACCAAGCACACCCCCATAAAATACCATTTTCTGAGAGAGCATGTCACCAATCATATTTTTCAGGTTCATTACATTCCAACCACAGAACAAATTGCAGACATATTTACTAAACCCCTAGCCAAGACACCATTTGAATATATTCATTAGAATATGGGTGTCATCCCTTCTCTCACCTAAGAGAGTCCATCCTGTCAAGGGGAGTATGTGTTGGTTGAATATCTTATACCTCTAAAAAGTACTGCAACATCTTAGGGGGATCATGTTTTCTTTGA
>JASDQU010102830.1:113246-123711 GCA_032191745.1 Picea mariana
TTTATTGAATTGGTCGGCCTCCCAACCACTTATGGATCAGCTCCCAAGCCGATTTGACCCTCAAATCTGAGCTGAATCTGCATGGTAGGCTAGTCAAAGACCTAATTAAGCCCTAAAGAGCCCATTTTCACACTTCAAAGGAGTTACATAATCACCCAATGCAATGCTATAAAAATCCATGAAGAAACATCATTTTCTCAAGGAATTTCATGTAATGTTATGTTGCTTAGATTGTTTTAAGGACTCACTCCTTGGCAATAACACATTAGCACCATTTCATTGAGTTGTCCACCTCTCCATTGAGTGGATGTGCTAGGAGTTCTTTCACTATCATTCTCATTTTCTTATTGTAAGGAGAGCAAGTTTGTGAGGGCCTCAAGAGCCTTCCATTGGAGAAAGAAGGGACTCATAGTCCCCTTTCTTCATTGTGCTTTGATTTCATCAATTGATCAGCCTAAAAACATTGGTGATATTGGTCTTTTTGTGTTTGTTATTTCTTTTTCCATATGCTCATAATTTTAGTTTGTATTAGTTTGATTCTTGCTTATAGTTTTGTTGTTCTTTTTCTAACTCTTTCCTCTACAGCTGTCATGTTCAACAAGACCCAACTGGGCATGTAAGCACCCCTTATTTGCTCACCAAGGTGACGAATTGGGTGCAAACAGATTGTCGATCGTACTGGGGAGATGGTATCAATTCCTCCCTCATTTGGGTTTATTTTTCTTTCCTTTTAGTTTGTTTAACTTGCAGGTGCACAAACTGGCCTCTGCCGACTTGCTAACCAGTCAATTCACAAGAGAATTGAGAGAAATCCATCCAGATTTTCTTTCTCATCCGTTTGTCACAGGTGCGCGGGTATTCCACCCCACAGATGCGCATCGTGCGTGCATGCGCCTGAACAACAGTCTTTCTCTGCGTGCATGCACTTTATATTTCAACTCTGCTCATGCGCTTGTGTTGTGTGTGCCTCTGTCTGCACTAGGGGCTGCGCATCTGAATTAAAATTTCACATTGTAAGGTCTTGGGATGTGGGGAAAGTCATTTTCCTTCTTAAGAATGATGTTATGCATGCTCTAAATACTGCACCACTTAGACCCCTCATCTTATAAAGGGGATAGTCGAACAAACATAGGCACTTAGGTGGATAAAAATCAATTTCCCTTATTTGCTTTTTGCCACATGGATGTCTTGCTTTGATTTACAATCTAAGGTGAACATCAATTTTAATCACATATAACTCACATTTGGGACTAGAAATTGAAGTAACAATCCTTGAGTATGCTCTTCTCTTGCGCCTTCAAGCGATCTTGAGAATCAAAAAAAGATTGTGAAAAAACAATCTCATCTCCCTTAACAAAATTTCAAAACCTTTAGGAGAGGACAAAGGCCCTTTTGGGACCCCTCTTAGTTTCATTTTTCAAACATATCTTAAATTTGTAACGAGCCCATACATGCCCACATGTCACAAAAGTACGATAGTGGTTGGAATTTTTCTTTCATAGATAAAAAAACTAGGAGAGTTTAAAGGTTTGTAACGGGTCCATACATGCCCACATGTTCAATCTAGGATAGTTTCATGCTTTTTCTAGACTAACTCACACATAGGGAGTTAAAGGATAGTAATGGACCCACATGTCCACATGATAGTTTCCTAGGGCTTTTAAAATTCTGCAAGGTTGTACCAATGACATTTAGCTAATTAGGCAATCAAACTCTTGTAAGGACCAAGCGAAGTCCACATGCAGCAAGGTGAAATCTAATTAACTAAAACTTGGCACACTTTCACTCACACACGAAAGTCACTTCTCATGCACAATAGATTCTTCTCGAAACATGGAGGTCTAAGTACGTTTCCTCCAAAGGGATTCCGAAAACACCCCATCTTTTCTTGACATGACTATCCACTCCCACTTTTAATCAAACGAGGTTGGTTTTCACCCCCAGCCTCACAAAACAACTTCATATAAAAAATTTCTAAAAAACTCATTAAGTTTTCCTCCACAGGAGGTGCCAAAAGAAGTTTTTAGTCTAGGTAGGATTTCGGGGATAGGCATCCAAATAATTCCCCGTTATCTGGTTCTCACATTTTCAAACATAGAAGTTGACAAATAGGGAACTTCAAATCCTCCAAGTCAAGTGTTCCAATCACCATAAGGCATGGAGATACCCGTGAAGGGTTGAAGGCCGAGGTCCGGTTGTTCTATGCGTCCCCCCTTGAGGCACCCACCTCTTGGACAGGATCCAGCCCGTGACCCATTTCTTAGGCCGAAAATCTAAATTTCACACTTTGATCGAGGTACCTAGTGACCAACTTTAGGGCATCTACCCAGGTGGCGATTGTGGGTTGCAATCACACCTTGATTGGATTTTTTGTGGCTATTGAGAAATATCGCCAGCTCTTTCGGGATATGCCCCCTCTACCCCTCATTATAACCAATTATTTCATCCTTCACTAGTGTCTCTTGTGGTGACTTCAGACCCCACTGTTGAGTACTATTGGAAGGTCCAGTACTATTTGAGAGGAAGGACGTTACGTCTTCTAGGACACGAGTATTTGCTTTATTTTTTATTTCCCCACATGGAAAAAACCCTCTTACCCACATATATGCTTCTTTCTCATTTTGGTATGATGCACATCTAATTATAGTTTGATTTGGATATATATATTGTGTAAAACAGTCACAACAAAGGCTCTTGTTTCTATTTTTCTCTCACCACTTTTTGCACACATTTCACACAACTAGTCTGACATCATAGGGGAACCATAGAACCCTCGTCGTTCATGATGCTTGTTCAACCTCCCTCCTATCTTAGGAGGAGTATCTGGTCATACCCGCTCATCGGTACCCCCTTCACACACTCCTATGAGTGCTACCATCTTAGGATCAGCTTTGCTTGGTTCTACATTACTTGGGTCCAATTCCCAAGGTCATCCATTCACTCGCTCTCCTTTATACGGAAGCAGGGGACCCACTTCCTCTCAAGGAGGGAGCACCAACCCACCTAGTCCCCATCAAGGGTCAGGTTCACAACACACCATGGCTGGAGCTAACCCTCCCCCCCACTACAGATGCCATATTTGGCCTCTCTCAACATACCGGATCTCACCAAGCTCACCAATGATCCTATATTGCATGACGCCACATGGCTCACAATGCCAACAAAACTTCCTTCAGACATACCAAAGTTTGAAGGAAAGGCAGGGGATGACCCCGCCAACCATGTCATGACCTTTCATCTATGGTGTTCTTCCAATAGCATTATGAATGATTCCATCAGACTACGATTATTTCAACGCACACTTACTAGCCCATCAGCCAAATGGTATGTCGAAGAAAAATTAGGGTCCCACACAACCTTTGAGTCATTGGCCAAAGCATTCTTGACCTTTTTCCAATTACCCATCCACCACGACAATGGTCTAGAACTACTGTCTAACTTCAAACAGACCTCAGCCACCCACATCGCTGACCACAATCATGAGTGGCGTAGGCGACGTAGTTTGTGTAAAGCAGAAACCACCAAGCAACAATGTCTCGACTGGTTTCTTAGATCACTTGTCTCTCTCCTTGGTAAGGATGTAGCTTCCACCTTCCCACAATTTTAAGAGGAAGCCATTAGTAAGGCTCAACAATATGACCTCATCTACGCACAGTCAGGGTACTTATACACATTACTTCCTGATCTTCCAAAACCTGTGCCCTTTGGTAAAGACAAACCTGGGATGTCTCATTCAACAGACGGACTAATAGGTGCCACCACACACCATGGTCCACAACCCCAACCACCACCGATGTATGGAACACCTCAATACCCACCGGCATATGGGGGCACTTCTTATTACCCCCCACCACCTTATCAATAGCCATACCCTGTTGCTATACCTCCACCCATTAGTGGACCACCACCGGCACCTCCTATACATCCACCTCTTCCCATATCCAGTGGTACCCCCTCTACATCAGCTTATAGTACTAGTGAAAGCGCTACCCCATCCTATGTACTTTATGGATCGGTACCACCAAAAAATCCATACTTTCCATTTCCTGGTCCTCCACAACCCATGGCTCCCCCACATCCTCATGCGGGGGTAAACTTTGTTCAACCCTCTGCTACTCAACAATACCAAAATTTCGAACAGTTGAACATAGCCAATCCAACCCATCCATCGAACAATGCCAAGAAGAAAGGATGGAACAGGAATAACAACAACCCTGGTCAAGGCGGGAATCAACCCCCACAACATCAACCCACTGCGGGAAACCAGAACCAAGGGAACCAAAACCCCCAAGGGGGCAATAACAACACACGCCAAGGGAGAAATAATGTTAAAACCATCTTCCCTTGTGCCCTTTGTGGTGAGTTCGGTCATTACACTCACCATTGCCCCTAGATCGCTGATTTCAAATGGTTGAAAGACTCTGGGAGCCTTCCCCCTTCTCCTGCGTAACCTGCCCATCAGCAGGCACCACAACAATACATGCAACAACCCCCTCCCATCATGCTACAAAATCCTATCCCACATCAAGATGTGATAAACACCCAACAGGACACGCAACATCCCCCACCTCAGGTGGGTCAATACCACAACCCCAACAATCCAGCAGAGTGAACGATTCTCCTCACCAGTGAGGAAGAAATTCTTCTGCAAACACGCAATCGTCAGTATTAGACACCAGCTGAGTCTACCCCTATCTATCCAGAGACAAACCCTACACCGACAGGAACCCCGTTGGTGATCCCTCGCCCTTCCGCTAAACCACCACTTTGCATCCCTCGCATCCCCTTGCGCAGGAATGTCCACAACCCACAGGCTAGGGCTGCTCATAACTATAGTTTGGTAGATGACTTAGCACAATCCCCAGCTACCATGTCAGTCTTGGAAGTCCTCCAGACTTTTCCTACGCAACGAAAATCTCTACTTTTCGCCTTGGGGGTAGTCGACCTTGCAGATACTCTACTCATCACCTTTGATATTGACAATAGCAAACCTTGTCTTCCCGCCTTGGTCGCTATTCAAATACCAGTAAAAATACAGAACATCACCATTCATCGGTGTATCATCGATGAAGGGGCATCTACATGCATCATGTCCAAAATAGTATGGCAGAATCTTGGTTCCCTAGAACTCATACCCTCCGCCATCACATTACGAGCTTATGACGGACGACCATCATCTCCTGAAGGGCTCTTCCAAAATGTCCCCATGGAACTCGGGGGAAAAACTATTCTCATTGACATCGAAGTTATCGACGCTCCTCTCGATTACAACATCTTGTTCGGACGTAGCTACATGTATTCTATGAAGGCAGTAGCATCATCCATCTTTTGGACAATCATGTTCCCCCACAATGGGAAGATTGTGACCATTGACCAAGTCTCACATTATGAGCCTAACCCATATGCCAATCTCGATAACATTCTTCCTCTCATTCACACCAACAAAGACACATATCAACTCGTCGAGACGGGTCCTGGGATTTTCAAAGATCCATCCTTATTAGGGACATACCATGGAGCAACACCACTCCTTCCCCCTAATCAAGTATGTGTCATCTCATCTAACGAAACTCACACGGAGGATGCTCGTCCTCCTCAGGAGGCTTCAGTCATTCCTGACATCTCAATAGTCGCAGAACCACTCCAGCCGGAGCCTCCTACGCACTCGTCGACCTCAACAGTCCACGAATCCACATCTCCTCAGGGACATAATCCCATTTGGGAGACAGTTCCCCAACCCCTCACTCAAATTCCCTTCTTTTACCCTCCACTCGGTATATAAGCTTTCCAGGTAGCCGCAACGCTCACACTACCCAATATGGTGTTAGCAATCCCAGTGTGGTATTTACACCCACCTGAGATGGTCCCTCACCCATCCCTTCCTCCACAGGAAGGCCTCCCCATGACGATTCCCATCCTTACCCCCACTACCCCCATACTCCCGAAACCCCCTGCTACAGTTGGGGGCAGGAGAAAGAAGAAGGAGCCCACAGCTCCACTTCCCCCACACATCCCACCACCTTGTGCACTATGTGAGAAAGAGGGTCACCAAACCAACAATTGCCCATCCCTACTTGAATTATGAAATTTGATTCCCCTCAATCAAACTCCCACAACACCCATCACTACTACCAGTCCCACTACTACCACCCAACCTTCTAGTAGTAAATGGTTGAGGACCAAATATGCGTGTGCTGTATGTTCCGAATATGGCCATTACACCCATCATTGCCCAGCACTACCATGCTTTTGGCAGACATTAGCAGCTATACGTCAGAACTTCCAGAACAACCTACGCTATGCTATGTCCTCTTCAAATATCACTGACATCCGTTATGTCACCACTTCAGTCAATGAATGCATGAGATGCCCTTGCAATCTTTGTGATTCATTAGCTCATTTTACATACCAGTGTCCTATGATCCTGGCATATAGGCAACGTCAATTGGCTCTGCATCACCAACCCGTAGAGGTAATAATTGAAATTTCCTCGCCACTAGAGGATCTTCATGTAATTTCTCCTGAACCCGAGGCACTCCCAATGCCTCCTTGGTTCTTAGATGACGTATCTGAGGATTTACCCCGTAACCCACCCAACTCTCCTRCTCATTCCCCTATGGAAATTCTCCACCCAACCATCACGGGTACCCCTCAGTACTTCAATATATGGTTTATGTCGAGTGAACCCTCACCATCTCCTGACCTTGCTCCCCCTGCTTCCCCATCAGGGGGCAACCACATCGTCACCGAGGTCACTCCTCATGACCCCTTATATTCCCATCGTTTCCAATGCGATGACGAAATACTCGAAGAGCTACAACGCCCAGACTCTCCCTAGGACACACTACATCATCGTGCTCTCTTCCTTCTGCAGGAAGCCCTCATGCCTCCTAACCACAATCCCATTTATGCGGTCGAAACCAAATATTTTATCCCATCCGAGCCTATCGATTGGTTCAACAATCCCATTCCTACCCCCGACGCTTTTGAAGAAGGTAATCTGGCCAACATTTTCCCCACTATCAAAATCGACATCTCCATTAAAGATGGCATCGTCGAAGAAATCATCATTGGAGCCACTTGCACCCCTCAGGAAATCGCCGCATATAAAGCCCTCTTCTAGGAATATAGGGATATTTTCGCCTGGTCATACACATAGATGCCTGGCTTCGATCCCTCTATTGTCAAACATCGTATCTACACCTGGCCTGACATCACACCAGTTCGCTAGAAACAACAACCGCTACACCCATCCAAGGCCATGGCTATCAAAGCCGAAATTGACAAATTACGTACGGCCGGATTTATTTACCCCATCACTTACACTTCATGGGTTTCCAATCCTGTACCCGTCAACAAAAAACAGGGCACTATCTGTGTTTGCACCGACTTTCGTGATCTCAATAACGCATGTCCTAAAGACAACTTCCCAATGCCTTTCATCAGTCAAATTATCGATGACTGTGCCAGCCACGAGGCTCTCTCCTTTATGGACATATTCTCTGGCTATAACCAAATTCAAATCCACCCAGCCGATTACTATAAAACCGCATTTATTACCCTGTGGGGTACTTTTTCATATCGTGCCATGCCTTTTGGCTTAAAAAATGCCGGCGCAACTTTTCAGCGGGCGATGACATACATCTTTCACGATCTGGCTACAATCATCCTCGCCTACTTGAACGACCTCACAGCTCGATACAAGAAACATACGCAGCATCTCGATGATTTACGAATCATCTTTCAACGGTGTCATCAGTACAACATCCGCTTGAACCCTCTCAAGTGTGTGTTCTGTGTCACTGCAGGGCACCTTCTCGGTTTTATCATTTCCCAAAGCGGTATTACCGTGGACCCCCTTAAAGTCAAAGCTATCACCAAAATTCCACCTCCTCGGAATTTACAACAACTTCAGAGTCTACAGGGAAAAGATAACTTTCTTAGATGCTTTGTTCCTAATTACGCCATATGCACACACGGTTTCCTTCACTTAATACGTCATGACATCCCTTTTCATTGGGACAACTACGCCCAATAGTCATTTGACGATCTTAAAACAACGCTTTCAAATGCACCTATGATTAACGCACCTGACTACAATCGCGACTACATCCTCTACGTATCAACATCAACTATATCAGTAGCCAGCATCCTCGTCTAGCTCAGAGATGACAATCGTGAACACGTCATTTACTACGTTAGTAAGAACCTCTCAGGACCACCCTTGAAGTATAAACACGAAGAGAAACTAGCTCTTGCAGTTGTCCTTGCAGTCCAGAAACTGCGCCATTACATTATGCTTTGCACCACCAAGGTCGTCGCAGATTCCAAACCTATGCAATACTTTCTCAGCTGTCGACAAATTAACGGTAAATTTGCTCGATGGATCATTATCCTTCAGGAGTACGACCTCAAGTTCTCAACACCTAAGAGTAAGAAGGCCCTCATTCTCGCTGAACTTGTCACATCCCTCCCCTCTGACACACGCAGTGCCCCCATCAACACCGACTTTCCTGATGAACATCTCTTTTACATCTCTTTTGATGATCCTTGGTATGGCGACCTTCTCGTCTACCTACAAACTCAAAAGTTCGGTAACCACCTATCACGAGATGATCGTCGACGTATTCGCCATCAGGCCCCCTGCTATCTCCTCATCAGAGACATCCTATATCGGCGGGGCATCAACACCATTCTTCGTCGCTTCCTGACTATTGACGAGGCCGAAAGAGTCTTAAATGACTACCACAATGGCGCATGTGGGGGGCATCTTTAGGGAATATCCACTGCTCAAAAGATTATTCAGGCCGGTTACTTTTGGCCTACCCTGTTTCATGATTGCATTCATGCCGTGAAACTATGTGAGCAATGTCAGCTCTATGCCAACAAAGCCCATGCTCCCCCCGCTCTTCTTCACCCTGTCATTACTGCAGGCCCCTTTTGTAAATGGGGCATCAACTTTATGACTTGTAATCCCCCCTCTAGCAATGGTCACAAATACATTGTTGTCACCATTGATTACTTCACCAAATTGGCTGAAGCTATGCCCACTTTCAACAACACCGCTGACACTGCAGCACATTTTTTCATTAACCACATCATATCCCATTTTGGAATACCACTCCAACTTTTTTCCAACCATGGGAAACACTTCGAGAATGAGATCTTCGTCGAACTCTCATCTCGGCTAGGCTTCTCTCACGAGTTTGCCTCACCATATTACCCTTAGTCAAATGGACAGGTTGAGGCAGTGAACAAAGTCCTCAAGACCATGTTACAATGCATGGTTAATAAACATAAAACCAATTGGCATCATATGTTAATTTCTTCTCTATGGGCTTATCGAATGACAGTAAAGACTGCTACAGGTTTCACGCCATTTCATTTAGTCCATGGGGTCGAGGCAACTCTTCCCATCGAGTGCGAACTTCCCACCCTACGCACCGCAATTGAGATTTTACCTGACACTGCTCCAATGGAGTAGTGCTTGCTAAACTTGGATTCTCTGGATGAAGATCGTCGATCTTCCTTACAGAACAACGAGGCAGCTAAAAAATGATCCAAGGATACCTTTGATTGCCATGTCAACCTTTGATCATTTTGCGAAGGCGACCTCGTCCTGGCCTATGATATCGCCCATGATACCTTTGGCCATGACAAGTTCAAATCACTTTGGCATGGCCCTTACATCATCCAACATTGCCTCACCAAAGGCGCATACATCCTGGCCTCCCCCGAAGGCCTCTCCCTCAAGGAACCCGTCAATGGGTTATACCTCAAGAAATTTTATGCTTAGAAGTAGTCATTCTACTTTAGGTTATTTTTCTTCTTTTTTAGTATTTTTAATCTTTTTTCTCCTACCCTCTCGTCTAAACTATCCTTTGTGCTATTGACAGATGCTTCCTCCACCAGCTTACCACATCGGTTACGTCGACGGCGCAAGCCATTGGACACAAAATCTCACTTCAGCTGCTTGGGCTCTCTACACCCCCTCACACGAAATGCCACATTCAAGCGGCATATGTTTGGGACCAGCAACCAACAACCAAGATGAATACACTGCGATCATTGGCCTCCTGGCCGACGCCCAGCGCCATCATATTCGCCACCTTAGCGTCTTCCTCGACTCTCAACTAGTCGTTCTCCATCTCAACAATGTTTACCGTGTACGCGATCCGTGCCTCTTGCGCAAATACCTGCAGGTTAGACTATGATCTCGACATTTTGATTCCATTACATTCACACATATTCTAAGACAATTGAATCAAACAACAGATGAAATAGCTAATATGGTGTTAGATTGGCATATATCACATCAAGCTACACATACATAAACATCTCACAAATCCTGTCACAGCATATAGATAGAATCGACATCATCATCATCAACAAAAAACACATGTAGACAACATCAGGATCTCAAAAATATGTATACTCATATATATATATATATATATATATATAT
>JASDQU010102830.1:134608-146789 GCA_032191745.1 Picea mariana
AGAAGTCCGAAGACCCGAAGTAGATCTCAATCATTGATCAATAAAGGGGACATATAACCATTGATATGGTTGAAAGGTCAAATTACTGAAGTGGAGGCAAAGCTGTCGATTGAGAAGGATATGTGTCTGCGGATCACCGACTCCAAAAGATTGGCATACGGAGAAAAGAAGGGTTTGAGATTTAAAACTCTCGGAGCCCAGATCATGAATTAAATCACAGCCATTGATTTAGGTGTAAATGTGTTGACCTACACATAATAGATCTAGCTAAACAATGATACACACATTTGCATAGAGAATTGGAAAAAGAAGAAGAAGGAGAGAAAGAATGGAAAGAATTCTCATTAACCGTTGTGAATAATGAGTAATTTACACATGATATACTCTGTTTAACTCAATGAGTTCGACTTGAGGTGAACCAAGTCACCATAGTGGTGTTCTATAGTGATCTAGACACACACCAGCAGTTACGG
The DNA here is from genome assembly GCA_032191745.1 of Picea mariana. NCBI lineage: Eukaryota > Viridiplantae > Streptophyta > Pinopsida > Pinales > Pinaceae > Picea > Picea mariana. Next base: position 135,082 of record JASDQU010102830.1, read on the forward strand.
GAGTGAAATTTCACCTATTCTAGTCTCTCAGGCAGTTACGGGAGTGAACTGCCACCTAGTTGAGTTAACTAGTCAACTAGTCTTCAATTAACTGACTGAACAAAAATTAGTGAGGAGTTAACTCAAGGAATCAAGGCTGATGTGCCACTTTGGTGATGATACCAAGGCAAGGTCTAATTATCATGGTGATGATTCAGTGCAACATCTAAACTCAACTCAACTAGTCAAACTAAAGTGTGAACTAAAAGAGAATATTTTCCAGGTGGAATATTCTCTCCTAAAATATAGGAGACTGGATAATGACTAATTATGACTAATAAACAAATAAAAACATTAGGAAAAATAAATTCTAGGTGTGTGTGAAGTAACTCCAATACCCCTCCTGAACATCACTATGGTGAAAATAAAGATTGGGTCCCGGCAACGAGGCCATGTTAGGTACCCAAGTACAAAAGATACACTGAAAATAAAGTGAGGAAAGAGGGAAAATCTCATGGGAAACCCCCTCCCTCAAGGTACAATGTATGTAAAGAGAAGACCTACAGTTGCTAGGCAACTGTGTCCTTCACTCCAAGACAACCTCATAGAGAATGGAATTTATGCTCAGTGAAGGCCTTGGTGAAAATGTCTGTCATCTGTTCTGCTGAAGGACATAACTGTAAGTCGATGATCCCCTTGTGTACTAAGTCCCGGATGTAGTGCATGTGGATCTCAATGTGCTTCATCCGCTGCCTTTGAAATGGATCTCTTCATAACTTCAGAGTACTTTGGTTGTCACACCAGATGATGATCGACCGTTGAAACTGAATTCCCAACTCAGTGAGAAAATGTTGTAGCCACATAGCCTGAATGGTTATGTTAACTACCCCTTTGTACTCTACCTCAGCTGAAGATAGAGCAATGACAACTTGCTTCTTTCTTGACCAACAAATAGAACCGGAACCAAGACTAAGTGAGTAACCAGATGTGGACTTATGATCAATGCTATCGCCAGCCCAGTTGAAATCAGTAAACCCAATAAGATCTAATGTAGAGTCTGCTGCATAATGAATACCAAAGGTGATGGTGCCCTGTACGTATCGAAGGATACACTTTGCAGTTTTCCAATGTAGCTCATGCAACTTCTGCATGAACCTGGAAACTGTGAAAACTGCATATGAGAGGTTTGGTCTAGAGTGTGTGAGATACAACAAGCTCCCCACTAGCTGTTTGTACAGTGTGTTGTCAACCAGTGGAGTCTCCCTGCCATCCTTAAGTTTGACTCCTGATAGGAAAGGAGTCGGAGCAGACTTGCAGTCTGTCATGTGAAATATCTCAAGGAGATCTCGTGCATACTTAGCTTGATACAATTTGATGCCTGATGCATCTTGACTGATCTCAAGTCCAAGGAAGAAGTGTAGCGGACCCATGTCCGTCATCAAAAACCTGTCATGAAGAATCATCTTGACTGCAGCAATCGCTGAAGTCGAGCAACCAATGATCAACAAATCATCGACATATAGAACTAAAAGTAGAAGTGAATCAACCATCCCGAGCATGTATACACTCAGGTTTGATTTACAATGTAGAAAGTTTTGTGACAATAGGTATGAGTCCATATTGGCATACCATGCCCTCGGAGCCTACTTGAGGCCATAAAGTGACTTCTTCAGTCGACAGACCAAAGATGAGTCCTGGATAAATCCCTGGGGCTGCTCCATGTAGATATCCTCAGATAGATCACCATGAAGAAATGCATTCTTCACATCCATCTGATGGACTTACCATCCCTTGGTTTCCGCAATGGCAAGTGCCAATTGTATGGAATCCATCTTCGCTACTGGAGTGAATGTCTCATCATAGTCAATACCATGAACCTGTTGAAAGCCTTTGGCAAAAATCCTGGCTTTGCATCTGCTGATTTGTCCATCCGCTGTGCTCTTGGTCCTGTAGACCCATCTGCATCTGACAAGTTTCTTCCCAGAAGGAAGGGGAACTAGATCCAAAGTCTAGTTCTCAAGGAGGGAGTTGTACTCCTCCTGCATGGTGGATTCCCAAAAGGGATTTCCAGCAGCCTCGCCATAAGACTATGGATCTGAAGACTGAACCAAGAAAATATGCCTGGAAGGAAATGGCTCAGTGGTAGTGAATGAAATAGGAGGCTCCTTGAAATCAGATTGAGTCCTCCTAGTATCGACTGGATCACCAACGAGATCACCTGCATCGTGAAGAGTAGTTTGTGCCCACTTGGGCCTCTTCTCTGGCTCTGTGACTGCATCTGGATGATCTGAATCTACATATGAATGTAGTGACTCTGAATATGAATAATTTGAGTCCTATGAATTGGAACTCTCATATGAAGAAGAGTCAGCATGTGCATGCTCATCATCTCAGAAAGGTGGAAGAGTGAAGGTGTCTGCATACGACTGTTGAGGTACATGTGAGACACTTTCCTCGAATTGGACACTACGCTCAATGATGAGTCGGTCCGAGGAAAGATCAATAAGCCAATATCCCTTCACACCGTCAGGGTATCCAACAAAAATGCACTCAATGCTCTGTGGATCAAGTGCCTTCCTCTTTTCAGAGGGAATCTGGACCCATGCACGTGAACCAAAAATGAGAAAGTGGGCCACTTCTGATTTGAGGCCACTCCAAGCCTTGTACGAGGTCTTATCCTTGACAGATCTATGAGGAGATCTGTTTTGGATGTATGTTGCACAATTAAGTGCTTTGGCCCATAGTCTCTGTGGTAGTGAATTTGCATGCAACATGCAAGATGCCATCTCCTTTAGAGATATGTTTTTCTGCTCAGCAACTCCATTTTGCTACAGAGTGTAGGGAACTATATGCTACAACTGAATCCCTGCCTCATGAAAAAGATTATGAATCTCATGATTCACATACTCTCCCCCATTATCAGTTCAGAGGAATTTGATCTTCTTTCTGGACTATGTCTCAACCAAAGCTTTGAAATCTTTGAGGTGTTGAAAGACCTCAGAATTTTGCTTGAGAAAGTAGATCCGAGTAAAACGTGAGAAATCATAAAAAAAATGAGAAAAAACCTCGCTTTGTTGATCAATGGATGCGGAAAGGGACCCATGAGGTCACTGTGGATCAGATCCAAAGGTGCGGAAGCTCGTTGAGACTTTCCTTTGACAAATTTCTCTTGAGGGTGTTTTTCGAGAACACATCCCTCACATACTCCCTTAGAGAAATGGATGTCTGGTAGACCATCAACTAATCCGTGCTTGCTAAGCTATTGCATGTATCTGAAATTCAAATGTCCAAACCTTTCGTGCCATATCCTACTACTTTCATCAGCATGAGTAAGCAGTAGAACAGAATTAGGTTCAATGAATTCAGAAAATGTATGCAATCTAGACTGATGATTTACCTCACCGGTAGCAACCCTGGAGTTGGTTTGCATGTTGTATATGTCCATGGAATTTGGCGTGAATACAACTTTATTTTTGATGCCAGAATTCGTCATCTGATACACGGAGAGAAGGTTGACAGAAAGATTGGGAACATGCATCACGTTCTCGAAGCTTCCATTGGTGAGTTCAATCCTTCCTTTGCTGGTGACTTTGATAGAAGAGTTGTCCCCCATCAGAATAGGAGGACCTTTGCATGCATCCAAAGAAGAATAGAATGCTTCTGATGCAGCCATGTGATGTGATGCTCCTGAATCTACGATCCAAGCATCATGAGAGGAGTTGATTGCAATCAAGGTATGGATAGAATTGCCTTTCTTGGAATTCAGATCTTCTGGCTTCTTCTTCTTTGCACCCTTGGGGATGCAATCTCCAAGGTTGTTTTGCTAAAGTATTTGAGAAACCAGATCTATTTGTTTTTGCATGTATGTGGATTCCGAATGGAATCCTTTGTGATAGCATGTGCATTTCTCTCCTTTTCTCCATTGGATCCGGAGGCATCGGTGAAGGGTTTTGTGTACCCTTCCTTCTTCATATGTGCATGAGCTTTCCACTTATCTTTATATTTAGATTTATGATATTTTTGGCTACCATCATGCACAGTGAGTACATGCGCCCTTGGGCCTTTGATTGCGCCCATGTTGATGAGCTTGGTTTTCTCTTGTGTCAGGGATTTGATAAAGTCCTCAAGAGAAGGCATCTTCCAGGTGGCTCCAGAGGCGAATCTGACAGTATGGAATGTGGATAAAAATAAAAATAATTCAGGACCAATATTGGAGAGAATGGTGAGTACCATTTGTTTCTCCTCATTCGATTTATCAACCCCGCAAGCTTTGAGTTGCGATAGTAAATCCTTGAATTTTGTAAGGAAATCTTGGATATTCTCGAAGATTTTTGGATCCAATGTGAGAATCTCCAACTCCAGCATGTGTCCCTTCATCTCATCCTATTTTCTAAAGAGCCCTTCCAATCTGCTCCAAGATTCATTGGGAGTCTTACAGGAAGATATATGAAAAAGGAGATCGGGAGAAATAAGATTGCAAATTGTTCCAAGTGTGTCATCCATGCTGTTGAAACAATTCTTAAATTTTTTATCTCTAAGACCTAAGCTTTCCTTTTTCGGGTTTTGTCTTTTCATAAAACGCAAGTTTTGTTATCATTCCCAAATGCACAGTACCGATTTTCTGAAGAACTCAATTATTTAAATATAAAAGGCAAAAAGAACCTAAAAATATTATAAGAATCTCGACGCATTTTCTATAAAATTATCTTAATCATGATAAGCTTTAAAACTAATGGATTTTAGGTTAACTTTAAAGAGTTTTCGGGATTCGGGGTTTGTTGAATACATATTTTTCAATACAAATTGAATTGTGAAATCCTGATACCCAATTTCCCGAAATAAAGAAAGTTAGTTAAAATGCTAATTAATTAATTCTCTAACATAAAAGGTTAAGGCTTAAGTTAATCATTTTGTGATTTCAGGATTCACGGTTCAGTGATAACATACCTCTTGTCAAAATGATCCCCGAAATCTCGAATCACGAAATCCCGATCCATAATTTGTGTTAAATCGAACTAACTCTGTTTTGTCCTTAACCCTGATTAGTTGGTTAATTAAGATGAATTTAAGTCTTTTTTTTTAAAACACGTCACGATTTTGCAACTTCGGAAATCGAGATTCGTCAATGACATACTTCTTGTCAAAATGATCTGTAAAATCCCGAAACGCTAAATATCAATCAATCACTTTGCTAAAACGTTTAAGTCTTAATTAACACGTCGTGATTTCACGATTTCAGAGATCGGATTTCATCGATGACATACTTCTTGACAACACGATCCCCGAAATCCCAAAAAACAAAATCTTCAGTCTTAATCTATGATTAGCACCAATTTTTTTTTTTCCAGAGCATGATTAATGATAATCATTTTTTAAGGTTTCGTTCATGTTTCGGTTTTCGATTGAGTAAAATGTCTCGAGTTTTCTTTAAAAATCCAAAGGCACTGAAATATGGCCATTTAAATAATGAATCACTGGTGATACATGGTACTAATGCGTATCTTAGTAAAATATCTTCCGCATTAAATGCCTTGAATTCTTGTCAGCTGCGTCAATCCCGTCACTTTTAAATGAATTAAAAGAGCATTTGAATGTCTGTGTTTTCATTTTATCAAGACAAGAAACACTCAACTGAGCTCATTCATTCATTTTCTGTGACAGGTTTTCCATTTAATGTAAAGTCATGGCACCAAAAAAGGCACCGAAGAAGAGTGAAGATAAACAGGAAGGAGATATCATCTCTAACACCATGCCACACGCTATAGACTCCATTAAATATTTGTAAATTCTAACCTTGTACAATATCTATTGCAAATTGATATTCAGAAAAGAACAGAAAAGATACAATGGCAAATACAAACATTACACAGAGATTTTTCACCTGGAAACCCAAACCGGGAAAACCAACATATATTATATTCATACATTGTTTTACATTATTTACAATACAATATACATATAGGAGCTAGCGGCATCCAAAACCCTAACCCAATGACCTGGATTAGTCCAAAACCCTAATTCCTTAACCGGAACTAGAAAACCATTGACAAAAAACCATGTGCCGAAAACCACCTAATATCATGTGGTCCTGGTAATATGTGGTCCTGGAAATATGTCGGCCCGAAAAGGAAAAAATATGTTGGCCCGAAAAAAAAAAATCAGGGGCACTGCCCCCGAACCCCCGGGCAGGGGGCTCCGCCCCCCTGCACCCCCCGAGGGGGGGTGTAGCGGCCCCCCCTCTAACCCTCCTGCGCACTCAGTGTAGGTGCTCAAACACTACTACTCACGCAAAGAATATAACACATACCCAACAATCTTGGACTGAAATTTCTGAATTTCTGGAATGTGAACTCAAGAATGCTCATCCTGATTCTAAGAATCACTATCAGGACATAGATGAATCAGAGCTTCATAAGATTGCTGTGCACCCTCGGCTCATGGCATACAATGATATGATCAGTTGGGCCCTAGAAAAGGTCGATATCCCGACGAGGAGCATCTTAAATGATCAAGGAGTCATCGTCAGCTCATTCATGCTAGAACATATACAAGTAATGTATAAACTCTCACCAAATCCTAAACATACTTTTAATGACGAGTTTTTAACAGAGTTTCAGAGGAAAGAATGCACTGAGGTAGACCAGACTTATCCTGATATGATTAGAGAATGGTGGAGGTGTCCATCAAAATTTAGAGCCGATACCCATGGGGTTTATGCTACATCATCCTTGAATGAATACATGGTCTATGTAGCCATTATTCTATGTAGACTTTTCAGGAGAAAAGATCCCTGCAATTTTCATGCAGATTGGGTGCCATTTTTGGAAGAAGCTTCAGAAGGGTATGCTTTTAACTGGAGTAAGATTTTGTCGGATAACCTAACACAAGAAATCTCAAACTACAAAGTTGAAAAATCAAAGGGACAATCAATGGCCTTTTACATGTCAGCATACATTATGGATGCAATCTGCCACGTGACTCCTTTTCCCTTAATGAATTAGAGTTGGAACATAACCTGTCCAGAACCCATTCATGAATATCATTCTACCCTTTGGGAAGAAAATGCTAGGGACGCATTTTATGAAATCTGTCATTTTGTTATAATTCCGATGCATAAAATATTTTTTGGATGCGAACCCCCTCGGATTTCCGATACAGTCACATAAAATCTTAAAGCAATAGCCGATTGGTTAATTGATGAGAATTTTTCCTACATTAGGGTTTATGGTTGTTCTATTCCCCCTCATGCACTCCCTAAATTCCTATCAGACAGATTGGTGTGTAGAGAGGTATCCCACCAGATAGTAAAAGGCAGCATTGGATTAGAGCTAAAGGCATCTCAGAAGAAGCCATGGCCAACTTTCCCTGTACATGTCGGGAAATTTTCATTACTGAATCTAGGCCATTCTAAAGTAGAGGCTGAATCACTAGAAGAAGTAAAATTGGTAGATATTGAACACATAAAGCACGACCCCTATCAATTAATAAGAAAACATTTGATGCATTGTAATTTAAAAGCCTATGAGCATGAAACATCTGTTTATGATGATGTATTTAAGGAGGTTAAATCCTATGAAGAGGTATTGAACAGAGTACATGCCTTGCCACCCGACACATAGATTGGTTTTGCATCATTCCAGAGCCATAGGAAAAGCTATTTATCCAAAAGTTTGCAGGACGAAGCTAAGATCCCACCTCCAGAGAAAAAATGGCCTCAACTGTATTTATGTCATTATTTTGAATTTCAAAACTATTTTTCCTATTCTCATCTTTTAAAAAACCGAAGTAACAATTTATCAAATTCTTTCACAACTAAATAATTTTTTTCCTAATGACTGTTCCAAATAGTAGACAACCCAATATAGTGTTGGACAACCAAGAGGGGGGGGTGAAACAATTGTTACTGAGCTTAAGCAATTATGCCTCTTTTAAAACTCTTTGCAGAAACACTGAATTATGATCACAATAATGCAAAGAAATAAACATAGGCACATTCAGCATCAGTCACATATATGAGAAACACAGAGACAGATATTTTCCGAGGAAACCCATACAGGGTAAAAACCTCTTCTTCTTTATATGATAAGTAATCTTTACATTCTTTACATTATCATACATATGAGCACCAACTCATAATGAGGCTACAACCTCTGTTTAGCAAGCTGCAACTCGTTGAGAGCACCAACTCTCTGTTTTCTCTAGCACCCACTAGAAGGAAGCACCAAATCCTTGGTTTCTCTAGCACCAACTAGAAGGAAACACCAACTCCCTGGTTTCTCTAGAACCAACTAGAAGGAAGCACCAACTCCCTAGTTTCTCTAGCACCAACTAGAAGGAAGCACCAACTCCCTGTGTTCAAGCACCCACTTGAACCTTTGAGGAAAACAGTCCTCCCTAGCACCTCCCAACCACCCTAAAATATTGATTCTGTGTTACTCAAACTTATTACAGTGATATAATGTTCAACAATGGCTTACCGGACTCATCACTGTTCTGCTGCATTTCGTTACTCTGTCTACCTCATTGCCTTCCTGCACACCTCACTTGCGCTGTCTGTTCTTCTGCCTTTTAAGCTCTGTGCGCCATACCCATTCACTGCACAGATCCTCTTTTGTTCAATTCAGTTGCTGCACTCTCCTTCTTCTTCACACATGAATCACCTTCACTAGATACAATCACAACAAACTCCAACAGTAACAACAACCTAATCTCTTCTCTATACCATGTATTTATAGCTTCTGTGCATCTTGTGCATGCAATGTTCTCCATGCCTCTACATGCATACTCTGTGTCATTATCCTCCACCTCTCGAGTGCTCTATCTGATCATCATCGTGACTCTTCATCTTCTCTGGTGGTTCACCCCGCATGTCCAACATCACTGGGTGTTATGCTGAGATTCCTCAGCCTCTCTGGCAGTTGAGACTCTTCGTCTTCTCAGTGACAGTCAAGCTCAACTTCTCCATTTCAGTTACAGCCTCAATCCCATCCAGCTGTCAATCACCTCCATGAGTCGTCTTCATTCCACTGGCAGATTCCATGTGAGTCTTCTGCTCCTCTGGAAATCACACACGGTGACCACAGGCTATGGTAACATGCACTGTGAACTTATGATCTTCATCAACCTTGATCGATGGTTCATGATCTTGATGAATCAATGGTCCTGATCTCATCGTGATCTCACTTCTCGCTATTCCTTTGATGGAGATTCTCGTCACTCCAAGTCATGATAGGCGAAGCTCCAAGATGGAGCTCAGATCAACGATCCACATTCTTGGTAATCCGATGGTCCTGATCTTTTCATGATCTCGCATCTCATTATTCCTTAGGTGGAGGTTCTCTTCACTCCAAGTTGCGATAGGTGAAACTTCAAGATGGAGCTGGATCAACAGTCCAGAATCTTGGTGTATTGACGGTCCAGATCTCTTCATGAATTCACATCTCACAGTTCCTGTGATGAAGGGTCTAATCACTCCAAGTCATGATAGCCAAGACTCCAAGATGGAGTTGGATCAACGGTCAAGATCAAACCTTGATCTGATGGCTAAGATCAAACCTCGATCTGTTGGCTAAGATCAAACCCTGTTCCTTTGACTTTCCAGTCAGCGACATGACGATCTTTCCCCACGTGTCCTCTTGATCCAACGGACCACGACTGTTATATCTGCCTTGTAGCTTCACCATATCTAACGACTATTGGTCCTTCGTACTTCCCCCAGATCCTACGACCTATATCTTCTCATGATTTCGCCACTTCGTCGTGTGAGTTCTCGACACCTTCAAGTCCCGATCTATGAAACTCTGATAAGGAGTTAAATCAACGGTCCAAATTTATTCTCTATTCAATGGATGCGATTGAATCACAATATCGCATATCGTGAAATCGACATTCTTGATGCATTGGGTTCTTTGCCTCTTGATATTGCGATTCGTGAAACTCTGATACGAGCCATAATCAACGGTCTAGATTCATTCTCGATTCAATGGCTGCGATTGCATCGCGATATCGCATATCGCGAAATCGACATTCTTGTTGTCAAGTGTTTTTGTCACTTCAAAGTCGCGATTCACAAAACTCTGATAAGGAGTTAAATCAACAGTCCAGATCTGATCTTGACTCAACGACTGCGATTGAATCGCCATATCGCATATTGCGATTTCAGCATTCTTGTTGCATTGTTTCTTTGACATCTCCAACACACGATCCTCGAAACCCCGACATGGATTGGAATCAATGGTCCATATTCAACCAAGATCTGACGGCTCAGATTAGGTCGCGATTTCGCATGTCGCGATTGTGCCCGCTTCTCCTTGTTCTTTAAGGATTGTGCAGGTTCTCCTCGATCCAACGGTGGTCAGACCCTGCACTCAGATATGACGTCTGAGATCTTTCCTCCTATTCAACGCTCTTCTTATCTATATTCTGATTTGACAGCCCTCGTTCTTTCAGAAATTTTGAATGAGATCCAATGATCAGAAATGATTCTTGGGCCTTCGAACATTTTATCAACCTGAACTTATCTTTTGTTTGCCTGGTTGTGTTTTCGGTCTTCCTAAATATCACTACACTGCTCATCATCGTTGTTGTACTCAATCCATCATCGTTGCTATACTTTCCATCAATGACAAGCATATGCTACCTGTTAAACATTTGCCAACAATCTCCCCCTTTGGCATTGATGGCAACTAAGGCACCCGAATTCTTTTCTCCCCCTTTTACATCAATGTCAAAGAAGAGACAAGCTCCCCCTAAGCTATTGCAGTTATTTTAGGAGGCATTAGATATTCAAACAATACAAATCTCCCCCTAACAAGATGGACTCTTTTAGGTGTGAAACGAAATGACACCCAGCTTCTGTCTAAGATATTCAAATGGTGTCTTGGCTAGGGGCTTAGTAAAGATGTCTGCAATTTGTTATGTGGTGGGAATGTAATGGACCTGAACAGTCTGATTGGTGACCTGCTCTCTCAGAAAATAATATTTTATGGGGATATGCTTGGTCTTGGAGTGGAATACAGGATTTTTAGACACACTGATGGCACTAGTGTTTTCACAATGAATTGGGATCGTTGCAGTGTATTTTACCTCTAATTCTACAAGTGTCTGAATCATCCATAATACCTGTGTGTAGCAGGTAGCAGCAGCTTTGTACTCTGCCTCTGTGGTTGATAAAGAAATGGAACCTTTCTTTTTACTGATCCAGGCTACTAAGGAGTTACCTAAGAAGAATGCTCCTCCATTGGTGCTTTTTCTCTCATCAACACAATTTTCCCAATCTGCATCTGAATAAGCAGTCAACTGAAGACTTTGATTTCTGGGATACCATAGACCATAATTCATTGTTTCTTTTAAGTACCTAAATATTCTTTTGACAGCTTGAAAATGGATCTGTTTAGGTGTAGCCCGATGTCTTCCTACCATTCCTACAACATGCATTATGTCTGGGCAAGATTCCGTGATGTACAACAGGCTTCCTATCATTGATTGATATGAGCTTTGATCAACATCAAGTGAATCATCATCCTTGCTTAATTTACATCCAGTTACCATAGGTGTACCCACAGGTTTAGAATATTCCATTTGAAACCTTTTCAACATTTCTCTTAAATATTTTCCTTGAGAAATGAAGATCCCATCGGGCCTCTGAGTAATTTGCAGACCAAGGAAAAATGACAGTTCTCCTATCATAGACATTTCAAATTCAGACTCCATGGCAGAAGCAAACCATT
>JASDQU010102830.1:146889-157827 GCA_032191745.1 Picea mariana
GGGCAAGGATAGAGAGTTAAAATATCTCTTGATATTGGAGGATTGTATCTTCCTCTTGGAGTTTTATCCCTCCCTTTACATTTGGAAGCTGTAGCTACCTTTGGAAGTCATTACTTCCCTTGAACAAAAACTATTGATTATTTCTCATATATATTGTGCATGGTGTATTGTGGTGTATTGGTGTAAATCTTATGCTATTGTTCATTTCTCATTGGATATAATTGAATGGTTTAAGTATAAGTTGGAAAAGGTTTTTAAATTGTACTTGATACTAATTCACCCCCCTCTCAGTATCAACATGTGGTCCATCTCATGTACTAGTACTCATAGATTCCAACAGGGTAATACTGTTCCTTTACCACATCCACACAAAAACCCCAAGTGGGATTGAACCCATATATTCTAGATTAATCTGTGGAAATTTGCTCCCTGTAAGTTTCCCACCAATTTTTGACATGGGGGAGATCCTTAATGAGTGCGATGGTGATATTTTCCTTGTCGGAGAAATTATGAACAAAGAAATAACCTTATAGCAGATATAACCATTTTTTAAGGCATCCACATCTATCTGTCCTTCAAATATGGGAATATCAAAATTAACTTTTACCTTGAAAGGAGAGGTACTTCCAAAGTGGCCTCTTGATGAAGATGCACTTTTTGTTATCGTCAGGCATTGAAGGATGTGAGAAAAGTTCTCCATCATTTCGTCCCTCTGTCGCGTGAGAGCTTGCTCAAGAAACAGATTAATAGAATCGTCTTCTCTGTTGTTTTTATTTTCTTCCACCATGGAGGGTTTCTTGGATAGGAGAGAAAGATTTTATTCAAGAGATACAAGCTCAAGACCCAACTTGCTATACTCATATCTCGTCGGGGAAATGCACTGAAAAACAATCAAGAGAAGCTTGCTCCGATACCACTGATCTAGATTAGTTTTGGCATGAAATGAGAGCAGAGATATAATAAAGCAATGTACAAAGATATCTTGGATATCCAATAATATAAAAAAAAAAAATGTTTCAAAGATGCAACCATAAACACATAGATATAATAATACACAATTTTCTATTAATGAGCTAAAATGTACAAAGAATGTAAAAATATAGAGTGAAAGACTCACTAGAATGGTGGAAGCTTATCTCTAAGAAGAGATGTGTCTGCTACTCGCATTCGAAAGAATATAATTTTACAATGAGGCTCTGTTGAGACCTGAAAATGAAATCCCCATTACCCTATTATACTCCTTATCTATACCTTTTTGGCCTACCTAAGCTTGGGTGAATAGCCAGAATGCTACCATTAGCCAGTGATAAGGTCATAAGGTACAATATGGTTAATTCATGCATTTTGTGGTTTATTGAGTTAGGGAATTAAATGTTTCATGTACTAATGCTTCAAATTGCCATGTATAATCTTTGATCTCTAGATAAATACAACCTTCATGTACCAACTCAGTTATCCGGTACTTGTGCATCAAGACTGCCACTGTTCGAATCTGGTACCCAAACGCATCCGATACTAAAATCTCATCTGTTGTGATCCGGTACCAACGACCATGCACTGTTATGATCCGGTACCAACGACCACACACTGTCATGATCTGGTACCACCTTTTGCACACTATCATGATCCAATACCATCTACCTGTTACGATCCGATACCAATATGGAAGAGCCTAATGCACTAAGTTCCAGATCTCACCTAAGCCAATTGGTGGACATCTATTCTCTTTAGCAAGGCTATGATAAGAATAGTTTGTTGATTTCCTCATCCTCATGCACTTCGTGTCATGAGGATGAAGCTAAATATGTAACCGAATGATTGAATTTAACAACTGATTGATTTGCAAATCACTTCACCTCCTTGTGTTTCACAATTAAAGACTGTTAAATAGTTGTGGAAAGGATGGTAGAAGGGAGAGTTAGCATATTACAAACATGTGAAGCAACGTGTGATAGTACATAACATATTTTGAGTGAAGATTAATAGAAGAATGTCATTTATCTCCATATTCTGATTATCTATGATTGAGTATGAGTTGATTTGTTCATAAAAGTTTGATGTTATGTTTTGAGATTTGAGTGAGAGAAATGTGTGGGTTGAAGACAATCTTATTGTAGACTTCAGTAGCTGACCTATTGAAGTGACAAGGGCCCACCACCCAACAAAGGTCAGCATCTTCGTAGATTAGCATTAACATTTGTTTTTAGTAGTGTAAATTTTAAATTAGCTGAAGCTTTAACTCTGTTAGATGATAACAGTATAGTTTAGACTCAGATTTCCATTATAGAATTTCTTAGAGATCCTTACTTTCTCTGTTTTTGCATATGCCCTATTTCTATGAATTTGATTTCCGTGAGTGATCATAGATGTTGGCAGCAATAGTCAAAACTGTTTGGATAAGAACTAGTGAAGTTCATTATGAACCACAACAGAACCAACATATTGACTATTGAACTACCCATGCTATTCTTTGATGATTGATGTGTGATTTCCTTTCAGAAGTGTGGATTGCATAGGTAGTTTTTTGGGTCAGATAGAAGATTTGATTTATCAAACCAATTCCATCTCATACTTTCATGTGCTATAATGGAATAGATAACCTCTCTGTGAAAGACAACCAAAGCACATTTCAATTTTCTAGTTTGTTTTGTTTCTAGTATGCATAATCTAGCTTAGTTCTATACTCATGACATTAGAAATTAACTTTCTTACTGGTGTCTTGTAACTCTGTTGATTACAAATCCCAGATTGATAATTAATGAGTGCATTATACTAAACATATAAGCATCACAACAGGCTCCAAAGACATTTTTATCATAAATAAAATCCAAAACCCTAACCCTAGAAGATGAAAAGCAAACAGTTTTGTGGACCCCATTTTGGGTAGTTTGGTGTATCAACTTCCCGGGGGCGTAACTTTGGCATACGATCTCTGTTTGGGGCGCACGATATCTTGTTGGAAAGGTATTGTCGCAGAGATTCATTTTGGGGGCCCATCAAAATCCTTTGGTTTTCATTGAGAAGTTATATCACGAAAAACCTTCATTTTGGCCCTCAAAATGGCCCCAGAAGTTAAAAACTGCTAAAAATAGTAAATTGCCAAAATTGCCAAAAAATTGTTTTGAGGCAGTTGGAAAAGGTGGGTGGCCATTGATATCCACCTAGATCAATCGTCCCTCCTTAGGAAGAAATTGTATCCATTGCGTTGAGTTACCGAGGGAGAGGGAAAAGCGTTTGTTGAATCTGCATCTTGATGAGTTTCTTGCCTTGTTGGAGAAGTTGGTCTGCTTAGCTTGTTGAAGGTTGTCACAAACCTGTGGCTAGAAGGGTTGGAAATTTTTACCCAATCTGGCTACATGAGATTCCTGTGTACATAAGAAATATTTATAGTTTTCTACAATCTTTTTGACCTGCTTCTGTTGGATAGAAGGTGCTTGGACTGAGGCTATAGTGGTGTTCTTTTGTTCAGTCTTTGAAAATACTATGAAGAAGTTGGATTTTGTAGTATGAGATACTACCTTGCGACACTGTTTAGGTGGGACAATAGTAGGAATTACTTCTGGTATCCTGTAGAGATGACCAACCAGAGTAACAATGACACTACGGGGTCGAAACTCATAAATAGCATGGGGCTTCCACATATATGGTTGGCCCAAGAGAACATAACATACATCTTTGGGGGAAACATCACATAATACCTCATCCTTGAAGGGATGGATGCCGTATGACAATCGACTTGCGGGCTGACACAAGATCTCATCCTTGGAAAAACAACTCGATGTTGTATGGCTGCAGGTGTGGTGTTGTCGACAATCCCAATTGTTTGATGACCTCTACTGAGATTAGGTTCTTCTGGCTTCCACTATCAACAACATAATGCAGCGGGGTCCCCTTCACCCACATATGTGAATGAAAAAGGTACTCACCCTCTTCAGAATCTATTGGTTCTTCTGGTTGAATTGTTGCGGTCACAACAATAACAGTGGGGTCTACATCGTTGATCTGTCTTCTATCAAAATTTTCATAATCAAATTCCGAATCAGGGTTCGACTCCTTGTATTTGATCTGGGCCACCAATGATTGTTTTGAGTGACATTCATTGTTGTTATACCAGGAGATTTTGTGGAAATCACACCATTTTCTAGTGTCCTTCTTCATCTTTCCGTGACCCTTCTTTTCCTGTGGCTTGGAATGGTTTTTGGGATGTTGTTTTTTAGGGCCATCTTTATCATAATTTGGTTGTTGCGGATTTGCAGACCCAAACTTTCATTTTTTCTAGTGCTTAAAATTCTGCTCAATTTTAACAACCTATCGATAAGTAGAACCGAGTGATGAGATGTATAGAAAATCTATTTTAGTTTGGATGTATTTGTGTAGAGCCCCATGGTATTTTAGAACCAAATGTCATTCGGAGTCTTTGATACCCAGCTTCGTGCACAAGGTATGGAACGTATTGGTGAACTATGGAACTGCTTGGCCCTTTTCTTGCCGCAATGTGGTCCATCTCATGTACTGGTACTCATAGTTTCCAACAGGGTAATACTGTTCCTTTACGACATCCACAAAAGATACCAAGTGGGCTCGACCCCATATATTCTAGACTCCTCTGTGGAAATTTTCTCCCAGTAATTTTCCCACCAATGTTTGACATGGGGGAAAGCCTTAAGGAATGTGAAGGTGATCTTTTCCCTATCGGAGAAATCATGAACAAAGAAATAACCCTCTAGTAGATTTAACCAGTTTTATAAGGCATCCACATCTATCTATCCTTGAAATATGAGAATATCAAAATTAACTTCTACCTTTAAAGGTGAGGTACTTCCAAAGTGGTCGCTTGATGAAGACGCAAATTTCTCCATCATTTCGTCCCTCTGTCGTGTGAGAGCTTGCTCAAGAAACATATTAATATAATCGTCTTCTTTGTCATTTTTAGTTTCTTCCACCATGGAGGGTTTATTGGACATGTGAGAGAGATTTTATTCAAGAGATACAAGCTCAAGACCCAACTTTCTATACTCGGACCTCGTCGGGGACATGCACTGAAAAATGATCAAGAGCAGTGTTCTTTGATACCACTGATCCATATTATTTTCAAGACGAAATGAGAGCGGATATATAATAAAGAAATGTACAGAGATATCTCAGATATCCAATAATATAACAAAAATGTATCAGAGATGCAACCATAAACACAACGATATAGTAATACACAATTTTCTATTAATGAGCGACAATGTACAAAGACTGTAAAAATACAGAGTGAAAGACTCGCTAGAATGGTGGTAGCTTATCTCTGAGAAGAGATGTGCCTGCTAATCACATTCACAAGAACATAATTTTACAATGAGGCTCCAAAGGCATTTTTATCATAAAGAAAATCCAAAACCTTAACCCCAGAAGATGAAAATCCAACAGTTTTGTGGACCCCGGTTTGGGTAGTTTGGTGTATCAACTTCCCAAGGGCGTAACTTTGGCATACGGTGTCCATTTGGGGCACACAATAGCTTGTTGGAAAGGTATCATCGAGGATATTCATTTTGGGGGCTCAATCAAAGACTTTGACTATCATTGAGAAGATCTATCCCTAAAAAGCTTCATTCAGGCCCTCAAAATTGTTCTAGAAGTTAAAAACTGCTAAAAATAGTAAATTACCAAAATTGCCAGAAAATTGTTTTGAGCCAGTTGGAAAAGGTGGGTGGCCACTGATATCCACCTAGATCAATATTAACTCCTTAGGAAGAAATGATATCCATTGCATTGAGTTCCCAAGGAGAGGGAACAACATTAGTTGAATCTACATCTTGATGAGTTGCTTGCCTTGTTGGAGAAGTTGCACTACTTAGCTTGTTGAAGGTTGTCATGAAACTATCGCTGGAAGGGTTGGACCTTTTTAACCAGTCTAGCTACATGAGATGCCTGTGTGTAGAAGTAATCTTTATAGTTTTCTTCAATCATTTCGACCTACTTCTATTGGATAGAAGGTGCTTGGACTAAGCTTACAATGGTGTTCTTTTTTTCACGCTTTAAATGGACTGTGAAGAAGATGAATTTTGTAGTATGAGATACTACCTTGTGAAACTGTTTAGGTGGAAAAATAGTCATAATTACCTCTAATATCCTATAGATATGAGCCCCCATAGTAACAATGACACTATAGGGTTGATACTCATAAATAGCATGGCGCTTCCACATATATGGTTGGCCCAAGAGAACATCACAAACATCCAGGGGGGGAAACATCACATAATATCTCATCCTTGAAGGGATGGATTCCTTATGACAATCAACACTGTTGGATGAAATGAAGATATCATCCTTGGTGAAGCCACCCAATGTTGTATGGTTGTGGGTGTGGTGTTGTCGAGAATCCCAACTGTTTGATGACCTTTTCTAAGATGAGGTTCTTTTGGCTTCTTCTCTCAACAATAAAATGAAGTGGGGTCCCCTTCAACCACATCTATGAATGCACAAGGTGCTCCTCCTATTCAGAATCTATTGGTTCTTCTGGTTTGATTGATGTAGTCATGACAATAGAAGTGGGGTCTGTGTCAATGATCTATATTCTATCAGTATTTTCAGAATCAAATTCTGAATCAGGGTTCGGCTCCTTGTCTTTTATCTCGGCCACCAATGATTGTTTTGAGAGACATTCATCAGTTTTGTGCCATGGGATTTTGTTGAAATCACACCATTTTCCAGTGTCCTTCTTCGTCTTTCCATGACCCTTCTTTTCCTATGGCTTGGACTGGTTTTCAGGATGTTGTTTATTAGGGCCATCTTTATCATACTTTTTTTGTTATGGATTTGTAGACTTGAAATCCTGTTTCTAATGGTGATTAAACTTCTACTCGATTTTAACATCATATCGAAAAGTAGAACAGAGTCATGAGATGTCTAGAAAATACATTTCAGTTCAGATGTATCTATGTAGAGCTCCATAGTATTTTAGAACCAAATGTCATTTGGAGTATTTGATACCCATCTTGGTGCGCAAGACATGTAAGGTGTTGGTGAAATCCGAAACATCTTGGCTCCTTTCTTGTCGCAATGTGGTCTATCTCATGTACTGGTCCTCATAGTTGCAAACAACATAATACTGCTCCTTTACTGCATCCACAAAAAAATCCCAGGTGGGCTCGACCCCATATATTCCAGACTCCTTTGTGGAAATTTTCTCCCATTAAGTTTCCCACCAATATTTGACATTGGGGAGAGCCTTAAGGAGTGCAAAGGTGATCTTTTCCATGATGAAGAAATTATGAAAAAAGAATTAACCTTCTATCAGATTTAACCATTTTTCTAAGGCATCTGCATCTATCTATCCTTCAAATATGGGAATATCAAAATTAACTTGTACCTTGAAATGCAAGGTACTTCCAATGTGGTTGCTTGATGAAGACGCGCCAGGTGTTATCGAAAGGAATTGAAGGATATGGGAAAAAATCTCCATCATTTCGTCCCTCTATTGCGTGAGAGCTTGCTAGAGCAACAAATTAATAGAATTGTTTGGTCTATCATTTTTATTTTCTTTTGCTATGGAGGGTTTCTTGGACATGTGAGAGTGATTGTATTCAAGAGAGACAATCTCAAGATCCAAGTTTCTATACTCAGACCTCATCGAAGACATGCATTGAAAAATGATCAAGAGAAACCTGCTCTGATACCACTGATCTAGATTATTTTCAACACTAAATGAGAGTGGGGATATAATAAAGCGATGTACAAAGATATCTTAGATATCCAATAATATAACAGAAATGTGTCATAGATGCAACCATAAACACAAAGATACAATAATACACAATTTTCTATTAATGAGAAAAAATGTACAAAGACTGTAAAAATACAAAGTGAAAGACTTGCTAGAATGGTGGCAGCTTAACTCTGAGAAGAGATGTGTCTGCTACTCGCATACACAAGAAGATGATTTTACAATGAGGCTCAAAAGACTTTTTTATCATAAATAAAATCCAAAATCCTAACCCCTAAAGATGAAAAGCCAAAAGTTTTGTGGATCCCGTTTTTGGTAGTTTGGTGTATCAACTTTCCAGGGGTGTAACTTTGGAATACAATATCTGTTTGGGGCGCATGATAGATCATTGGAAAGGTATCATTGAGGATATTTATTTTAGGGACTCTATAAGAGCCTTTGTATATAATTGAGAACCTGTGGATGGAAGGGTTGGACCTTTTTAACCAGTTTGGGTACATGAGATGCCTGTGTGAAGAAGGAATCTTTACACTTTGCTGCAATCTTGTTGACCTACTTCTGTTGGATAGAAGGTGCTTGGACTGAGGCTATAATGGTGTTCTTCTATTCAATATTTGAACAATATGTGAAGAAGATGAATTTTGTAGTATGATATACTACCTTGCAACACTATTTAGGTGGGACAATAGTCAAAATTACCTATAGTATCCTGTAGAGATGACTCCCCAGAGTAACAATGACACTACAGGGTTGAGACTCATAAATAGCATGGTGCTTAAAAATATATGGCTACTCCAAGAGAAAATAAAATACATCCAGGGGGGAAACATCATATAATACCTCGTCCTTGAAGGGTCAGATGTCATATGACAATCGACACTACTGGCTAACACGAATATCGCATCCCTGACGAAGCCACCCGATGTTGTATGGCTACGGGTGTGGTGTTGTCAACAATCCCAATTGTTTGATGACCTCTACTATGATGAGGTTCTTCTGGCTTCCACTATCAACAATAAAATGCAGCGGGGTCCCCTTCATCCACATCTGTGAATGAAAAAGGCGCTCCCCCTCTTCAGAATTTGTTGGTTCTTTTGGTTGAATTGTTGTGGTCCTGACAATAGCAGTGGGGTCTGTGTCGATGACCTATCTTCTATCAATATTTTTAGAATCGAATTCTGAATCAAGGATCGACTCCTTGTCTTTTATATTGGCCACCAATGACTGTTTTGAGCGACATTCATTGGTGTTTTTCCAGGGGATTTTGTGTAAATCACACCATTTTCTAGCGTCCTTCTTCATATTTCCACGACCCTTCTTTTCCTGTGGCTTGGATTGGTTTTTGGGATGCTATTTGTTGGGTCATCTTTATCATACTTTGTTTGTTGAGGATTTGCAGACCTGAACTCCCATTTTTTCTGGTGCTTAAACTTTTGCTCGATTTTAACAACATATTGATAAGCATAACCGAGTGATGAGATGTCCATAAAATCCATTTCAGTTTGGATGTATCTGTGTAGAGCTCCACGGTATTTCAGAACCAAATGTCGTTCAAAGTTTTTTATACCCATATTGGTGTGCAAGGTAAGGAAGGTATTGGTGAACTCCATAACTACTTGGCCCCTTTCTTTCCACAGTGTGGTCCATCTCATGTACTGGTCCTCATAGTTGCCAACAGGGTAATAATGTTCTTGTATCTCATCTACACAAAAATATCAAGTGGGTTCGACCCCATATATTCCAGGCTTCTCTGTGGAACTTTCCTCCCAGTAATTTTCCCACCAATGTTTGATAGGGGGGAGAGCCTTAAGGAGTGTGAAGGTGATATTTTCCCTGTCAGAGAAATTATGAACAAATAAATAACCTTCTAGCAGATTTATCCATTTTTCTAAGACATCCACATCTATCTGTGCTTCAAATATGGGAATATAAAAATTAAATTGTACCTTTAAAGGCAAGGTACTTCCAAAGTGGATGCTTGATGAAGATGCACTTGTTGTTATCGACAGGCATTGAAGGCTGTGGGAAAAATTCTCCATGATTTCGTCCCTCTGTCACATGAGAGCTTGCTTAAGCAACAGATTAATAGAATCGTCTGCTCTGTCGTTTTTCTTTTCTTCCACCATGGAGGGTTTCTTGGATGTGCGAGAGAGATTGTCTTCAATAGATACAAGATCAAGACCAAACTTTCTATACTTGGACCTCATCGGGGACGTGCACTGAAAAGAGATCAAGAGCAATGTGCTCTGATACCACTGACCCAGATTATTTTTGGCACAAAATGAGAGCCGATATATAATAAAGAAATGTAAAGAGATATCTCGGATATCCAATAATATAACAGAAATGTATCCGAGATGCAACCATAAACATAGAGATACAGTAATTGCAAGATACCAGATATATAAAATATGTAGAATAGAAATGAAATGCTAGAAATAACAGAATGACAGTAAAATATCCAGCATAATCTTCACAATTCACAGTAATGATATACGCAATAGAAACAGAAATAACACTTTGATTCAGATAGCAATGTTCACAGGCCTCTTTGAGGGGGAAACCTCCAGTAGAGCAGTGCTCTATTACAATAATCTCCAAGCTAGGGTTTTCATACCCTCGACCCTTATTTATACTAAATGTGTCTATTAAGAGAAGCCTCTAGAGGAAGATCCTTCTAGAAGCGGAAGCTTCTATTAGGTCTTCTTACATCTTCCTTATTCAATTTTATTGAAAGGTTTTATTAATATTTACCTTTATTACATCCGAATACATTGATCTACCTATGTGCAGGTTAGGACCTTAACATGTCCGCCCCTTTAAAAACAGCCTTGTCCTCAAGGCTTGAGATGTGGAAACTGCTGCAAAATGGTAGCTGGTTCCCAAGTGGCATCGGCTGGAGTCATATCTTTCCACTGTACTAGCACTTCCTTGATGGTTCTCTGACACAGGCGACGCTCCCGCTGGTCCAAAACTGCTTCTGGTTGTAGCCAAATGGATCCTTCTTCAGTTAATTTTGGAAGGTTGGTTTGAATTTGGCACCTGGTTCCAATCACCTTCTTCAAACATGAAACATGAAAAATAGGATGTAGCTTCGACTGACTGGGCAGAGCTAACTGATATGCGACTTGTCCCACATGCTTGAGAACTGTGTAAGGGCCATAAAATTTGGGTGCTAGCTTCTGACACTGCTCGGCCTTGAGGGAAGTTTGCTTATATGGTTGCAG
>JASDQU010102830.1:157927-172844 GCA_032191745.1 Picea mariana
TTTTTCATCACAATTATAACATAGGCCTTTGAGTTGGCATTCAGCCATTTCAGCCCTGGTCAATTTTTGGATTTTTAATGGGGCGGAGGGAGTGGTGGGGTTTACTGGTTTAGGGCGCGGGATAAAGGAAGGCTTACGATTTTGAGAGGAAACAATTTGTTGTGCTTCTTTAGCTTTTTTGGTAGCCTCCACCCAAGTCGTAGGTCGAGCCATGAGGACATGTGCTCAAATCTCCTCCTTGAGGCCACTGGTAAAACACTCTCGAAAGAAAGCATCAGTCATGCCCTCTGTTCGAAAGGCCAGAAACTCAAATGCAGCTATGAAGTCTTCGACTGTGCTTGATTTCTTCAACTTTGTCAAATGGCCCAAATGATTGGTGTCAGTGTCAAAGCGTTCATAAAGCTCAACAACAAATTGGATCCAAGCAATATACCCTTGACGGGAAGTTTTTCTCCATTGCCACCATTGCCATCGTTCTTGATCTAGATGGAGAACACCATACTGGAGTTTTTCCAAGTCATCTGTAATGTTGTAGAGAGAGAAATAATGTTCCATTTGTGTGACCCAACCAATTGGGTCCGAGCCATCAAATTTGGTTACATCCACCCGCAGAAGGCGTATGTCCCTTTGAAAGTGATGGGGTTGAAAGGAATGGGAAGAAGTTTCACCTTCAGTCTTTTTATGTGCATCAGGAAAAGAGTCATCGAGAGGGGTTTTGAGTTTGGTGTAGATTGATACAACGACAGTTTCAAGTTCTTGTCTAACTTCCGCCATGGCGGACTACATGGCTACATTGACAGATGCATTTATGGAGGCATTTATGGAGGCATCACGGGAGGCAATAGTAGCACTGAGTTGCTTCACTTCTTGTTGGGTCTTAAGGAAACCAACTTCCAAGGTGTTGAGGTAAGACTTATGTTCTTGGCTACGGGTATGGGCCATGAGGATGGGTGAACTGGGAAGGGAGCGGGCGGGTCAGAAATTTTTGCCAAAAAAATGATATAGATGACTGTGACAAGGGGGAAGAGATGAGTCTAATGGAATAGGTCTCAAATAATGGTGAAAAAAATGGGAGCAGCCGGGTCATAATTTTTTTTTCTGAAAAATGATATGGATGAATGTGACAAGGGGGAAGAGATGAGACTAATGGAATAGGTCTCAAATAATGGGGAAAAAGTTTCCAGAATTTTTTTTTTTTTTTTTACAGTGGCGGGGTTATACTTGGGTTTGAAGAATGCTGCAGTGCTGCAATCCCCAAATTCTGAACCAGAGAGTATTTACTTAGCAATGCAAACACAGGTGCACGTCAATAGATCTCACTGGTTTAATTTGTTTAGGTTGTTGTTTATGTTCCCCAGGGGTTAGGTATTCAAGGGTTCTACAGACAAGGGTTTGCCCTGTGCTATAGCTCTTTGATATACGTGCAGGGTCCAACAGTAGTACTCGGCCCAATATCTCAGGGCACTAACTAAGGAGGATATACCGTACCCTTAGCCATACTACCCGACTACCCAGGTACTAGAGAGTATCTTCCCGAGTGTTGTTCTCGGTGACACTATAGCAGTCCGGCGGCCGATAGGTTTATCTAAAGAGGGCTTCAGGAAATCTAGGCCTATTCGTACATAGGTGTTGTCTGATGCGCTACCACTCGAAGGGGTACCAACAGGGGTTACAAGGGTGGCCAATAGATGTGCGCTTAAGAACCACTTGTATTTCCTGCGTGTATGAATCCCTCAACCGCGGGTTTATGCACGTAACGACAGATCTCTGTGGCTTAAAGACACTGGAATACGTCTCTACCCTGAAAAAAAATACCCACAATTTCTTCCNACCGTGGGTTTATGCACGTAACGACAGATCTCTGTGGCTTAAAGACACTGGAATACGTCTCTACCCTGAAAAAAAATACCCACAATTTCTTCCAAGGAAAGTTCTTTAATACCACTTGCAAGATACCAGATATATAAAATATGAAAAATAGAAATGAAATGCTAGAAATAACAGAATGACAGTAAAATATCCAGCATAATCTTCACAATACACAGTAATGACATACGCAACAGCAACATAAATAGCACTTTGACTCAGATAGCAATGTTCACAGGCCTCTTCGAGGGGGCAACCTCCAGTAGAGCAGCACTCTGTTACAATAATCTCCAAGCTAGGGTTTTCATACCCTCGACCCTTATTTATACTAAATGTGTCTATTAAGAGAAGCATCTAGAGGAAGATCCTTCTAGAAGCAGACGCTTCTATTAGGTCTTCTTACATCTGCCTTATTCTATTTTATTGAAAGGTATTATTAATATTAACCTTTATTACATCCAAATACATTGATCTACCTATGTGCGGGTTAGGACCTTAACAGTAATACACAATTTTCTATTAATGAACGAAAATGTACAAAGACTGTAAAAATACAGAGTGAAAGACTCGCTAGAATGGTGGCATCTTATCTCTGAGAAGAGATGTGTCTGTTATTCGCATTTGCAAGAAGATGATTTTACAATGAGGCTCCAAAGGATTTTTTATCATAAATAAAATCCAAAATGCTAACCCCGGGAGATGAAAATCCAATAGTTTTGTGGACCTTGTTTTGGGTAGTTTGGTGTGTCAACTTCCTGTGGGCGTAACTTTGGCATACAATCTCCATTTGGGGCGTATGATAGCTCGTTGGAAAGGTATTGTCAAGGAAATTCATTTTGGTGGATAAATAAAAAACATTGGTTATCATTGAGAAGATCGATCCCGAAAAACCTTCATTTAGGCCCTCAAAATGGCCCCAGAAGTTAAAAACTACTAAAAATAGTAAATTACCAAAATTTCTAGAAAACTTTTTTGAGCCAGTTGGAAAAGGTGGGTGGCCACCGATAACCACCTAGATCAATCCTCCCTCCTTAGGAAGCAATTGTCTCCATTTCATTGATTTCTCGAGGGAGAGGGAAAAGCGTTTTCTGAATCTGCATCTTGATGAGCTGCTTTCCTTGCTGGAGAAGTTGAGCTGCTTAGCTTGTTGAAGGTTGTCACGAGCATATGGCTAGAAGGGTTGAACCTTTTTAACCAGTCTGACTACATGATATGCCTGTGTGTAGAAGGAATATTTACACTTTGCTGCAATCTTGTTGACCTGCTTCTGTTGGATAGAAGGTGCTTGGACCGAGGCCGAAGTGGTGTTCTTCTTTTCATGCTTTGAATAGAATGTGAAGAAGATGAATTTTATAGTATGAGATACTATCTTTAGACACTGTTTAGGTGAGACAATAGTTGAAATTACATATGGTATCCTATAGAGATGACCCCCCAGAGTAACAATGACACTATGGTGTCGAGACTCATAAATATCATGGTGCTTCCACATATATGGCTGGCCCAAGAGAACATCACAAACATGCAGGGGGGAAACATCACATAGTACCTCATCCTTGAAATACTGGATGTTGTATGACAATCGACACTGCTGACTGACACAAATATCTCTTCTCTGGTGAAGAAAATCGATGTTGTATGGCTGCGGTGTGGTGTTGTCGACAATCCCAACTGTTTGATGACCTCTGCTGAGATGAGGTTCTTCTGTCTTGATCTATCAACAATAAAATGCAGCGGAGTCCCCTTCACCC
The DNA here is from genome assembly GCA_032191745.1 of Picea mariana. NCBI lineage: Eukaryota > Viridiplantae > Streptophyta > Pinopsida > Pinales > Pinaceae > Picea > Picea mariana. Next base: position 161,545 of record JASDQU010102830.1, read on the forward strand.
ACATTTGTGAATGAAAAAGGTGCTCCCCCTCTTTAGAATCTATTGGTTCTTCTTGTTGAATTGTTGCAGTTGTGACAATAGCAATGGGGTCTGTGTCGATGATCTGTCTTCTATCAGTATTTTTAGAATCAAAATCTGTATCAGGGTTTAGATCCTTTTATTTTAACTCGACCACCAATGACTATTTTGAGTGACATTCATCAATGTCGTGCTAGGGGATTTTGTGGAAATCACACCATTTTCTAGTGTCCTTCTTCGTCTTTTCATGACCCTTCTTTTCCTGTGGCTTGGACTGGTTTTCATGATTCTTTTTGTTAGGGACGTATTTATCATACTTTGGTTGTTGCAGATTTGCAGAACCGAACTCCCATTTGTTATGGTGCTTAAACTTCTGCCCGATTTTAAAATCATATCAATAAGTAGAACCGAGTGATGAGATGTCCAGAAAATCCATTTAAGTTTGGATGTATCTGTGTAGAGCCCCACAATATTTCAGAACCAAATGTCGTTCAGACTCTTTGATACCCATCTTGGTGCAAAAGGTGGGAAGGTATTGGTGAACTTTAGAACTTTGTGGCCCCTTTCTTGCCGCAGTGTGGTCCATCTCATGTACTGGTCCTCATAGTTTCCAGCTGGGTAATACTGTTCCTTTATCACATCCACAAAAAAATCCCAAGTGGGCTCGGTCCCATATATTCCAGACTCCTATGTGGAAATTTTCTCCCAGTAATTTTACCACCAATGTTTGACATGGGGGAGATCCTTAAGGAGTGCAAAGATGATATTTTCTCTATCAGAGAAATTATGAACAAAGAAATAACCTTCTAGTAGATTTAACCATTTTTCTAAGGAATCCACATCTATCTGTCCTTCAAATATGGGAATATCAAAATTAAATTGTACCTTGAAAGGAGAGGTAATTCCAAAGTGACAACTTGATGAATATGTGCATGTTTTTATCGACAGGCGTTGAAGGACGTGGGAAAAATTCTCCATCATTTCGTCCCTCTGTCGCACGAGAGATTTCTCAAGAAACAGATTAATAGAATCGTCTTCTCTGTTATTTTTCTTTTCTTCTACCATGGAGGGTTTCTTGGATGTGCGAGAGTAATTTTCTTCAAGAGAGACAATCTTGAGACCCAACTTGCTATACTCAGACCTTGTCAGGGACATGTACTGAAAAACGATCAAGAGCAACCTGCTCTGATATCACTGATCCAGATTATTTTTGACATGAAATGAGAGCGAAGATATAATTAAGAAAAGTACAGAGATATCTCATATATCCAATAATATAACAGAAATGTATCATAGATGCAAAAATAAAAAAAGGATACAATAATACCCGATTTTCTATTAATGAGCGAAAATGTACAAAGACTGTAAAAATACAGAGTGAAAGACTCGCTAGAATGGTGACAACTTATCTCTGAGAAGAGATGTGTTTGCTACTCGCATTCACAAGAAGATGATTTTACAATGAGGCTCCAAAGGCCTTTTTATCATAAATAAAATCCAAAACCCTAAGACCGAAATATGAAAAGCCAACAATTTTTTGGACCCCTTTTTGGATAGTTTGGTGTATCAACTTCCTGGGGGTGTAACTTTGGCATACGATCTCCGTTTGGGGCACACAATAGCTCATTAGAAAGGTATCATCGAGGCGATTCATTTTGGGGGATAAATTAGAGCCTTTGGCTATAATTTATAATCTCGATCTTGAAAAACCTTCATTTAGGACCTCAAAATGGACCTGAAAGTTAACAACTGCTAAAAATAGTAAATTACCAAAATTGCCAGAAAATTTTTTTTAGCCAGTTGGAAAAGGTGTGTGGCCACCGATATCCACCTGGATCAAGGATGATGATGATGATGATGAGGGTATTGGACAGGATGACGGTAAGCCATCACATGCTACAAAATAGGTGCCCTTGCAGGGTAGCCCCAAAGGAGTGACCATTGCTACACTTTCAGGAGGCCCTAAATATTACACCTCCAGGGTCAGAGTTAATGTGCATGGGAAGAGGGTTATAACAATGGTTGATGGTGGAGCCACCCACAACTTCATTAATTCTACACTTGTCTCTAGGAGAGAAATCCCTAAGGAGGATTTTGAGGGATTTAATGTGGTAGTAGTGGATGGGTACAACATGATGTGTACTCATAGGATCAAGGGATTGGAAGTAACATTGGACAACTATACATTGACCGATGAATTTTGTGTCGTGGATTTAGCATATACTCATGTGGTGCTAGGATTTTAGTCGTTGTACTCATTGGTATATATTTGCATGAATTATAGGGAAATGAGGATGGAGTTCTAGGAGAAGGGTGGAGAACGAGTCATCCTAAGAGGTATGTCGATGGGTGCCCCCAGGATCATGTCTAACTAGTGCATGGAGGATATTTTTAGACATGGGTACGCGGCTTGCAGAACAGAGTTCTTGATCACCTTGGAGAAGCCATTACATGATCACTAGCATTACCCTACATATATTCAAGCATTACTTGGAAAGTATGAAAGAGTGTTCGAGCCATTGGTAGCAGGGAGATCACCCGACAGAGGATTTGAGCATGTCATTGAGCTAGAAGAGGGGTTGAATCCCATGATCACCACCCCCTACAGGCATCCGAAGATATTCAAGGATGAAATAGAGAAGGCCATAAAGGAATTGCTAGATATGGGACATATCAGGTCTATCTCTAGTCCTTTATCTTTGTTTGTAGTATTGGTGAAGAAGAAAGATGGCACTATGAGGATGTGCATAGACTACAGGGAAATAAATAAGAAGACCATAGAAAACCAATACCCAATACCCATGATTGATGAGTTTATCGACGAGCTACATGCAGGGATGATTTTAAGGATGGAAATTTATTTTAAAATGTAGAAACCTTGGTGAATCTTACTAATCCTTCATATGCCAAATATAAATTTTTGGCGATATTTTTGTAAAAACATTCAAATTTCTAAGGATTTTATATAGATTTTATAAAATTCTGGCAATTTTTGAGGTAAAATAATTTTATCCTATAGAATTTGGGCGAATCATTTTTAAAATAGCGAATCTCATTTTTGGAAAAACCATGGAAAATTAGCCCATGAGCGAAATTTAGCCCCTAAAATCATCCATGGCTGCATGGGGCAATGTACTTTTCAAAGGTTGATCTATGATCATAATACCACCATATTCGAGTTAGAGAGGAGGATATCCATAAAACAACATTCAGGTGTGGGAACTATGAGTTTTTAGTCATGCCCTTTGGGTTGGCGAACGCACCAAATGCCTTTCAGTCATGCATTAACCATATATTCAAAAAACAGTTGAGGAAATTATTACTAATGTTCTTTGATGATCTTATGATCTACAACATAATGCAGGAGTAACATCTGAAGTATGTGGACAAGATTCTCACCATTATGGAGGAGCAATCAGTTTTTCCCAAGGAGGCAAAGTGTGAGTTTAGGTGAAAAATATCCTCTATCTAGGGCACAAGATTGGTGTTAAGGGAGTAAAGGTGCATCAGAAGAAGATCCAGACCATCTTATACTGGCCCACCCCCATGATACTTACATATCTTTGAGGATTCTTCACGATATGTAGTTATTGCAGGCTCTTTTTTAAAGGATTTTCACAATTGGTTGTGCCATTGACAGACCTCACTAGGAAGGGGGAATTCCGATGGCCAGAGGATAAAAATTTAGTGTTATCCCCAAATCCTAAGGATAACTAATGATATGATGTCTTGGGTCCCTCAGGTTGCAGGCATGGAGTACCGAGAGATAGTTTGACCAACAATGTCCAATTGCACAGACAAATACCCACCTTGCCACCACAACTCCAGGTTCATCACAATGATATCCACCACATCAGATGGATTCTGGAAGACATTGGGTTTTGATCCATGAGGTAAAATGTAGGTATTATGGTGTGTATCATTTTAATATTTGATGCATTTGAGTTTGTTGCATCTATTACTTCTTTTGATTATGTAACATTTTCTTGGACATTATTCCCTTTTCCTTGTTTCACTTTGGTGGTTGACATTGTGCCCTAATAAGTGGGTCACCCTTAGGGATAGTTTTTCTACTCAGAGGTCCTATTAACAAGTTATCATGCCATTCCCAACCATACTTGTTACTTTCCACACTTCATCCCCTCGCCTCTTTATCTTTTGGTATTTTCAGGTGTACTGACACAAGAATGGGTTTTCCCTCATTTCATGGGAAGAAAGGGTTGAAGGCCCAAATAATTGTAGTTGGAAAAAGATAAAATACAATCATTAACCTTCTATATTCTCTACCAAGGATCCCAAGGATAGTGAAATGTCTCTCATAATAAGCTGATGGGACCCATGAAAAATAACTAATAACAAAATATCAACCAAGGTGGAGCATGTGTGGGCACTATTTTTAATGCTTAGGTAGAAACCCCACACATGTTTTCAACTTGGGGAAGAATGATGTGACCAGGGTAGAGTCAAGGTCGGAACAATTTTTCATGCTTAGGTAGAATCCCCACCTTGTCTTCAACCTAGAAACATCTTAAAATAATAAAAGTTAATAAATGGGCTTGAAGAAAGGTTGCATTGAAAACAAAGGTGCAACACACCCTCTACAAAGGCACCCATAAATGAGATACTAAAACCCCTTGTATTTCATGAACCCCATGCCCAAAAGTCTTTCCCTCATCCATGACACCTCATCCACATGACTTAGAAAGAGTTCCACTTGGGAAACACCCATAAACTTGAGGTACGATTCACCTAGTAGGTCGTTTTCAACCCTCCCATACTTAAACATGGAATCTTGCATAGGGTCTTTGAGTACTTTTTTATTTTGATGATGTGGTTTGGATGTACATTCTTAGATGGATATTTTATTGATTTTATTTACTCAAAATGATTCATTTGACTTAATATCCTTGGAGGGTGTATTCATTTGTCTTTGTAGGACCTAGTTGGTGGACAATTTTGGAAGAACAAGCCTAGCTTGGGCTTCCTTGGGGCTTGAAGCCCACAGATTGGATGCCAAGGGACCACACTCCAGATGATGATTAAATGACTTTGGAGGCCTATAAGACACCTTGAAGGATATTATCAAGCCCCTACATGCCAAATGACTTGCTTGAAAGGGATAAAATGTCACCTTTTGAGGGCTTGACGTCACCGTAGGGATAGGGTTTGGTGGTGATGATGGACACTTGGAACATTTTGAAGGAACATGCCCATGGATCATGGAGTAAATTATTTTGTTGAAGAATATTATCCTTTGGAGGCCTAACGCTCCCTTCTCCAACTCAATGACTTGACCAAAAGTGCCAAATGTTGCTAAAATAAGGGGAAACATCTTTTTTTTAGGGTTTCTCTTATGTGCAAAATATGAATTAAAAAATGCTATTTTGGAAAAGGGGAAAGAGTAAGGGTTGTTGTCCCCTTATCTTTTGGTTTATCTTTTCATTTACACCCCTAGGGATCTTTTTGATCCAAATCACACTTCTAAGACTCCATTCACCCATTTTTAAAGGCACTAATGTGAAAATTTTTCATTGGATAAATAAATTGTTTGCATTGGTAAATGTGTTTTGGTGGGATATCAATCTTGTTCAAGTTGGAAGATTTTCTGCATGTTAAGATCTTGTCAAGGCCACTAGGGTGTCTTGATTGGATTTTTATTCTTAGAGTTGTAACTCATTAAAATATACAACCATTAGGGATTCAAAAAACCTTTCTTTTACTTACTTATAAGTCACTTTTCAACCGTCCGAATTTGCTAAAAGTTTGCCAACATAATCTACTAGTTCTAGCACATATTTTGGGTGGATTCTTTGCAGGCTTTGATGTTTTATTTTTCTAATGTAAAAAATTATTTGCTACAGCCCTAAGTCTGATAAAGTATCTCCACAAATTTTTTTTATAACAACCTTACTCTTGTGCTAAAGTCTTTCTCTTTCAATCTTGAAATGTACTAGTTATATCTAGATTAGCTCTTGTGTCATTATCTTGAATTTTGGAATTTATTTAACAAATCTAATAATAATAATTTGTTCACTGATATATATATATATATATATATATATATTATTTCTGCAATTAGGGACAACAAGATTAATTTTTTTTCCACCTAACGTATAACTTGTACACTTGGATTTTCTTGTGTCTCGGATAGTTACAAACACTTTCCACAGGTACTCAAAGAGTTGGAAACCTTAAACCATTTTTGAGATGTGTAATCAAAGCCATATTCCACTTATCAAGTTGAACTATAGGGACATTCATCTCATCATTTCACTTTTCGTCTCATTTTCCCTAGGTTCATCCAAGATTCCCCCCGTGAGGTGATTACTTCACCTCTAAAGTGAAGGGAATACCTATATGAGGTGAAAATAGGTAGGTTTTCCCTTAGTTGTCACCATCTTGTGGATTGGGTCAACATTTTCCCAATCTACAGTTTGCGTGATAACATTTTGGCGTCGTTTTTGGGGATGATTTTGAATCCTTTTTCGAACCCTAATAAAACTTTGGAAAGCTATCCCAAATCCTTTCCCTAGATTTTCTGGTGACTCCACTTGAAGGACGTTCCAATCCCTCCTTTGATGATCTCTTCTTAAATCTCATTTGGTGACTCCACCTTCCCAGAATTTGTTTTCCCTTAAGACCTTACCCCTAGGGAGGTTCAAACCTTCTAAGGTTTATTGAAGAAGGCATCCTCTCAAGTATACCATTGTCAAAACCATTTTCCATGGTACCATTCCCCTTTCTTTGATGGATCACCCTTGGGGAAAGGAAATTTATAAACCCCTAAACATGGCCACCATCCATGGATACCTCAACATAATGTCGAAAGAGTCTCACAAATGGTTGCCAAAGTTTCCAAGAAATATGTGACCACTGTTGATGATCAACTCTACACCATAGGAGGAGACATGGAAACTGTGGAAGTGGAATATGAGGATGTAGAAATGAAACTACTAGCCTCATCTTTGACTGAAAATGATCATATATGGTTCAGAGGGATACTTGACAATAACATATGATCTTATGAGGATTTTGATAAGTTATTCAAGAATAGATGGTCAACAAAGAAATACAAGGGGATGATTGTAGCTCAATTCAATCAGATAAAGAAAAAGGATAATGAGACAATAAGTGAATTTGACAATAGGTTTGACAGATTGTTTAGTCAAATCCTGACAGATTTGTGCCCTATCACTGTAGTTGTTCATCTTCTCTATATGAACATGTTCGATGGCAAATTCCATTTCATTCTAAAGGAAAATAATCCCACCACCTTGGCACAAGACAAGGAGTACAATGCATAAATTGAAGAAAATAATCTTGACTCAAAGGTTTATCCTTTTTAGTATCCTCGTGTCAAGATAGAAGAAAAGACTAAGGCATCCAATAACAGTTCTCCTGATCCAATTTCCCTCTTGAATCAGAAGATAGATTAGATTAGTACTCATTTTTTCCAGGCACATAATCAAATCATGGGTCAATTAACCACTGTGGAAAGGAATCAATATTCCCCTAGACCTCAGCTTTCTAGACAATAAAGATATGCCATAGGTTGGAAACCAAGGCCTCAACAAAAGGCAAAGGCCCCTGACCCTTTGAACCCAATTGGAATGGTTAACATAGAGAAGACACCATGGTTTTTTCCATGTCAAGAACCTCATCGAGAGGATGAGTTTCCCCAACAAGACGAAGATTATTCCGATATTATGAACTTCATGGATATGATCTGTAACTTCCAAGAGGAAGAGGTCACATAGGAATATATTGATGAAGCTAGAAGACAGGGGGAAAGAGAGGGGAGACTCCATGTTTTAAATCAGTTGAAATACGATCAGAGGAAGGACCTAAGGAAGAGGGAATATTTAACATACACTAGAAGAAATAAAGCTTCATCCCCTCTATCACAACCTACTACTTCTCCTCCATATGTAGAGATGGTACCACCACTTCCACCTCCAGTATACTATTTGCTTCCAAATACAAATCCAATAGAATATGAGATTCAGTTGAACATAGACATTGCAACCATGTTTGGGAAGTTGAATATGACGGTTCCTATAATATAAATGTGCAAAATCCATTCCATGAGGATGGAAATATGGAAGTTATTATAGGTACCAACCGAGAAGGAGGATTGTCCAATTATTTTGAACACCATGTATCTTGATCGACAAAGGGACAACAACCCTCCTTTCTATCTTTCCTTGGGCATGAATGGCCTCCACCTAAACAACTGTATGATGGATTTTGTGGCCTCAACAAATTTCATGTCATTGAACGTAATGGAACAACTTGGATTGAATATGACTTGAACATACAAAAATGTGTGTGGCATTGATTCTAAGAGGGTCAAGGTTTATGAACTATGTGAGAACATTGAGGTATTCTTGATTGCTTTTCCACATATCAGCCTCCTTATGAACATATTAGTAATTGATGTCTTGGATGCATGGGGAATGCTCTTATCGAGGAGTTGGACTTCTTCTCTTGGAGGCATCCTTAGCATGGATCTCACCCATGCACACATTCCCATTGGATATGGAATCTTTGAGTTATTATACATTCGAGAGCGAGCTGATAAGCATTTGATGGATCCCAACAATTCTAACTATACAACTGAGGATGAGTTTAATGAGGTCTCAGATACCATTGATTATGATTTATGGGATTTACCTTTCATGCAGGAGGATTGCATAGACATTCTACTCCTAAGGACAGATGAATACAAATAAAAATTTGCAAATTTCCAAGGGAAAGAGATGGGGTCCATATAGATAATGAAGAAAGAAGATAATAAAGACAAAGGATGTGAAGAAACCATATAAAATGTAGTCAACACAAGACCTCCTTCTTATCATTACATTGAGAATATCCATTACATCAACTAAAGAGAAGGATGTATTGTGTTCATGTAGGACAAGAATAAGGGAAAGCCTAAATATGACAAGAAGGATGATATCTCATGGCTTATCCCTTACATCATCAAGAAGAAGTCCAAGAAAGAGAAGTGTTATTTGACAGATTTGGATGGGAGAAAGATGCCATTGCTAGTGGATGGGTCTCTTCTCCGACCCTACATTTAGATCACTTGACTTCTTTAGGCCCTAGGCCCCAGGTAAGTAGGTAGGTCATCTTGATTTCCTACATTTTCATCTTTATTTCTCATGATAGTTTAGTTTTATTTCATATTTCATTTTTCTCTACTTTCATATTGATTCCATGTTTAGTTTAGAAATTAAAAAAAGAATGCTGAAATTTTCTTTTCTAGATTAGTTTTAATTTTTAGTTTTGATGTATATGGATGAAGGGTGATAAAACCACCCTAGATTTTACAATGTTATGTTTCAGTGTACGCACATGTCCACCATGAAATGTTGCAGTTCTCATGCACTAGACATGTCCCCAATTAGGAGACATATGTTATCCTCAAATATTAGGGATAAATAAAAAGATGATGTCATGAGGCCCTTAGGTTGCAGACATGGAGTACCTAGAGAGAATATGACTAGTAGTGTCCACTTGGATAGACAGAGACCCACCTCACCACCACAAATCTAGGTTCATCATGATGGTATCCACCACATTAGTTGGATTTCGGAAAATATTGGGTCTTGCTCCATGAGGTACAAGCCAGGTATTATGGTGAGTGTAATTTCAATATTTGAGGCATTTGATTTTGTTGCATCTATTACTGCTTTTGATTATGTAACATTTTCTTGGAAATTATGCACTTTTCCATGTTTCACTTTGGCGGTTGACATTTCATCCTAATAAGTGGGTCACACTTAGGGATATGTTTTCTATTGGGAGGTCTTCTTGACAAGTCATTGTGTCATTCTCGACCATTTTCACATTCCACACTTCATCCCCTCACCTCTTTATCTTTTGGGATTTTCAGGTGTGTTGACCTAAGAAGGGGTTATCCCTCATTTCACGGAAATAATGGGATAAAGACCCAGAGGCTTGTAGCTGGAAAAAGATAAAATACAATAATTAACCTTCTAGATGTTCGCTCAGGGATCCCGAGGAAAATGAAATGTCTGTCATAAGAAAATGATGGGACCTATTATCACATATAGCTGTCAAAGGGTCGCAGGATGACCAAGTCTAGGGTCTGCACATAAGCGTCCAAACGTAGCATTCAAAAGTAGCCCATTTTGGGATCTAAATAGAAGTAGCGGGAGGGTTTATTTTTCCAACGACAGAGATCTTAGGAGCAGTTTAGATCAATGTCTCACGTGTATTCGACATGTCAAATTTGTGCGAGGTTTAGTGCCAGACAGAAGCCCCAAAGTTAAATATCAGGTGCCACATGTCCTTCTCCATTAGACGATCATGATTTACTTCGTGAATTCGAGCTTCGGGATTTTTGGCTTCTCCCCTCTCGCTTTCATCCAGAGTGTTTTCTCTCGAAGTCCATATATCATTGCCATGTGTCCATCCAAATCTATCGGTGGTAGTTTTCTTCAGGATTCATGCTTCGAGAGTTTCAGGATTTCCCCTCTCGATTTCCTCCAAAGTAATTTCCCCCAAAGTTGCAGATCAAGCACCACGCGTCCTCCAGAATGAACTATCAATATTTACTTCAGGAGTTTGAGCTTTGAGAGTTTCAACTTCCCCACTCTCATTTTTCTCCGAAGTAATTTCTCCTGGAGTCCACAAATCCCTGCCGTGTGTCCTCCTCAGATCCACAATCATCATTCACTTCGGATCTCCAACTCTACATGTAGACCACCCTCGAGCTCTGAAGTTCCAAATTATGTGGCAGTCATTGGTTCATACATGTGGCACTCTCATCAGTCATGACACCTAGCATACATCTGGCATTGACACGTGTCACCTCTCATTTCACGACACGTCAACATAGTGACGTCATGCCACCACATCAGATCATCCTTTGGGAAGTGTTCTTGTTCAGCGCCAAAATTAGTGCCATCTCCAAGTGCGGTTGGAATGATCCTAAAGTTGGCATGCAGATAAACTTTAGAGGGGGTGCTAAATTGGCAGGGCTTCTCGGATCACTGAACATGACTAGATCAATGACCACGCTTCATTGCGGGTATGCAACTTGCTTGAGCATTAAAATACTTGAGCAGTCCCACAATCGAAACCGTGGTATAGTAAAAGAGCTACGTGGATGAAGGTGGTGAATTGTGGGCTCAAAGGCAGTGTGGGTCCAAACCTCCTTTGACGGCCTCGCATTCACATGGTTATAAAATGAAAAATTCGAGAGAAGCATGTGGCTGCCCCCTAGGCATTAAGCCTCGTTGCGATCCCGAGAA
>JASDQU010102830.1:173103-192665 GCA_032191745.1 Picea mariana
GGGGGGGGGGTGTTTTTTTTAGAGGCTCGAGAGCTGAGAGAGTTTTTAGGAGCAGGGATCTGTATTTCACTTTGTAAGCCTGAGGGCTTGGATTGTAAATATCATTTTATTGAAGACTCCTTTGAATTGTTTTTTATCAGACCATATTCTTAGTTTACATGCTATTATGTTTCTTCTTGTCTGGTTGTAATATCTGTGATTCATGGATTCCTAAGGTGGTGGAGGAGATGCTGTTATCTTGTCCATGTTCATCACTTATCACTCAGACCCTTCATGTTTTCCTTCCTATTTGAATGCAATCTCTCTGATTTATGGATTCCTGAGGCAATGGAGGATCTGTTGTCATCATGCCCATATTTCATGGCTCATCTGATAGTTTCTATTTTCCTTATTGTTTGGATGTAATTTCTTTGACTTATGGATTACTGAGGCGATGGAGGATCTGTTTCCATCATGACCATCTTTCATGGTTCATCAGATACTTTCTGTTTTTCTTCCTGTCTGGATGTAATCTCTCTAATTTATGGATTCCTAAGGTGATGGAGGAACTGTTTCCCTCATGCCCATATTTCATGGTTCATCAAAATTTTCTATTTTTCTTCTTGTCTAGGTGTAGCATTTCTTTGATCTATGGATTCCTAAGGCAGTAGAGGATCTGCTATCATCTTGCCCATATTTCATGGTTATGGACTCATAAATTTTCTGTCTTTTTTCTCCTCATCATCACATAAATCCTTTTGTATGATAGGCACTTTAAATGCTTTCATTATTCATGATACTTATGACTCCATAACTCAATGGTCAAGGAATGATCTGTAGTTACTTTTGTTATCTTTTCCTCTCTCTACAGTCTTACTAATACACCTACTCAAACCATTCCAATACATCTACATTTTGATGGGTATTGGGATTATCCTCTTGCAGTCGGAGGGTGACTCTCAGTGCTAACATTAATGGCGCCATAGATGGGGATGGAAGTGAAGATATATTCCATGGGAGAATGACAATGAATATATCTTATCTTTGATGGTGAACAAAGACCAGACACATTCAGACTACATATCATTCACCTAGTGAGTCCATGATTAATGAATCTAGTGGTGACTCCATAGTTTTAAGAAGTCATATTTTCAGATGGAATCCCTTTTGGCTCAGAGGTTTTCTCCCTTTAAATTCTCTTCTTTTTCTGATTTTCCAAATGTTGTTCCTACTATGGATGAGTGGGGTGATTTTTTTCCCAAATTTAGAGAACATAGAGATGACAACACTGCAGAGCATCTTCTTGAGTTTCATGAACTCATGCTTCAGTGGGGAATACATCATGAGGATGTATTAATGAATATGTTCATGTACTCATTAGAGGGATATGCTCATGAGTGGTATTGATCCTTGCCCCCTGCTATCATCTCCTCCCTAGAACAGTTTCATGCAAATTTCAATATTCGTTATCAATAGTTTTATTCCTTTGAGTTAATTTGTCATAGTTGTTGTGAGGAGTATAAAGACTGTGTTCAGGATATAGTTGTTTCTTATGAAGGCTGTGAGGATAAAGAAGATGTCATAGATGAGGAATCAATTTTTTCTCTTCCCTGTTCATCTGCATCTGATGAAAACTGTATTTGTTGTCTCAGTAAGGAAAGTGTAGAAATTGAGTCTATTCTAGAAGATGATATTCTTTGTAACCCGATCTCTAAAAAATGTAGATATGAGAAACATATTTTTTACTCATATTTTGATGATAAGATATTGCTTCCTGGATTGAATCTTGAAAGGCAGCCTGTGTTTTATAATGATGAACAATTTTCTCGTGTTGAGAAGAAGATACATCTTGGTATTTGATTTGAGGCTCCTCCTTTTTTTGATCATTATGGAGACAACGATGAAGATGCTGAGGTGGTTTTTGTCTTAGAAACAAAAAGAATCAATGACCAACCTTCTAATGAAAATGAAAGCTTCTGCCAAGAGCATCATGTTAAGGAGAAGCAACCATCCATTTATATACATGAGGATATTTCTTGCCATCAGCTAACAAATGTTATCAGAGAGGGAAAAAGATAAATGGATGAGCATCCCGCATCAGCCTTTCACTCACCTATGTTTTCCACATACGGTCAACCATATGTGAGCAGCTATAAAGTAGAGTAGGCTTTCTGTTACCAACCCAGTAAGTTTTATCACCTATTTTATGACCCTCTAAGGAAGTACATGGAGTTACATTTACTCAATATACTTAAGCCTTCAAGCTTTATCTTACCTTCATCATTGGGAGGTAATCTGAAGGATGTAATTAATTTGCTGTCACAGTTTTATTGTCCCTTGCTTATAAGTGACAGAGTAAATAAGTTTTCTGTTAGGAGGTTACTTGAATGGATCTAGTGGAAGTTTGTTTTCACCTAGCGCATTGTAAATTAGTTAGTGTAGGACGGTACATAAATAAGCTCCTTCTGGAGCATGTAAGTTTATTTTCTTTTTGTAATTAAAGTAGTGTACATATTATCCTGTTGTAATCAACAAAATGTTTTTGAGATTGACTCCACAACCCATCAGCTAAGGCACTGGAACTGCACGCTCTTGGAAATTCACAGGGAGCATACCATCCCCTGTGGAGCCAAATGTTATCAAATATATCTGTCAAAGGGTCACAGGATGACTATGTCTATGGTCTACACATAAGTGTCGAAACACAACATTCAAAAGAAGCCCATTTCGAGCTTGAAATACAAGTAGCGGGCAAGTTTATTTTTCCAATGATGGAGATCCTAGGAGCAAGTTAGAACAATGAATCATGTGTATTCATCATGTCAAAATTGCACAAGTTTTAGTTCCAGAAAAAATCCCCAGAGTTAAATATTAGGCACCACATATCCTCCTCCATCAGACAATCATGATTTACTTTGAGAATTCGGGCTTCAGGAGTTTCAGCTTCTCCCATCTTTCTTTCATCCGAAGTGTTTTCTCCTAAAGTCCATCGATCGTTGCAGCATGTCCATCCAAATATAACGGTGGTAGTTTTCTTTGGGACTTCGGGCTTCGAGAGTTTTGGGATTTCCCCTCTCGATTTCCTTTGGAGTACTTTCCCCCGGAGTTGTAGATCAGGCACCTTGCATCCTCCAGAATGAACGGTCAATATTTACATCAGGAGTTCGGGCTTTAGGAGTTTCAGCTTCCCTGCTCCCATTTTTCTCCAAAGTAGTTTCTCCCAAATTCCACAGATCCCTGCCCAGTGTCCTCCTTAGATAGACGGTCTTTGTTCATTTTGGAGCTCTAAATCTACATGCAGACTGCCACTGAGCTCTAAAGTGCCAAAGTATGTGGCAGTCATCAGTTCAAACATGTGGCGCTCTCCTTAGTCATGACACCTGGCATCCATCTGGTGCCGACATGTGTCACCTCTCTTTTCATGACACATCAGCATAGTGAGGTCATGCCACCACGTCAAATCATCCTCCGGGAAGTGTTCTTGTTCAACACCAAAATTTGCGCCATCTCTAAGTGTGGTTAGAATGATCCTAAAGTTGGMAGACGGATAAAATTTAGTGGGGGCGCTAAATTGGTAGGGCTTCCCAGAKTGCGGAACGTGACAAGATCAGTGACCGTGCTTCATTGTGGGGACGYAAATTGCTTGAGTGTTAAAATCCTTGAGCAGTCCCACAATTGAAACCGTGGTATAGTAAAAGAACTACATGGCAGAAGGTGGTGAATTGTGAGCTCAAAATCCATGTGGGTCCAAACCACCTTTGATGGCCCCACATTCACATGCTTATAAAATGACAAGTCCAAGAGAAACACGTGGCTTCCCCTAGGCATTAAGCCTCGTTGCGATCCCGAGAAAAAAAGTAGTTAATGAAAAAGGAGTGGCGATTGAAAACTTGACTCACTCCATAAATAGAAGGCATGGAGGGTCTGGCCGTGGAGATGAAACTATCAGCCCGAGGTACCCCTATGGATGGTTTTTCCTTCATGCCCATGTTAATATCATCTAGCGTTTGATAGAAGGATACATGCACAGTTTGATAGAAGGATGCACATACAGAATCTTTGAATAATATGGCCAGGTCACACTCCTAGAAGTTGTGAACTAATCTGATTATAAATAGATCATTTCAAGATTTTTTAAAAGGGGGGGTACTTTTTTCAGAGGTTGGAGAGACAAGAAAGTTTTTAGGAGCAGGGCTCTGTATTTCAGTTTGTAAGCCTAAGGGCTTGGATTGTAAATATCATGTTATTCAAGATTCCTTTGAATTGTCTTTTATCAAACCATCTTCTTAGTTTACATGTTGTTCTGTTTCTTCTTGTCTGGTTGTAATATCTTTGATTCATGGATTCCCAAGGTGGTGGAGGATCTGCTGTTATCTTTCCCATGTTCATCATTTATCACTCAAACCCTTCATGTTTTCCTTCCTATTTGAATGCAATCTCTCTGATTTATGGATTCCTGAGGCGATGGAGGATCTGTTGTCATGATGCCCATCTTTCATGGATCATCCATTTCTATTTTGCTTCTTTTTTGGATGTAATCTCTTTGACTTATGGATTCCTGAGGCAATGGAGGATCTGTTGCCATCGTGCCCATATTTCATGGTTCATCAGATAATTTCTATTTTTCTTCTTGTTTGGATGTAATCTCTCTGATTTATGGATTCCTGAGGTGATGGAGGATCTGTTTCCATCATTCCCAGCTTTCAGGGTTCATCGGAAATTTTTGTTTTTCTTCTTGTCTGGGTGTAGCATCTCTCTGATCTATGGATCCATGAGGTAGTAGAGGATCTGTTGTCATCTTTCCCATCTTTCTTGGTTCTGTTCTCAGACATTTTCTGTCTTCTTTTTTCTCATCACCACATAAATCCTTTTGTATGATAGGTGGTTTAAATTCCTTCATTATTCATGATACTTATGAATCCATAGCCCAATGGTTGAGGACTGATCTACAGTTAATTCATTTATTGTTTTCTCTCTCTACAGTCTTATTGATATACCTACTCAAACCATTCCAATACATTTACATTTTGATGGGTACTGGGCTTATCCTCTTGTAGTCAGAGGGTGACTCTCAGTGCTAACATAAATGGCGTCATTTTCGGGGACGAAAGTGAAGATATATTCCTTGGGATAATGACAACGACTAGCTCTAATATTTGATGGTGAACAAAGACTAGACACATTTAGACTGCATATCATTCCCCTGCCGACTCCATGATTAAAGAATCCAGTGGTGACTCCACAGTTTTAAGAATTCATATTTTCAGATGGAAGCTGTTAGCACTAGAAGTCACCTCTATATTGCAGCAGAGGTAAGCCTAATACCCATCATTTTGTATGTCACAATGAATAAATTTAAGGGGTGATGTAATGGACGCAGACTCAGAATTATATCACTTTAACTCAGAAAACTAGGCTTATGTGCACAGGAAAATGAGGTCTTGATATAACTTTAGTCAGTAAGTGGTAGTAAGCGTGAGTAGGGGAGAGAAATTGAGGAGAGTGAAGAGCTCTGTTATGGACATATGGTATTCCAACAACCTAAGGAGGAAAAACTCAGAAGACAATATCCTCTTGGTTCTGAGTTTTAAAGAAACTGAATGAAATTATCGCTGAACTGAGATCAAACATACATCACAATTCAATAACAATAACCCGACTGGATCCTCCATTCCCGAGTCATTCAATGTTGGGGAAAACACAAGAAACTGATTAAAACTGGTCATGATGCCACAATGATCAAACATACATCACAACAATATAACTACCCTCGACTGGATCATCCATGCCCAAGTGCTCTAATACAACTGTTACAGAGATATGAAATTAAGATGACTTACATTAAACAAGAAGTCTCAAATACAGATACATAACGAAAAGAACCAGAGCTTCATTAAAAATTTACAATACGAGAGCCTAGCTCAACCATCGACCCTTAACAAAATATCAAAATTGATTATATATACTCAGAACTACTTACGGCCCCTAGGGACATGATCATACCATTGCATTCAAATCTCTGCAATTTCTTCTTGTTCTGTCAGATTGCACATATTTTCCTTTGTCAGATGCAAATTTAAAATGGTATGGGCTTTGTAGGAAAATACATCTACAAAGGAACTCTAGGCCGTCAGCCTGCAACCACGACCATTCTTCCATGCTTTCTATTTATGGGGTGATACATGTTTTCACCCACCACCCCTGTATTCATTAACTACTTTCATTGGGATCAGGATGAGTCCTGACACCATGCATTCTCTAGGCGAGCTCATGACTCCTTCGAGTCATTTCTGATGCCTCGAGGTAAAACAAATATTTATCTGTAACCAACTCTTGTGCTTTGACCCTTTGTGGATCTCCTTTTCATTGCCCCATGCGACCTCGGGCCATGACCTCGTGCTTATCCCGCATGAAATTTTGGGATCTCGCATTTTGGGAGTTTGCACTCCTTTTGATTTCAAATATCCTAATGCTTGACAGGAGATTTCCCTTTTCTTTATGGATTTTCTCCCATATGACCGCATGCTGTGACCTTGGGTCCAACTCTCAGGTGCATCGTAATTTCCCGTTTCACGAATTCACGTTGTGCTCCCTGCTCAAAATTTTGAGTCGCAAAATCATGATCCATAAGATCGGGTGACGCACGTCTCTTTACATTGGATAGCCCAGATCATCTCAACATTTCAGGGCTTTGGATATCGACACTTCTCACATCATCCTTCCTGAAAAGACTTTCTCTGCAGCTTGGGTATGGTGCCACGTGTCYTGCTAGAATGGACAACCTAGATTATTTTGCGACTTCGCGTTTTGTGATTCCTCTTGACTCCGCCCTTTAATGCTATACTTTGTGTAACTCTATGACCCCGATCACCTGATGGTTGTCGATATGATTTTCCCAATGGATCTCCACCATTGAAATATGATCTTACTTTCTCACTTGATTTTAGTTTTAGCTCAAACCTCTCTAAATGCTTCACTTGGTGCTTAGGACTGCGACCTGTGTAGTTTACTTGAATGATTGGTTGAGGGCTCAAGAAAAAAAAGGGCTCAACAACAGAGGTAAAGAGAGAAGTGGTCAAATTTAGGGAAAATAGAAAGGCTTAGGGCCAACACTTCTCAGGCAAGCTAACAAGGAAAATAGATCGATCAAACAAATGAAGACAAACAACAGAAAAAAATACTAGCCAAGAGGAAAAACCTATGTTTGGGTCTACAAAAAGAGGAGAAACAAGCAAAATAACAGACCTAGGTAGAAAGAATAGACTTGCAAGACTTTGACAAGTTTATGTGCTAATATTTGTCTCCACAGGAGATGGCATGCTCCTTGTGAGCTGCCAAGAACCAGTAGTTCTAGTGCCTTTGCTTTGGGCTATGGAGTCTCCTACTAAAAACAAACTAAACAGAAAACAAAGATGGTATTTACAATGTTGGGACGATGATGTGGCTTTAAACATAAAACCTTTTTAGGAAGTGCCCATTTACTGGGCCACCAAAAACTTCATCACCCTCCAAATTCTGCAACCTGTAAGTGTTATTTGGAAATGCTTCAGAAATTTTGAAGGGGCCAATCCAAAGGGATTCAAATTTTCCACAATTTCTCTTTTCCTATCTAGGTGCATCCCATTTGAGTACTAGATCCCCTAGCTGGAAATCCTCCTTATTGATTTTTTTGTCAAAGGTCTGCTTGATTTTATTCTAATAGTCATGTGCTCTGCCCATCACCTATTCTCTAGTTTGTTGGACTTCTACCAGCTGATGAATTCTTCTGATCATATCGTCAGGCTCTCTGTGGTAGTCCTAGAATAATTTTTCCACAGGCAGGGCAAGTTGGGAAGGAAAAAATGCTGCAGTCCCATATACAAGTTGGAAAGGACAGATACCCAAGGACCTCTTTGTTGTCACTCTATCGGATCACAGAGAAAATTTGATCTTTGAATCCCATGCTTTCTTGTTGTCTTCTAACAGTCTTTTGATGATCTTAATCGAGATTTTGTTATAGGACTCTGCTAATCCATTACTTTGCGGATAGTAGGGGGTAGAGTGAATCAATGAAATTTCTAATTTCTCACAAAACTTGATCAATGGTTCAGCCTTAAAGGATGCAACATTGTCAGTGACAATTCTGGTCGGGCAACCAAACCTTACTATAATATCCTCCAGAAAATCGATGATCACCTTATGAGAAGCATTCCTTGTGGGGATAAACTCTATCCACTTGGTAAAATAATATGTTGTAGTTAATATCCCCCTATGCTGACCACTTGAAGGAGGGTGAATCTCCCCAATAAAATCTAGGCCCCACTGCTGAAAGGGACCCGAAGCTACTATAGGATTAAGTGGCAGAGACTTGAGCTGCTGCTTCCCGAAGAATTTTTGGCATTTGATGCAAGCCCTAATTTTTGCATAGACATCAGTGAATAGAGTAGGCCAGTAGTACCCAACCCTGAGAATTTTGTAGGCCATGGTTTTCCAAAAATGATGTCCCCCACATAGGCTTCCATGAAAATCAAACACAATCCTTTGGGCCTCTTGTGGGTGTAAACATATCAAAAGAACTCCTAGAGGGTCTTTCCAATACAAGACCTGGTCAATAAGGAAATATGTAATTGTTTTGATCTTTAAATCTCTTGCCTTACTCTTTCCCATACCATCAGGGGGCCGTAATTTTTGTAGGAAATACATGAAATCCTTGTACCAAGGGCATCTTGCTAATGGGGGGCTGACCTGAGCGTTTGCATCAGAAAACTCAACTTGATGATATTCTAGGCAATTATTGACGAAATTTACCCCCAAATATTTGCAATTCACCTTGAACAACAACTTGGCCAATCCCAAGCTCAAGCCTTGACCTTTGATCAATTTGGTGGGCTTTATTTCCAGGTCAAATTTTAGGATTTTGGAAATCCATCGACTCCTCCTACCATTTATGTCTGGCTAAATGAGAATTTCCTTCACGACAGCTGAAGGGACATATGCAATGACCTTTGATTGCAGGACATAGACTCTTAAATATTTGAGAGCTTTAACCAAAGTGTAGGCCTACATCTCCATGATGTCATATTTCAGCTCAACATCTCTTAATGCCCGGATGAAAAAGGAAATGGGTTGCTCCAATCCTTCAATATTCTTTTGTAACATAACAAGTTCTACTGTGTCAAATGAAACAAACGAAAAAATAAGAAAATTCTTTGAGTAATCAGGACTAATAAGCACAGGTGCTTCATTCAGGGTCCTCTTTATATGATCAAAGGAATTCTGAGACTCAACAATCCACTTAACTTCATTTCCTTTCCTCAACATGGATGTTATAAGATTTACCATTTCAGCAAAGTTGGAAACAAACCTCCTCGGAAAATTAATCTTCCCCAAGAAAGACTAGAATTCTTTCCTGGATCTTGGTAGTGACAAGGTTTGGAGTGCTTCTACCCTATTGGGATCAATCTTGAATCCTTCAGCTAATACTATGTGCCCTAGTAATTTCCCCTCCTTCATGGCAAACAATGATTTCTTGGGATTTAAAGAGAGGCCAAATTTCCTGCATTTAAAGAAAACCTTTTTCAAATGCTCACAATCCTCTATTTCATATCTGGAGAAAACTATAATGTCATCCAAATAGATGACCACAAACTTGTCTCTTTCTCCAATGAAGGCTATATCCATGGCTCGTTGAAAGGTCGCCCCTACGCTCATCAATCCAAAGGAAATTTTGGTGTACATAAATGTACCCTAAGGAGTGGTGAAGGTTGTTTTTTCTTTGTCCTCAGGAAAAAATGAGATCTGATTGTAGCTGGAAAATCCATAAATCATGGATATCCTTGATGCACCGATCACCCTCTGTAATATGTGTTCCATTTTCGACAAGGGGTAATTGTCCTTCTTTAAGCTCCTGTTCAGGTTTCTGAAATCGACACAAAGTCTGATTTCTCCACTTTTCTTTCTTACCGGGACCAAGTTTTCCACCCACTCAGAATACCTCAAAGGCACGATAATCTGAGCATCCAAAATATTCTTCATCTCTCTCTCCATAATAGGCAACACCATAGGATTTATCTATCTCAATTTATGCCTAAATGGTTTGGCATTTTCTTTCAGTGGGATCTTGTGCTCAATGAAACTTGTGTCATAGGTTCTGAGGTCTTCGTATGTCCAGGTGAACACATCAACACATTTTCTTAGTATCTCAGTATATTCGGTCCTCTACTCCCTTGACAGACTACTTGATAGCTTGAAAAATTTAGGATTCTCCTATGTGCCAATATTGCACTCAGATACCTCAGCATCATCAACTAGCCTCTTATCTTTCACTGCCACATCATTACTGTAAAAAATCCTTTCCAAATTGACTAGTCCCTTCAGAATGTGATTTCTAGGCAGTTGCACAATGTGATGGTTATCAATTTTCTTTAAAAATACATCAACATGTGGGTTAATTTCAAAATCCTGATCCTGATCTATATGTAATGTAGAAAATTCATCAACAGTTTCCAGGAATATTTTGATCTCAAGATCATCCTCAAATACCTTCCAGTGCTTGACATTGTCAGGTATAGAGGGTCTGTATTTTACATCTATATCATACCTGAGCTTGGGTGGCAGAGGAATTCTGAAATTGCTTGTCGAGACGGTAAAATAATCTACCACTGTGTTCTCCTCTCTCGGGATGAATGAAATGTTGAAAGAAAAGAAGAAACTGTCAATTAGGTCCCACACTTCATTCCTATAAGATCTGAGTCTAGGATGCTTGGCTTGGTAAATATTTCTGACCTGATTTACAACCAACTTAGCATCCCCAAACACAAATATTTCTTTGATTCCCATGTCTTTTGTAGTTCTCAAACCTAACATAAGAGATTCATACTCTGCCACATTATTGGTAGTTTCAAATTCTAGATTGTAAGACAAAGGTATGGTCTCTTGAGTTGGTGAGATAAAGACCACTCCATCACCAGAACCCTCCCTAGAAAAGGCTTCGTTAAATAACATTTTCCAAATAGAGGTGATGGGGGAAGAATATTCACGAAAAGCAATGGATTGTTTTATGATTTCAAGGGGAGGTTCTGGAGTATCAGTGAGTTGTAGTAAACTAGAACCCAAATCAATGTCAAGTGAAACGATAGGGTGATTGGTGGGGTCAGTTTCATCACTAATGATATAGGCCAGCTGGGCTTCCCTGTAAAGTCTCCTATGCTCCCCCCCAAACACATGATTAATTGCATATGTGAGGTCCATTTGTAAGGTTCCCCCAAGTATTTTTATCCAAGATCTTGACAACAACATGCCAAACTTGGGGGGAACATGACATACTACGATGTCCATGACCACACTTTTCATGGGCAACTGAAACAAGGAGACAACTAGGTCTTTTATAACCCCTAGACATTGCACCTGTCTAGAGTTGAAAGAATACAAATCATTATAAGCTTTTGTGATTTCCAATCCTAGTTCTTCAATGACAGTTTTGGGAATGAGATTATGAGATGCCCCTGAAGCCATCAGACAATTATGCAGCACCTTATCATGTATTTTCAGTGAGGTATAGAAGGGAGGGGATGAATTGTCTTTATCTTCCACTATCGGACCTAGAATGACTGTTGGCTTTTCATCTTGCAAATTTATTGAGTCTGAGGGATGAAATGAGGGCTTGGGCTGAAGTATCTTAGAGAGGCTCCTTTTGAATTCCTCATGCTTGATGAGCTCTGAAAGGGGAACAGGGATCCTAATATTTTGAATTTCATGCTCAAAATTAAAAGGGGATGTGGGCTTTGAAATTTCTTTTAACTTTGGGGCATGAGATTTGGCCACTAGAGAGGCGGTTTGAACTTTCTTACCTTTGTTGTTGTCCGCTACATCTTTAGAAGGATTCTCTACTCTGGTAGGATACTCCAGAACATCAGGCTCTCCTTCTTTCTTCTTGGACCTAAGGTTGTATTTATTCTTGTTGTTGCTGGCCCTGTCTCCCTTGCTTAGCTCATTTAGTTGGCTTTCCATGAGAGACTCCTCATACGTAGATTGAGTTAAGTGAGGAAAAGAGGAGGTGTCTCCGAGATAGTGGATTTCTGGGTCAAGGTCTTCTTCCTCTCCTTCATCATCAGTGACAAAATTATTTTGAAGAGGAGTCTAGATTTTATGATCATCCCTTTCTCCGTTTCTCTATTCTCTGGGAAGAATCTGGGGAGCATTGTTATTCGACCTCTTGAAGTTTCCTCTGTTATTATTATTTTGAGGATTTCAGTATGTCTTATTCCCTTCCAATTCCAATCTTTCCATTCTAGCTGAGAGTGATTTTAGTAACTTAGTTACTTCATCCATTTGTGGGGGAGAAATAGAGGAACCAGAAGTTGAAACTTCAGACCTCCCCTTTTCTCTGTCTCTATCAGCCTTACCCCTAAGTTTGTTCACTGCTGAAATGTTGGATTCCATTTCCAAGGCCGCATCTTGCATATGATCCAAGGAAGAATCTCTTCTTTCTCTTAACATGAGGTCAAAATCAGGGTCAAATGTGTTAACATAAGAGATCCTAGTAGAGGCTTTTGTAGGCTTTATCTCAGCAGGGATCTTATTATACATTTTATTAAACCTTTTTGAAAAATCAGAAACAAATTCCCCTTCCTTATTTTTTAATGACCCAAACTTTGTAATGTAGTAGAGGAAATCTTTCTTGTCTCCCCAATGCCTTAAGAATGCATCATATAAGGATTAAATTCCATCAATGGATCCAGGATCCAAGGCTCTAAACCATTTCCTGGCCTCTCCATCAAGAATGTGGACAAAAATCCTCATCCATACATCCTCATTTGCAATGACACAATTATCAACGAAACTATAGAAGGTTGCAAGGTGCTCTTCTTCAGTTATATCCCCCTCACCCGTGAACTTAGGCAGCTTCTTGAGGTAGCCACCAACTGGTAGAGAATTAAGAGGCTGAGGTAATACAAGAGGGGCATATCTGGTGGCTACTATAGCATCCATTCTATTTCTAGGTGGATTAGCTCCTACCATTGGAGTGTGAACAGGAGGGAAACCAGGAGGAGATGGAGTTGTGCTTCTGGGAAGGAAAGGAGACAACTGAGTGTTGGGGATGAAGTCTGCAGAGTTGGAAGGAACAAAGGTTTCTCCTGCAACAACTCTAACAGGAGGGGGAACAACAAAACCTGAAGTGGGAAAATCTTGTAGGGTCCTAGGTCTAAGCCAAGGTACAACTTCGGGAGAGATGGGAGTGTCAAAATCATCTCCTTCCAAACCAAGGCCATGGGAGGAGAAATCAACAGGAAAACTCCCGAAGTTTAAGGCTCTAGAAACCCCAACATAAGATATAATAGGAGTATGAGAATAAATTAATGGAGTTTCAAAGAGGGAATGATGAAAATTACTAGAATCACTTGGTTTAGTAGCTGAGGTACCCTCTTGATGGGACCTTCCTCTTCTGATAACTTTCTGTGGACCAGCTTCGGGCGTAGCTAAAGGCAGTTGTGGATGAGACCACATGTGTCTGCCTTTCTGATCCAGTTGAAATAGTGGAATCAAAACAATGGAGTTGCCACAATGGATTCGCCACAATGGAGTCTCCAGGTGCACAGTTGCAATCTTTGATGTACTAGGTTCTGATGCACCTTCGAAACAAACAAAACTTTGTCATTCAATCCCAGGGAAAATATTCCATTTTGTCTTCGACAACAGTGCCATAAATGTTATCACTAGAAGTCACCTCTGGATTGCAGCAGAGGTAAGAACAGTACCCATCAGTTTGTATGTCACAATAAATAAACTTAAGGGGTGGTCTAATGAACGTAGACTTAGAATTATATCGCTTTAACTCATAAAACTGGGCTTGTGTGCACTGGCAAATGAGGTCTTGATCTAACTTCAGTTAGTAAGTGGTAGTAAGGGTGAGTAGGGGGGATAACTTGAGGAGAGTGAAGAGGTATTCTATGGACATTCGGTCTTCCAACAACCTAAGGAGGAAAACCTCAGAAGACAAGATCCTCTTGGTTCTGAGTTTTAAAGAAACTGAATGAAATTATCACTGAACGAAGATCAAACATACATCACAATTCAATAACAATAACCCGACTGGATCCTCCATGCTCGAGTCATTCAGTGTTGGGAAAAACACAAGAAAATGATTAAAACTAGTCACGATGCCACAATGATCAAACCTACATCCCAACAACATAACTACCCTCAACTGGATCATCCATGCCCGAGTGTTCTAATACAACTGTTACAAATATATGAAAGGAAGCTAACTTACATTAAACAAGAAGTCTCAAATATAGATACATAACTAGAAGAACCAGAGCTTCATTAAAAATTTATAGTACGAGAGCTTATCTCAACCATTGACCTTTAAAAAAATATCAAAATTGAGTATATATACTCATAACTGCTTACGACCCCCAGATACACGATCATACCACTGCATTCAAAGCTTTTCGTTTTCTTCTTCTTCTGTCAGATTTCACATATTTTCCTCTGTTAGACACAAATTTAAAACGATATGGGCTTTGTAGGAAAATACATCTACAGAGGAACTCTAGGCTATCAGCCTGCCACCACAAACAATCTTCCATACTTTCTATTTATGGGGTGATACAAATTTTCACCCACTACCCCTGTATTCATTAACTACTTTCATTGGGATCAGGATGAGTCCTGATACCATGGATGCTCTAGGAAAGCTCACAACTCCTTCGATTCAATTCTGATGCCTTGAGGTCATGCATATCTTTCTCTGTAACCAAATCGGGTGCATTGACCCTTTGCGTAGCTCTTGTTCATTGCCCCACGTGACCTTGGGACATGAGCTCGCGCCTATCCTACATGAAATTTGTTAGGGTCCTAACCCGCACATAGGTAGAGAAATATATTCAGATGTAATAAAGGTCAATATTAATAAGTCCTTTCAATAAAATATAATAATGCAGATGTAATAAGACCTAATAGAAGATTTCACTTCTAGAAGGATCTTCCTCTACATGCTTCTCTTGATAGACATATTTAGTATAAATAAGGGTCGAGGGTCTAAAAACCCTAGCTTGGAGATTATTGTAACAGAGCACTTCTCGACTGGAGGTTGCCCCCTTGAAGAGGCCCGTGAACATTGCTTTCTGAATCAAAGTGTTATTTTTGTTGTTGTTCTTATATCATTTATGTGTTATTGTGGAGATTATGCTGGTTATATTACTGTTATTCTGCCATTTCTAGCATTTTATTTCTGTTCTGCATACGTTTTATATCTGGTATATTACAAGTGGTATCAGAGAACTTTCCTTGGTAGAAATTGTGGGAATTGTTTTTCAGGGTAGAGACGTATTCTGACGTCTTTAAGCCACAGAGATCTATCATTACATGCATAAACCCATGGTTGAGGGATTCATACATGCAGGAAATACAAGTGGTTCTTAAGAACACATCTATTGGCCACTCTTGTAATCCCTTTTGGTACCCCTTCGAGTGGTAGTGCATCAGACAACACCTGTGTACGGAATCAACCTAGATTTCCTAAAGCCCTCTTTAGATAAACTGATCGACTGCCTGATTGCTATAGTGCCACCGAGAACAACACTCAGGAAGATACTCTCTAGTACCTAGGTAGTCGCGTAGTATGGCTAAGGGTACGGTCTATCCTCCTTAGTTAGTTCCTTGATATATTGGGCCGAGTACTGTTTTTGGACCCCTCACATATATTAGAGAGCTATAGCATAGGGCAAACCCTTGTTTGTAGAACCCTTGAATACCTAACCCTTGGGGGACATAAACATAAACAAATTAAAACAGACAAGATCTGTTGCCGCACAACTATGTTCGGGTTGCCAAATCACTACACTTTTCTTACTGGTTAAGCATTTGGGGATTTCATCGCTGCAGTATTCTTCAGACCGATGTATAACTCCACAGGTGTAAAAAAAAAAAGTCTTGAAATTTTTTCACCATTATTTGAGACCTATTCCATTGGATCCATCTCTTCGCCCTTATCACATTCATTCATATCATTTTTTGACAAAATTTTTGACCCCGCCCACCCCTTTTCAGTTCACCCATCCTCATGGCCCATACCCATAGCTAAGACCTGGAAGCTCGCTTCAACACCTTGCAATCTGGTTTCCTCGAGACCCAAAAATAAGTGAAACAACTTAGTGCCATTGTTGCCTCCATCGATACATCCATCAATACAACCATAAATACAACCATGCAGTCCTCAATGGAGGAAATCAAACAAGAACTGACCACCCAACTTGAATCTATCTTTGCATCACTTTGCACCAAACTGAAGATCCCTATAGATGACCCTTTCTCTGACGCACCTCCAAAGACTGAAGGTGAACATTCCTCCCATTCCCATACCTTTCAGCACCATCACTTTCAATGTGACCTACCCCTTCCGCGGGTGGATGTGACCAAATTTGATGGCTCGGACCCCACTAGTTGGGTAACCCAAATGGAACATTATTTCTCTTTATACGACATTACAGATGACTTGGCCAAACTTCAGTATGGTGTTATCCATCTAAATCAAGAATGTTGGCAATGGTGGCAATGGAGAAAAACTTCCCTTCAAGGGTATATTGCTTGGACCCAATTTGTGACCGAGCTTTATGAACACTTTGACACTAACACTAACCATTTGGGCCGTTTGAAAAATTTGAAACAATTAGGAACAATAGAAGACTTCATAGCTTCCTTTGAGCACTTGGCTTTTCGAACAGAGGGCATGACTGATGCTTTCTTTCGAGAGTGTTTTATTAGTGGCCTCAAGGATGAGATTCGGGCCCATGTCCTCATGGATCAACCTTCGAGTTGGGTGGAGGCTACTAAAAAAAATAAAGAAGCACAACAGGTTGTATCCTCTCAAAACCGTAAACCCTCCTTTATCCCTCACCCGAAACCCGTAAATCCCACTACTCCCTCCACTCCATTAAAGATCCAAAAATTGACCAGGGATGAAATGGATGAACGCCAACTCAAAGGCCTTTGTTATAATTGTGATGACAAATATTTCTAGGGACACAAGTGTAAGGAACAAAACCTTTTTATGGCCATCTCTGAGGATATTTTGGAAGAGGATGTTGAAACTTCCCTTGTGTCTGAGTCACCTAAAATCACTGACATGACCCCTCCCTCAGACCCTCCCGAAGTGGAACCGATCATTTCCCTCAATGCTCTCACTAGATTCTTGGCCCCCCAAACCCTCAAGTTAATTGGTTACATCAAGCATCAAAAGGTCATCATTCTGGTTGATAGTGGAAGCACCCATAATTTTATTCATCACCGCATTGCCCAAGAAACTCATTGCTACATCCATGCCATCAATAATTTCCAAATCATGATTGCCAATGGTGGTTCCATGAAATGGGAGGGTGCTGTGAAAATGTGCATCTCCAAATCGGTGACTACCACCTAAAATCCCATATGTTTTCTATAGACACGGGCRGTTGTGACATTGTGTTGGGTGCAAACTGGATAAGGAATTTGGGTCCCATTCTCATGGGTTTTAAGGAATTAACCATSAAATTCAACCAGGAAGGCCACCAATATAAATTCCAAGGCATCACTACTGGTTCAGYCGAGGTCATTAGTTCCCATCACATGGAAAATCTGCTCAAAAAAGGTCATTCTGGTGTCATTACCCAACTCCATGCCATACAAGCAACAAGACACCCCCGATGCCGCAAGACCTCCAAGCCCTCCTTTTTAAACATCAAATGGTATTTTACACTRCCCAAGGACTCCCTCTTTCCCACGTTGTTCATGATCATTCCATTCCCCTTGTACCCAGAAGCCTTCCTCCCAATATCCGTCTGTATCGCCACCCCTTTTCACAAAAAAATGAAATTGAGAAAATGGTCCAGGAAATCCTTAATGTAGGCGTTATCCACCCTAGTACGAGCCCTTAGTCTTCTTCTATAGTCATGGTCCTAAAGAAAGAAGGTTCTTGGAGAATGTGTCCTGACTTCCATGCCCTCAACAAACTGACCATTAAATACAAATTTCCCATTCCTGTCAGTGATGACCTCCTGGATGAATTGAGTGGCACCCAATTCTTTACTAAACTTGATCTTCGCTCGAGCTATCACCAGATATATATGAAAGAGGCATACATTCCCAAGAGGACCTTTCGAATTCATGAGGGCCACTATGAGTTTTTGGTCATGCCCTTTGGCTTGTGTAATGCCCCCTCCACCTTCCAAAGCCTCATGAATCATGTCTTCCATCCCTTTCTCCATCATTTTGTATTATTTTTCTTTGATGATATCCTCATCTATAGAAAAACCTGGACATACCATCTTACTCATGTGGATCGAGTTCTCCATCTACTCTCTCAACACCAACTTTTCCTGAAATAGTCTAAATGTGATTTTGGTGCCTCAGAAGTAGAATACTTGGGTCATCTGGTTGGCAAGGAAGGTGTCAGGGTGGATCCGAAAAAGATTGAAGCTATGCAAGACTGGCCACACCCAAAGACTCTCAAAATCTTGCATGGATTTCTGGGCTTAACAGGGTATTATTGCAAGTTTGTTAAGAATTATGGAAAGATTGCAGCACCTCTCACTGCTCTCCTCAAAAATAACTCTTTCACTTGGACTCTAGCCACTGCTTAAGATTTCCAAACCTTGAAGATGGCCATGTGCACCACTTCGGTTCTGGCCCTTCCTAATTTCACAAATACCTTTGTGTTGGAATGTGATGCCTCAGGGAAAGGAATCGGTGTTGTCTTTATGCAAGAGGGTCGACCTTTGGACTTCACCAGCAAGCTACTATCTGAAAGGAATTTGGCAAACCCATCTATGAAAAGGAAATGTTGGCTATTCTGCATGCCATTGATCTGTGGTGCCATTATCTCTTGGGGAAACATTTCCAAATTAAGACATACCATCAAAGCTCAAGTACTTTATGGAAAAACACATTTCCTCCCTAGAGCAACAAAAATGGGTGACTAAGCTCTTTGGATATGATTATGAGATCATTTACAAGAAAGGAAAAGACAATGTGGTGGCGGATGCACTGTCCCAAAAATATGAAGAAGAAGGACCCTTTTTTCTCTTTCCTTCATTGTACCAGATTGGCTCCAAGCTATCCGCCAAGAATGGCTACAAGATCCCAAAAGTTCACATTTGATCCAGCAATTGCAGACAATTCTCCAACTCCCCTAGGGTACTCTTGTCTCTAGGATGAGCTTCAATACAAAGGCCATTTGTATTTAAGTAAACAATCAAAGCTTAAATCCATGGTACTTTATGAGCTTCATGCTACACCCACAGTGGGGCACTCAGGGTTCACCAAAACCTATGACAGGGTCAAACATTCTTTTTTCTGGGATGGTATGAAACATGACATTTGTAATTTTGTCATTGAATGTGATGTGTGTCAATGCAACAAGGGAAAAATAGTCAAATCTCTGAGCACACTACAACCACTTTCGATTCCACCTACTATTTGGAAGGATATATCTATGGACTTTATTACCGGCTTACCCAAATCAAGAAATAAATCAGTCATAATGGTGGTTGTGGATCGCCTTTCCAAGTATGCTCATTTCTGCACTCTTCAACACCCCTTTACTGCATCCACAGTGGCTCAAATTT
>JASDQU010102830.1:204609-237488 GCA_032191745.1 Picea mariana
CAAGAACTTTTCATGAAATTTTCATTGGAAGGAAAAGAAATTGAGTTAAGAGGTATCACAGGGAAACCCGGTAAGGTGATAAGCTCTAATGGCATGACAAAATTATTGAAAAAGGGGCATCAAGGCGTTATTGCACAACTATGCTCACTAGATGTTCAAACATCTAAGCCATCTACTCCTCAAGATCTCCAAGGGATCATTGCTAAGCATTCCAAAGTATTTGAAGATATTCCCAAAGGTCTTCCACCCACTCAAAATCATGATCATGAAATTCACCTAATTCCTGGGAGTGTTCCTCCTAATGTTAGGCCATACAGATACCCTTGTGCCCATAAGAGTGAAATTGAGCGCATGGTTGAAGAAATGTTAGAGGCTGGCATTATTAGACCTAGCCTAAGTTCTTACTCTGCACCAGTGGTAATGGTATTCAAGAAAGATAGCTCATGGTGTATGTGTCCAGATTATAGAGAGCTCAACAAGATCACTATTAAAGATAAGTTTCCCATTCCCATCATTGATGAATTGTTAGATGAACTACATGGANTCCGAACTCATGAAGGCCATTATAAATTTTTGGTCATGCCTGTTGGCCTTACAAATGCACCTTCCACATTCCAAGGGCTGATGAATTCCATTTTCAAGCTCTTCCTTCGAAATTTTGTGTTAGTATTTTTGATGATATACTAATCTATAGCAAGTCTTGGGAGGATCATGTGCGACATGTTGACAAGGTGCTACAACTACTAAAGGAGCAACAACTATATGCCAAACCATCCAAATGTTTCTTTGGAGTGAAGGAGGTAGAGTATTTGGGTCATATTTTATCTCATGAAGGTCTCAAGGTAGACCCTAACAAGATTAAGGCCATGATGGACTAGCCGATTCCCAAAACATTGAAGAATATTAGAGGATTTTTGGGTTTGACAGGTTACTACTGCAAGTTTGTTCGGCACTATGGAAGAATAGAAGCAACTTTAACGACACTAACTAAGAAGAATTCATTTTCATGGACTCCAGAGGCAACTAAATATTTTGAACAACTTAAAGAGGTGATGTGCAAAGCTCCTGTATTGACCACTGTAGACTTCACAAAAACCTTTATTGTGGAATGTGATGCCTCGGGAAATGGAATTGGTGCTATCCTAATGCAAGAAGGAAGGCCTCTGTATTTTGAAAGTCAACCACTCAAGGGAAAGGACTTACAAAAACCCATTTATGAGAAGGAAATGATGGCAATACTACATGCATTGAAGAAATGGCATCCTTACCTAATAGGTAGGCACTTCAAGGTCAAAACAGATCATGATAGTCTTAAATACTTCTTGGAACAAATACTATCTTTAGAAGAACAACAAAAATGGGTAACCAAGATATTAGGTTATGATTTTGAAATCATTTATAAAAAGGCGAAGCAAAATGTTGTGGAAGATGCACTCTCAAGAAAGGATGAAGATGTTGAGGCCTTTCTTTGTGCTATCTAGATCATCCAACCCGATTGGATAATAGAAGTAAGGGGTGAATGGAAGAATGACGAAAAAGTGTGGATTCTCATTCAAAGGTTGCAGTGGGATTCCAGTTCATTAGATACATTTACATTGAAAAATGATTCACTATGGTACAAAGATCGCTTATATTTATGTAAGAACTCCCAACTCAAACAAAAGGTACTTTTGGAATTGCACACCTCTCCAGTTGGAGGGAACTTGGGATTTTTGAAAACCTACCATAGAGTCAAGAAGGATTGTTTTTGGGATGGCCTTAAAACTGATGCTCAAATGTTTGTGGCAGAATGTTTGGTTTGCCAACAAAATAAGGTGGAAACAATTAAGACCCCAGGTCTTTTACAACCATTATCCATCCCAAGTCAGCTCTAGGAGGAGGTTTCTATGGATTTCATCACAGGGTTACCAAAGTTTTAAGGAAAGAGTGTCATCATGGTGATTGTTGATAGACCGACCAAGTATGCACACTTTTGTGCACTCTCTCATTCCTTCAAATCTAGTACAGTTTCCACCGCATTCATGGAGACAGTTCAAAAGCTACATGGCAACCCAAAGATTATTGTAAGTAACAGAGATCCCATCTTCACTGGACATTTTTGGACATAATTATTTTCTTGTTTGGGTACTCAATTGGCTAATAGCTCATCCTATCATCCTTAATCTGATGGGCAAACCGAGATAGTGAACAAATGTCTGGAAGGCTACCTTCATTGCTTTGTCTCTAATAAACAAACACAATGGTTCAAATGGTTACCCTTGGTAGAATGGTGGTATAACAATTACTTTCATACTGCAAAAAAAATGACACCATTTTATGGCACTCTATGGATACCACCCTCCTTCCATCACTTCTTCTCTAAAATAAAAATCTAAGGTTCAAGTAGTGGAAGATCACATCGAGCATCAAAAACAAGTTCTCCAAATCTTAAAGGACAAACTGACCATGGCACATAATTGCATGAAACAACAAGCAAATCAACATTGTAGTGAAATAAGTTTTGAAGTAGGGGATTAAGTGTTTTTAAGACTACAACCATACAAACAGATGTCCCTCAAGCAATCCAAGAAGGATAATAAATTATCACCAAAGTATTATGGCCCTTATAAGGTGTTGCAAAAGATTGGTACTATGGCATACAAATTGGAGTTTCCTACATCTTCACTAGTACACCCAGTTTTCCATGTTTCATGCTTAAAGAAGGTAACAGGCAACAAGATCCCAGTTCAAACTATATTTCCAGAACTTGATGAGGAAGGAAAAATCATATTGGAGCCTGAAGCCATCACTGACACAAGAATTCACTAGCTGAGGAATATATCCATTTCAGAGTATCTCATTAAATGGAGGAAACTACCGACTGAAGATTCTACTTGGGAACATGAGTCTTTTATACAAAAGAATCCAGAGTTACTCAAGCATTGCAGACAACACTTGTCTCAAGGGGAGGGGCATGTTAAGCCCTAATATTGTCTCATTACCCCTTAATTAGTGCATATTACATTAGTAATGTTATTTTATTTATGTTGGCTTTATTCCATTAATTGTAATTATACCTCCTAGTTTCCTATATATACCAAGGAGACATTTTCATTTGGAATCATCTTGTACTTGAACATTTATGTGGGGTAAAAGGAGGTTTCCCCCTCGAAGAGGCTTATTATCTGAAATTATCTCTTTTTCAAGGCATTGAGTACTTATTCTGAGGTTTTTCTATGCTATATTGATATTTGGTTCTTAACATGGCCGCATTGTTGTTTCTGCACTTCTTGATCTCCACTCTCGATCGACATATACATGCTCTTCCATATGAAACAATATAAGTATTTAGTACAGAATATACCCTAAATATTAATACTCATTGAAAAATGGAAAAAACATTAAAAATGCGTGCATACCACTATGTAATGGTCCTTTGGCAACATTGCTTGAATCACTACGGGGGTCGGTATGTGGTTCATCGGGTACATCAAGAGAATTGGTAGCATTTTTACTCTCCTGCAAATGTGGAAAAGACACACATTATTTTACATTTTAAATGAATAAAAAATATATTTTACATTACAAGTAATCAGTGAGTAAAAACTAATCAACAAGTTTTTAATTTCATTTTATTTACCATGTCCTCTAGAGAGACACATGGTGATTTCCCCAAGCTTCTTCGTCATGCCACCACGCCATCAAAACCCTGCATGAACCCAACCTTTAGATCTTCTTTTGTGGCTTTGTCGTTGAACAAATCCCCCTGCATTGAGCAATATCAAAATCATTAGTCAGTAGCTGTAATGAATTACATATTTTGGGATGATGATTAAAAAAAAGTAAAATGTTTAGGCACTTACAATCGTGCCTTCAATCTCCCGTAACCACCTTGGCCCAGTTTATGTTGGTCGTGTTTATATTTTCTTGCCTTTGTTTCCTTGGAAGTGTCTTGGAGTCTGCACAATATTTTGAAATATGTTAGATATTGTTTTTTCCTCGTAAAGTAAACAAAATACCATCATAGTAAATTGAAAACACCTCTTACCTTCCAAGGCCAGGGGGTTTCTTCCCTTGTGCTTTCATCGCTAATTCTCTTGCATCAAGAATAATTTATTTCCACTCCCTCTCAGGGACAACCAAAGGGTGTTCGCACTTGGGGTCCTGTACTAATTTATTCCTATACGCCTCTCTAACATGTTTCAAATTCTTTCCGGTCATTTTTAGGACTTCCGGCTTATTGAACGAGTCACCAAACTCGTCAACTAGTCTGGAGATAAGAAGGATTTTCAGTTTGGAATTTTGTTGATTCCATCGTAGTTGAATGGTTGGCCCAAAAATTTCTAATGCATAGTCATGCAAACTATTGTGGAACACATTGTTTCCTGTAAAACATCGTCATCATTAGTAATTTAAATCTCACTGATATGTGATTGTTTAAACAATTTTATAACAAGAATCTTGATAAAGACATATATTAAATACCTAGTAGCTGTACTATTTTTAGAGGAACCATGTCTTGGTCAACCAAAAATGATACCATGGTTGTTCATGTGCTTTTCATATGTGTATCACCAGGGTAACAATCAATGAAAGAGTGATCAGTTCCATGATCATGTACACGACTTGCACGATTTGGCGTGTACTGTGGGGGCGTGGCATCACCCCTAGAAGGTATAGAATCGGTCTTAGGAGGCACACTTGGGGTGGAAAATAGCCTCCTGGCTACATGGCCATGCGGGTTCTCTATTGCAGTCCTGTTGCTGCTACCAAGACCTTCCCCTTCCCCTCTCATCGATCTCACAAAATTCTACAATGAGAAATATGTGTTAATTGCATATATCAAATTACAAAATTTAAAACCAAAAATTGATATTGTTAGATGACATGACTTACCCCTCAATTTGCTATCTTAATGCGTAATTCATCTATCCCTAGGAAATCCTCATTTGTTTCTGGACCAACAATGACCAAATCCCGAAATTCCCTATTGGCCTTTCTTAGGGACAATTCTATTGTTTGCAAGGGGTCTCTAGAATCAAATATCTCTTCATCGCTTATATATTCATCATTTTCAGTTGATGTGGTGCTAGTAATGGGGCCTTTTCCCCGATCAACGCCTTTTCCATGCTCAGGGCCTTTGCCCCGATCACCACTCTAGCATAATTTCAAGAAGAGTGTTAGTACGTGCAAGAAATATTGAAAAAACAATATATGAAAAATGGAATATTGGCAAATATTATCAAATGAAACATTCACACATACAAATTAACAAATATTTGGAAATGAAACATCGAGCAAAAATTAGCAAATGGAACATTCAGAAATAAAATAAAATTTCCTCACAAATGAAACATTCACAAATTAAGTAATCCCTTTTTAAGTTTGAGTATAATGGGTTTTCTACCGTAGAAAAAGAAGACATTCTCGAGTCGACTCGATTCAGATTGTAATCGACCAACAACTCTTCACCTGCCGTTATTTTTTTCACCGCACATACAAATATCCTATTACCTTCACGCTCCTAAAAAATTCAATTGGGTTCCCTTCTTTTCATCCCAAGCCTTGTACTGTTTATAGGACCTGAAATATTCCCCGATGCCTTTGGCCTTCCATCAATATTCATAGTCTCTCCTTTATTTTTATTATTTTCTTTCAGTTGTATATAATTTGTGGCGAGTGCGTATATCCACATACTAGGCATATATTGGACCATACTCAACCATACTCCATAATTGTAACATGGTTCAACATACTCAAACAATTCAACCAATCTGCCATATTTTACCTTTATGCCATCCGTGGAGAATAAACCAAGGCCATGGATGGATGACGGATAAATGCGATACATCCTCTCATTAACATAGAAGTCGGTGTCCAACTCTGGCAGTTCCTTGGGTACCCACTATTTCAGTAGGTGTTTGTACCTCAAGGGAACCTTGATCTCACCTATGCTCTCATCCTCATAAGAGCATGATCCTCCTTCAGCAAGAAACAATTTCATGTTCCTACCAAACTTTCTTCTGACCTTTTCACCTCTAGTTTATTTCACATTGTTACATGTGTTGGATATGTTTTCCCTTGTCCCTCTTGAAATTTTATCGCTCGAGCTGGATGATAGGTCTGATAGATATATATTTGGTTGTACCTACACTCCATCAAGGGAGAAGGAAACGTTCGGCCAACGATCTTCATATTATAGTAGCAAATGGGAACAAGATATTCTCTTAAATGTGTAATGCATGAAATGCTCAAGAGATCAATCTATCCTGAGTGGCTTTGATCAATATCCAATAATATTACATGCACTTTAAGTGATTCCCTTTTGATATAATCAAAACAATAATTGTGAAGTAACTCAATCACATATCACTTCATTAGCCATTCAACGTGAGTTTATTCATCAAATTATTCCTCACCAGTGATATAGGTTCAAGCAATTGTAATGCCAACTAATCAAATGAAAAACATGTCTAGATTGTATGTTGGGAAACGGATTGATACCAACCTTACTAAGAAACAATATATATTCATTTAGTTCAGAGAATTTATGGCTTTGAATCAATGATTGTCAGTCTAATGAATTTACATATGTCAAAGTATGAATCACATGTAGGCATATTAGTTCCAGTTCTGATTTAATTTAAAGTTTATGCATCAACAGAGCATAAAAATGATGTTTCCATCACATAAAGTACATCAAATTGCCAAGTGGAGGGATTTCTTCATGATCTTCTAAATCTAAAACAGTTATATCAGTCCCTACCTATCATTTCTAAATTTGTGTTTAAGTATAGGTCTGTTTAAGAATAATTCCACAGTGACTGCAATCAGATATGTCGAGGTGCCTTTTAGGATGCTAGGTAGTATGCTTTAAGGTGTTGTGTTGAGGAGATATGGTGTCAATAATTTAGGGGGGTCTTCCCAAAGTATGTTGAGCTAAATTCTATGCCAATGCAGGGTAGTTTAAGGCTTGTCTAAGGAGTTTAGGGTTTAGGGTTGAGCTAAATTGTACCTAGCCATCAATATTAGGCCCTTTGGTACAAAAACATTTTTTTGTGTCAAATAGGGCATTTGACCACTCACCAAAAACCTTATCATATACTCTATAGATTAAGGAAAGGAAATATTTCTCTTTGATTTCATTTTCTTGATAAACCCTTAATTTCCATGTAGTAGTAATTATATTTTTTTTCTTAATGAAAATTTTATGCATAAAACGATAACCTTTAAACCACTCATTACCTTTAATTGCATGAAGGATCAATAATCCTTGAAGGGTAGGTCTTGAAGGGAAATGAAACCTTCAAATTTGATCACTAGAAATTAGTGCTAAGGCTTGTGTTGATCTTTAATAGTAGTTGTTGAAATTAATGATCGCTAACCAATCTCCAAAATGTCATATGTTTTTTGTAACTTTTGAGGAAAAACTTGCATACATGTTGAAAGTATGAGGTGATTGACTTTTCATTAACAATGTGGGATGATCTAGAATTAAGGGCTTTTCCTCAAAATTGAAACATCTCAGGGATTAGTAAAGCTATGAATGTCTATCCTCATACTCTACAAGACTTCTCAATCCATCTCAATATGTACCTTTGTCATTACGATAGTGATGAACTATCTTGTTTCAAAAAACTCAAGCTAAAATTTATGCTTCTCCAATTGCTCACAAACATAATGGTACTGCACTTCAATGCTCTTTATTCTTGCATGAAACCTAGTATTCTTAGCCATTTCAATGAAACTTTGGTGATCACATCTTAAAATTGTAGGATTCAATTGCTCTAACCTAACATATTTTGTAAATTTCTTAGCCATATCAATTCCTTGTTTGCATGATTTGCTACTACATGTTCTACTTTAGCACTTGATAAGGAAATGGTGGGTTACTTCTTCTCCATGAGACAATACCATGGTGGGTTACACAAGGAGCTATTTTAGCTCTGAGAAACTCCATGGTAAGTGTTGTGGGATTGGTATATGGAAAGGTGATGTGATAGAAATATTAATATTGAGCATCCAAGTATTGTCTCATGTCTCATCTATGCTTATTGGCATTGTTCATCATCACTAAAGACATCGATTAAATTTTGAAGAAAGATGAGTTATTTGATGACATTTTATGTATAAGTGTATTTAATGTATGAGACGACCTTTACCATAAAACAATAGTTTATTGTTAGATGATTTTCGAATGCATCAATTATGTAAATTGAAAATCATATAACATGGATGATCCTTGCAAATATGTGAAATGATCATTGCTTCCAAATTGACAAGGAAAAAATTGAATGCCATTCTATGAAGTGTTGAATGGGTCTTGAAGGGCAGGTCTTGAAGGGAAATGGAATATTCAAATTTGATCTCTAGAAATTAGTGATAAGGCTTGTGTTGATCTTTAATAGTAGTTGTTTAAATTAATGATCCCTGACTAATCTCCAAAATGTCATATGTTTATTGGATCTTTTGTGGAAAAACTTGCATAAATGTTGAAAGTATGAGGTGATTAACTTGTCATTAACAATGTGAGATGATCTAGAATTAAGGGATTTTCCTCAAAATTGAAACATCTTAGGGATTAGTAAAGCTATGCATGTCTATACTCATACTCTACAAGACTTCTCAATCCATATCAATATGGACCTTTGTCAGTAGGATAGTGATCAACTATCTTGTTTCACAAAACTCAAGCTAAAATTTATGCTTCTCCAATTGCTCATAAACATAATGGTACTACACTTAAATGCTCTTTATTCTTGCATGAAACCTAGTATTCTTAGCCATTTCAATGAAACTTTGGTGATCACATCTTAAAATTGTAGGATTCGGTTGCTCTAACCTAACATATTTTTGTAATTTTCTTAGTCACATCAATTCCTTGCTTGCATGATTTGCTACTACATGTTCTACTTTAGCACTTGATAAGAAATATGAAGTTTCATGCATACTATTTCATACATAAGGATGCCTACCACACTCCAATAAGGAATATTTCTCATAGCTTCCTCATCAACTTGAGTACTTGGACCCATATCTTGTAACAATTTTTGAGCATTTTCCATTTTAGTCTTCACATTTTAGAAATCACTCATCCTTAATATCTAAAGGATATGTTCAATGTACCTCCTTTGACTCAAATGAAACTTCCTATTGCTCAAATCTCTTACTACTTGAATAACTAAGTAGGATTAATGGATCTCTCCATGATCCAGCATGTCAAATTCTACAACAGTTTTGATATGAAAGAATTTAACAAAGATAACTCCTTGCTCATACAAATGCATAATCTATGGAGAATGCTAATATGATAAAATACTTGAAATTATGCTAGACATAAATATTTAGATATGTAGTATAATGTTGGAAACCCTCATTTATTAAATGTGCATCAATGTGTCAATGTCATGCCCTATAGGATTTCTTAAGTCTATGCAATTACTTTTGCAACATGCACACCATATGCTTGTTTCCTTGTTGTACATAACCCTCAAGTTGTTCCATACATATATCTTCCTACAAGATACCATTAATGAATGCAATTGCAATTGTTGAGATTTCTATAATGGATGCCATCTTCACTATTGGTATAAAATTCTTTGGGTTGTCCGTGCCCTAAATTTGTGTGTACACTTTCACCATCAACTGAGCTTTATATTTCTCAACTGCATCACTTGACTTGTTTTGTTTGAAAACCCACTTAGTACTAGTTTCTTTCTTACCTATTGGTAGAGGAACACATGCCCAAGTTTGATTCTTCACTAATGGCTCATACTTTTCATCCATAGCTTGTTTCCATTCTACTATGTTTTGGCCTTTAAGCACAATTTTTATTGTTTGGGGTTCGAGCACTTCAACATTGCTTGCATAACTCCATAGTGTATCTAATAGTTTTTGGATTCTTGTTGATATTCTTAGTGCCGACAATTATTTGTTAGGTTTTTTTCACTTCTACACTCTCCCAAAATGAAGGATTATATTCATTTGAAGTTCCCTTGGTATATTCCTCAATTATCTCCATTGAGGGGACATCCAAAAGCTTAATGCTTCTCCTACCTTTGTAGTCGCTATCGAGATGCTTCACTAACACTGCAACTTCATAAAAAATCATCTCAACTTATAATAATTGAATGTTCTATTGGGATATAAAATCTATAAATAGCCGCATTTGAACCATAGCCAACCATAATACCGTTTGTGCTCCTATCATCCATTTTTTTTCACCTCTATCTATAATGTATGCATATAATGGAAACAAAGGATTAGGTTAATCATCAACAAGGAGGATTAGGTTAATCATGGCACATTAAATATTAAACTTTTTTT
This sequence comes from Picea mariana, assembly GCA_032191745.1. NCBI lineage: Eukaryota > Viridiplantae > Streptophyta > Pinopsida > Pinales > Pinaceae > Picea > Picea mariana. Next base: position 214,915 of record JASDQU010102830.1, read on the forward strand.
GCACATCCAATACCACTAAGCAATACCACTAACCTACATAAGTTGAACATATTCTACTTTTTTTGCACATCCAATACCACTAAGCACTATTAAAACAAATCCAAGTTCAACTTGAAAAACCAAGGCTATTTTTTGGAGAAAGAAGTAAAACCATATTTATTCTCTGTGCCCTTGTCCCGTGCGCCCTCCTATGTGTGTGCCCTCCTCTGGTGCACCCTCAAAATCATGTGCCCTCCTCCGGCCGTGTGCCCTCCTCTAGTGCGCCCTCAAAACCTTGTGCCCTCCTCCCGTGTGCCCTTCTTCTCTATGTGCCTCTCCCTCCTCCGTGCACCTCTCCCTCCTTCTCCCGTGCTCCTCTCCCTCCTTCTCCTCCTCTCCCTCCTTCTCCCATGCTACCCTCCACTTTGCATGTGTGCGTGTAGCTATTCGCATGAGTTCAAAAATATGAGTGTGATAGTCATGTAGTGATAGTGTAGTTTGATTTTGGTTTTTTTTTTTTTATGTTGTTTTGTTTTGGTTTTTATTTTTATTTTTTGTTTTTATATTATTTATATATAACATAATATATATATAATTTATAAATTATGTATATTATATATATATATATATTATATAATATATAATCCCTAACTCATAGCCCCCGAGACATAAAATCCCTAACTCATAGTCCCCGAGATATAGTGGTAGCAACTGGCCTCCACGCACAGCCGCACTCCACCAGGACCTTCACTTCAACGTGACCCGAAGAGTCAACGCTCTTCCAACTCCTCTCGGGAGTCTTCATCACCCACAAGATTCGTCTCGGCGATCTCCCCTTCGTGTATCGGGAGATCGGACCTCGCGATATCGGAGACTTGCAACACTCTCATCGTGCACTCAAACTCCGAAACCCCGATCCCCGATGGTCAATGGTCAACACTTCTATGTATCGGGGATTTCCCTATCGGGAAATCAGCATATGGAAACCCTTGATTCTCTCACCTTTCAAAACCCCGAGGGCCAATGCGCGATGCCACGTTTCCTCCTCAGTTCCGTCTCCGTGGGACCCTTCGCAACTCGGCTCACTCTTATTCCTCGGTCCTCTCGACTTTGAAATGTCAAAGTGCCGAGTCCCGACTCCACGGGATCTCGTGCCACCTGTCCCTCCAAGGATTGACGGCTCCAATTAAATCGAGGGATCGCAACTCGTGACTCCGACGTGCATGAAACTCTTTCACTCGCCAACCCCGATATGCCGATACATGGCGACAAACGGACTCCTCCGTACACCTGCGAGTTAACCACCTCGCAACTCCTCCACGATCCGACGGTCCACAGGATTTTGTGACTTTCCTCAACAAATTCAGTCGTCGATTCTCTGCCTCTAGAGAATCCTCCGGCTTCCAAGCTCTCCCTTGGTTCAAATCTCTCCCTGACTGGTTCCTACAACATGAACGAGGAAATATCCCTCCTGAGCTGAATTCTCTCTGACTCCTTCAGAGACTCAAGCACGCTACCTTTGCTCCTCCTTCAACAATCTCCAAAGTGTTGAAGTCTTCCCGGTCCTGTGCACTTGCTGCTACAGCGAACCCGGCCTTTTCCCTTTCTCAGACTTTCTACTGAGAATTCAATTCGACCGGCCCTCACCTGCACGGCTCGAATAACCCAGCTCACTCTGGCGGATGAGAACGGGGGTTTAACCACTGAGCCTCCTCAACGCACTCTATGCGGAGGAATTCAACTTCCCTCTATGCAGGAATCTCCTGGCTCGAGTAGGGAAATGATTAAAACTCATCCACTCATTCTCTCAGGTTACGAACCTGATATGCAATCACATATGCAGCATATAGAAGATAAGCATAAAAGGAAGCAAACATGCAAAAGCATAATACTAACAACACACAGAGATCAAACACGTCCATGGTATTGAAATCAAAAGTCTTTCTTCTATTGATTCAATCTGTACATGGGTGTTCTTCACAAATCCCCTACTTTCTCCTTTCTTCAGAAAGCCAGAATAATAATCCAGAATAATAATTGAATACAATGTACAAAGAGGGTGCCTATATTCGTTTTCCCTCTTAGGAGTAAAAACTGTCTAATCTACAGTTAATTCCTATCTAACAGCATTAAACCCATTAAATGCCTTCCTATCTATTTTACAATACAAATGCGCTTCATTACATTAGCTCATTAATGCTTGGCACAGCCAATCTCAAGGCAAAATTTAAAAAGAAGCTTGTTGGCTTGTCCAGCTATATGTCCTTTTCTCCACGTGCTGGCTCGCTTGATTGAGTGAGCGATGCTCCTGCATCATACTCCTCGACTCAAAAGATTTCATGGCTCTTGTCCATGAGCTCCTATACAGTCCGCCCATGCTTCTGTATAACTGTCTCTGTTTCCCAGCTGGCATCCTCCATTGGGTGATTCTTCCATATCACCAGGTATTCAAAATACTGCTTCCTCCTAGTCTTTCTGCCTACTCTCTTATCCAGTATGCACTCCATCTCAGGCTTCTGTGCTACTGGTAACTGCTTCTGCCATTGGACCACTGTTTCCTCAGTCCCAGTGTCTGTTTCCTCAACAATATATGGGTATAAGTCCAAAATGTTAAAAATCGGAGATATCCCGATGCCTTCGGGTAGCTCAAGATCATATGCATTTTCACCAAATTTCCTCAGGACTCTGCATGGCCCGATTTTCTTCATCTTGAGCTTGTTGTATGTTCCCCTCGGGAACCTTTCTTTCCTCAGGTGCGCGAGAACCATGTCCCCAACTTCAAACTAAAGTTGTCTTTTTCTCTGATCGGCTTTGCGCTTATATTCCTGGTTCAACCTCTGCAGTCACTGCCTCACTTCCGTGTGAAGTTCTTGCATCGCCTCAGCGAATTCTTTAGCCCTCGCGCTGCTAGTTTTAGCCTGTTCTGACTCCCTGAGCTCAGATACTCCTCTCGGTTGTGTTCCATATAAAATCTGGAACGAGCTCTTGCCTGTACTTTGATTCACTGAATCGTTGTACGCAAATTCTGCCTGCGGTAGGATCCGATACCAACTGGTGTGATGCTCCATCACCAGGCTTCTTAACAGGTCTCCGAGACTTCTATTGACGACCTCGGTTTGTCCATCTGTCTGCGGATGATATGCTGAGTTGAACGCCAAGTCAGTCCCCAGCTTCTTCCATAGCGTCCTCCAAAAATGACCGATGAACTTCGTGTCCCGATCCGAGACTATGCTTCTCGACAATCCATGCAATCAGACAATTTCTTTGAAAAATAAGTTCGCGATGTGGGTTGCATCGCTCATCTTATGACACGGAATGAAGTGTGCCATCTTTGAGAACCTGTCCACCACCACAAAAATGGAATCAACTCCACGCTGTGTTCTTGGCAACCCCAAAACAAAATCCATACTAATGGCTTCCCATGGCCTCTCAGGTATGGGCAACGGCTGATAAAACCCTATGTTCTGCTTTCGGCCCTTCGCATGTTGACATATTTGGCACCTGTCAACAAACTTCTTCACATCGGCTCTCATGCCTGGCCAAAAATACGATTCGCTCAGCTTGGCAAAAGTTTTGTCATGTCCGAAATGACCTGCTAGTCCACCGCTGTGCTTTTCTCGTACCAAGTTCTCTCTCATAGAGAAATCTGGAATGCACAGTTGATTGCCCTTGAACAACAATCCATCTTGTATCAAGAAATCTATCCACGGGCTCCTATCCCTGAGCACCGGATTCTCGGCTGCTTCATAAGATTCACCGAAATCAGCATCACCTGCATACATATCCTTTAGGTTCTCTAAACCCAAAGTCTTTACCCTGAATTCCTGCAGCAGCAAACATTTTCGGCTCAAGGCATCTGCCACCTTGTTAGCAGCTCCCGAAATGTGCTTGATCACGAATGTGAAATTCTGCATGTATTCCACCCATTTCGCATGCTTCTGATTCAGTTTCTCCTGCTGACTTACAAACTACAATGCGTGATTGTCACTGTACAACAAAAACTCCTTGGGTATCAGGTAGTGCCTCCACTTCTTCAATGCCTGTATGATGGCGTAGAACTCTTTATCGTACATGGAGTACTTTAACTTTGCATCATCCAATTTTTCGCTGTAATATGCTACAGGTCTGTCATCCTGACTCAAGACCCCTCCAATAGCATACCCACTGGCGTCACACTTCACCTGGAAGGTCTTCTGAAAATCAGGTAGCACCGACACTGGCTGCTCTGTTATCTTCCGCTTCAACCAATTGAAGCTTCTCTCAGCCTCTGCTATCCACTGAAAGATTTTATGCCGCTTCTTCACAGTGTCCATCATTGCTGCACTAATCCCGCTAAAATTTCGAATGAATTTCCTGTAGAAGCTTGCCAATCCATGAAAGCTCCTTACCTCAAAAACATTCCTCAGCGATGGCCAATTCCTGATCACTTCAACCTTCTCAGGATCCATCTTCAATTCATTTGCCGATATTACAAAACCCAAATAGATGAGTTCTGTCTACATAAATGAGCACTTTTTCAAATTTATCAGCAGCTTCTCCTGCTGTAGCCTTCTCATCACAATGGCTAAATGTCTCAAGTGTTCAGCCTTTGTCTTGCTGAATATCAAAATGTCATCCAGGTATACCACCACAAATTTACCGATGAATTCCCGCAGGACTTCATTCACCAGCCTCATAAATGTGCTTGGTGCATTTGTTAGCCCAAACGGCATGACCAGCCATTCGTACAAACCCTCGTTTGTTTTGAATGTTGTCTTCCACTCATCTCCCTCTCTCATCCGAATCTGATGATATCCACTCTTGAGGTCAATCTTGGAAAAGTAATTTACCCCACTCAGACAGTCCATCAAGTCATCCATTCTCGGCAGTGGAAACCTGTACCTAATGGTAATCTTATTTATCGCCCCGGAGTCTGTACACATCCTCCAGCCTCCATCGTTTTTCGGGCTTAGTACTGTCGAAACAACACATGGACTAAGACTCTCCCTCACCAGTCCTTTGTCCAGCAAGTCTTGCACTTGTCTTTTGACTTCCTCGTTCTCCTGAGGTGTCAATCTATACRCTGCCTTTTTCGGCAAACTTGCTCTGGGTATGAGGTCACTATGGTGACTCACACTCCTCATCGGTGGCAATGAATGCARCAATTCATCCACGACGATATCAACGAACTCTTCCAGCAGTTACTGAATCTCCTCTGGCAAGTCATCCACCCTCGTGCTTGTCAGGACAATTCTCGGCTTCCTGACAACAAAGAACTGTGGATCTTCATTCTTCTCCAATTCTGTGAGAAGCTCCTTCCCACTCATGAGAAGTATTGTGCTGCTAACTTCCGGTTCCACCTTCTTGTCCTTTACCGGCAGCAATGTGTGTGACTTTCCATCCTTCTCTAAGGTATAGGTGTTCATCCTCCCATCATGAACAACATTCCGATCGTACTGCCATGGTTTCCCCAATAATACATGACAGACATCCATGGGAATGACATCACATAGGATTTTATCTCTATAATCACCCATTTTAAATTCAACCAAGCATTGTCTCGTAACACATACCTAGTGTCCTTTCTGTAGCCATGACACTTTATATGGACTTGGGTGTCTTAGCATCTGCAGCTCCAGCTTTTCCACCATCTCGGTTGAAACGAGATTATCGGTGCTTCCGCTGTCCACTATGACCTTGCATTTCCAGCCCTTGGTCTTGCAAGTCGTTCTGAACAGTCTGCATCTTTGCGCTGTGTCCTCCACCTCTTTCTCAGGCTTCAGAAGAGCCTTGTGCACCGTCAGGGATTTCCCGCTTCCAGTTTCCTCATCCTCCACGTCACGCCTCTGCGCCTCAGCGACGTGAGCATTTCCTCTGTCCATATTCCTCTCTGGACAGTCAACGGCTTTATGGCTGTCCTTACCACACATGAAACATGTGATAATTCTTCCTCACCCCCTTCCTCGGCCTCGGGTACGAGGAAAAATATTTGCATCAGCATATCCTCCTTGCTGATCATCCTGCTGCCTCCTCGGCTCAGAAATGTGTTGCCTCTGTTGTGAGGTTCCACCTCTCTCAGCTTTTCCTTGAGGCCTCTTCTAATCCTCCTTAGGCTTCTGAGTTCCTTCTTGGGCAACTGCTTTGCCTCTTGGCTGACTCCTGCCTCGCCCTCGCTGTCCTTGCTTGCGGCTCAGCTTCTCTTCTGCTTTCAAAGCCATCTGGTATGCATCCTCAACTGTGCAGATGGTAACCATGCTCAATTCGTCCTAAATTTCATACCTGAGACCATTTAGGTACCTCGCCACCTTTTCGTCATCACTTTCCCGATGACCTGCTCGAATGTTGAGCCTATAGAATTCTTTGGTGTACTCCTTCACCGTCATCAGCTTCTGTCTCAGGTTCTGCATGCGCCTGAACAGAGTGATCTGGTAGTCTCTCGGAATGAACTTCGCCTTCATCTTGGTGATCATATGATCCCAGCTTTTGATCTTTTTTTTTCCTTTGCTGCGTCTATCAACCTGCAGCTCGTCCCACCATAAGGCTGCATGTCCCTTCAGCTTRGTGACAGCATGTCTTACCTTCTTGTCCTCTTCGATATCCTCATAATCGAAGTAGGTGTCGAGTGCTCGGATCCAATCCAGCAACTCTTCTGCGTTCAGACTTCCCTCATAGATGGGAATGTCCATCTTCGTCTTTGAGCTCATCCTTGAAATGGCCTTGATCAAACTCTCTGTCGAGGCATCTTCTGCTGTGACCTCTTCTTGGTCATGTCCAGCTTCCTCTTCAACGTCGGAATTGCTGAACTCTTCTATATTAGCTCCATGCCTCTGGGTGGTCTCCATCTCTTCGAGTCTCACCCTGAGATCTCATATTTTCCGCTCCATCTCTGGGTTACCCGCTAGCCTACCCCTTCTTCGCGCGTCCCTGTCTTCCCGATCAGGTGACTGTCTTTCTCGCCTTGGCGGCATTATGTCTCCTGTTCCTCTCTTTTATCCGAACAAAGAGAACTCCAACTCCCGCTCTGATACCACTTGGTAGCAACTGGCCTCCACGCACAACCGCACTCCACCAGGACCTTCACTTCAATGCGACCCGAAGAGTCAATGCTCTTCCAACTCCTCTCAGGAGTCTTCGTCACCCACAGGATTCGTCTCGGCGATCTCCCCTTCGCGTATCAGGAGATCGGACCTCGCGATATCGCAAGACTTGCAACACTCTCCTCGTGCACTCAAACTCCGAAACCCCGATCCCCGATGGTCAACGGTCAACACTTCTATGTATCGGGGATTTCCCTATCAGGAAATCGGCATATGGAAACCCGTGATTCTCTTACCTTTCAAAACCCCGAGTGCCAATGCACGATGCCATGTGTCCTCCTCAGTTCCGTCTCCATGGGACCCTTCGCAACTTGGCCCACTCTTATTCCTCAGTCCTCTCAACTTTGAAATGCCGAAGTACCGAGTCCCGACTCCACGGGATCTCATGCCACCTGTCCCTCCAAGGATTGACAGCTTCGATTAAATCGGGGGATCGCAACTCGCCACTCCGACGTGCATGAAACTCTTGCACTTGCCAACCCCGATATGCCGATACACGGTGACAAATGGACTCCTCCGTACACCTGCGAGTTAACCACCTCGCAACTCTTCCGCGATCCGACGGTCCGCAGGATTTTGCGACTTTCCTCAAAAAATTCAGTCGTCGATTCTCTGCCTCTAGAGAATCCTCCGGCTTCCAAGCTCTCCCTTGGTTCAAATCTCTCCCCGACTGGTTCCTACAACATGAACAAGGAACTATCCCTCCTGAGATGAATTCTCTTTGACTCCTTTAGAGACTCAAGCACGCTACCTGTGCTCCTCCTTCAACAATCTCCAAAGTTTTGAAGTCTTCTCGGTCCTGTGCACTTGAAGCTACAACGAACCCGGCCTTTTCCCTTTCYCAGACTTTCTACTGAGAATTCAATTCGACCGGCCCTCACCTGCACGGATCGAATAWCCCATCTCACTCTGGTGGATGAGAACGGGGGTTTAACCACTGAGCCTCCTCAACTCACTCTATGCGGAGGAATTCAACTGCCCTCTATGCAGGAATCTCCTGAATCGAGTAGAGAAACTATTAAAACTCATCCACTCATTCTCTCAGGTTACAAACCTGATATGCAATCACATATGAAGCATATAGAAGATAAGCATAAAAGGAAGCAAACATGCAAAAGCATAATACTAACAACACACAGAGATCAAACACGTCCATGGTATTGAAATCAAACGTCTTTCTTCTATTGATTCAATCTCTACATGGGTGTTCTTCACAAATCCYCTRCTTGCTCCTTTCTTCAGAATGCCAGAATAATAATCCAGAATAATAATTGAATACAATGTACAAAGAGGGTGCCTATATTCGTTTTCCCTCTCAAGAGTAAAAACTGTCTAATCTACAGTTAATTCCTATCTAACAGCATTAAACCCATTAAATTCCTTCCTATCTATTTTACAGTACAAATGCGCTTCATTACATTAGCTCATTAATGCTTGGCGCAACCAATCTCAAGGAAAAATTTAAAAAGAAGCTTGCTGGCATGTCCAGCTGTATGTCCTTTTCTCCACGCGCTGGCTCGCTTGATTGAGTGAGCGATGCTCCTGCATCATATAGTCATGGATACATCCTTGTCAACTGACTTAGAGCGAGGGGCATTAGGAAGGATAATATAGAGATATCCTAATTGGGAATAAATAATATTGTACAATTGTTCCTTTTGGATGGCTTCATCCTCATTTCTAGGCATAGTCATGGATACATCCTTGGTGTTGAGGGGAAGAAGGGATTCCAGGAACTACTCTATAAGAAAAATATCATTGATATTGTATTTTCACAAGGCACATCTTATAAGTCACTCATGGATGTGTTCTGAGATGTGAGTGGTTCTGGTCTAATGGAAATTGGTCAAGATTTCTATCCCTATGCGATGGTGGAATGGAAGTTGGAAGAAGGTATGGAAATCATTATATATGAACTCAAAGGTTGTATGGGTATTGCTAGGTTGTTCTATGTAAAATTTGATGGCAATGCCCATCAAAGTGCATTCAAAAAGTATCAACCTAATTGAATCCTCCGTTATGGAGTTCGAAGAAAACCAAAGGTGAAAGGGCACGATATGGTTGGAGGGATACTCTCTAGGTTTTCCCTCAAACATTGGGATGTTAGAGGGATTTTTATTTGGAATATTGGGCCAATTGGTATCATGGAAGATAAGATCATTTATCAACTTGGTAAAATCATGGATATTTAACCCTTCCATAAAAGTCACAAAAGGTTGGTTGGCATTGTCTCCAATATTACAAAAGGAACTTTAGTAATGAAAGAGAAATGAGTCTCGATCATACATCCGGTCCCAACCTTGGAATTATCCACTTTAAAATAGCATGCTTGTTACCAAATGGGATGAAACCATGTCCATAAGAAATTATTTTGAAAGTTTCCTAATAGTCAACCTCTATGTTTCAATGTGAAATGACCAAGGGAAATTATTTGGATGCATATCCCGAGAGTCCTAACCTAACTACAACATTATTTTGATGGGCCAAGTGGGATTGTATGTGTTAGATTAGATGGTTTATTATTAGGTTTATCTTGGTGGCATGAACCAAGCATATAGTTTAAGGTGTGGGATGTGTGCATGTGTGGTGTGCCTAACTTGAAATGAAAATTCTTGCAAACGAAAGTAAATTACAATTAGTTGAAATTTAAACTTATATTGAGAAAGTAAGTAACCAAGATAAGTACTAAATAAAATGATTTTTTATTTATCTAAGTTACCCTTCAACTATGAAATGTACTTGCAAATATTTAGATTTCAAAATAAAAAACAATCTCCTTTACTCTTTGGCTCACAAGCAAACCATTTAGAAAATCCTAGGTCTTTATTGGTAAGTAAAATACTAGGGGTTCTGTTGGATTACTAAGAGGGGGGGTGAATCAGTAGTAGCGTAATTATAATCATTTTTCTTCAAATGTTATATCAATGTAGAATTATTATCCAATAATGAGCAGTAATAAATAAACAATCACACACATACACAGTACACCAGTGTTTTACGTGGAAACCCAAATCAGGAGAAAACAACAGAATGTTTTTTCTTATATGTCTTGAAGAATTACATTCATTGGAAGCACCAACTTCCTTTGTTTTCTAGCTGCAACTGGAAGGAGGCTCCAACCCCCTAGTTTCTTAGGCTACAACCTAAGGGAATCTCCAAATCCCCAATTCTCTGGCTACAACCAGAAGGAGGCTATAACCCCCAATGTTCTTCAGCTACAACCGGAAGGTGACTACAACCACCTATCTTTGCCGCATCCTGCCACCCTGAAGTAGAAGTAGAATGATGGAACCATTGTCACACTATCACTGTGAGATATACCGCTATAAACCTATACTAATAAATCTTAACCATGCATCAACCATGCATCAACCTGTAATCAACTTGTACCATAAATAAGTGCATCAACCATGAACCAACCTGTAATTAACATGTACCATAAAAAAGTGCATCCAACCATGTACCAAGTATGTACCAATCATGTGTCAACTACTCATCACCTATGACTCATCAATATGTACCAACATCATCAACTATACACCTCATGTATGTGCGTCAACTCATCAACTACTTGTCTCAACCATGTACTCAACATGTACCACAACCACAATCCCTCATCAATTTCATCATACAAATCTGATTTGTAGCTCTATAATAGACCTGGTGTATTTGATCACATTCTTGCAAACCTTCCTTAACTTTAAAAACAAGAGACTAGCATTTTCATCAAACTTTTCTTTAGTCTCACATGCCTAGTTTTGGATTAGTCAACAACCCTAACTTGAAGTAATCATAACTTTGAACCTGTAATGTATAAAGATTTGAAACTGATATACAATTTTCTTCAGTGTGTTTTATGCAATTCCTCCGAATTTCACTACTTGGAACCTCTTATAAAAGGAGTTATAGAAAAAATGGCATACCTTGCTGAATTCTGGCTTATTCTAGAGAGCGACCTTGTAGAGCGTGCCCCACACAAAATATTTGATGAATTTATCTGAAACTATTACAAATAATACTACATACTTTCCCCTAACCAACACATTTTGTCTCACTAAATTTGGATCTGTTATGAAGAAGTTATGATGTTTGTACCTGAAACACCTTGTTTTGACTAGTTTCAGGACTGGCCACAAACCCTATTTTCCACGGAGTGTAACTCCAAAAATACAACGACCCACAAGATGAATTTTTTACCACAAATACTTGGATATGTTTTCTCACTTTTATAGAAATTTCACTATCTGAATCATTATATAAAACAATTTATAGTGAAAATGGTGAGATGACCTATAAATAACATACCCTAGAAAGAACCATCAAAAGAATTTATCCTTCCTTGCATTTCGGCCTTCTTTTCTTCACCTTCACTTAGAATTCCATTTTAGATATCCTTGGTTACCTCAGACACATATATATATTCAATATTCTCAAGTGTGACTCAAATGAGAGAGCCTTTCCTCTTATTTATACTCTCCAAGTAGCTTCCTTAAAAACATCTTCTAGGTCACTTGGCCCACTTTCCTTATTTTAGGGTTGGGTCCACTTCTAATTTCTCCATTAAATTTGTTATTGAAATAATTTATTTTTTATTCAATTTGAATTATAATACATTCATCACTTCACTTTATTATTTACCTTTAAAATCTCTTAAAACCACTATGATTACTTTGACCTTTTGGGGCTTCTAGATGACATATGAGGGTCCTCCAACTTCGTAAGGCCATAAATCTCAAACCGTGAGGAGTTATGTGACATTCTACATACCACTAGAAATGGCATGACATGTAATATCAATATAGAATAGGATTATCTGAAAATATATCATAACTCATATCGTTACCCATAAAAAAAACTTGGGTCCATTACGCAAACCTCGGGTCTCCAACTTCTCATGGCCATAACTCTCTAACCGTGAGGAATTATGTGATGTTCCACATACCACCAGAAATGACATGACAAGCACTATTTGTCTAGGATAGTTTCCCTAACAAATTCACTTTCCTTCATCTCATTATTCCATAATTAAGCATGGGTTTTCTTACTCCACAGAGGGTCTTCCCATGAGGGCTTTCACCATAAGGGGACCACTTTGGAGTTCATCCATATTCACTTCTTATAAACAATGAAAAAACAATAATGAGTCATATTTACATCAAACAATATTGGGTCCATTACCCAAACTTTTGTGCTACGAGTCTTTCTTCAAGGGTTGACATAAATGACAACCAACCTTAAACAACAATCTCCCCCTTTGGCATTGATGGCAACACTCTGATGCAACACTGAAATCATATCACTCATGATCCCCCTGGAACCATGCCTCTATCCTCTACATATAATAAATCTGCTCCTTCTGGAACCATGCCTTTGTCCTTTGCATCTGATAAATATCTCCCCCTTTGTCATCAATGGCAAAGGTATCTTTCCATCTGGGGCTACTTCCCCTGACAGACTGTCCTCTTATGGTGCTTCCTCATGTACATCTAAGACATATAAGTTAAGAATTCAAAAATCATTAAAAAAGAATTCATTTTTGGAGTAGAAATAACTCCAAGTCTTTGGCGAAGATATTCAAAGGCTTCCCATGGAAGTGGTTTTGTAAATATGTCTGCCACTTGTTATTTTGTGTCCACATACTCAACTCTGATGTTCTTTTCTGCAACCTATTCCCGTAGAAAGTGATTCTTGATTGGAATGTGTTTAGTCTTGGAGTGCATCACCGGGTTTTTTGAGATACTGATGACACTTGTATTATTACAATATATTGGAATGGGCTCATCATGCTCAACCTGTATATCTGTCAAAGTTTGTTTCATCCAAAGAACCTATGTACAACATGTTGCTGCTACAATATACTCTGCCTCGGCTGTAGATAGAGATACTGATGATTTTTTCTTTCTTATCCATGATACCAAACACTCACCTAAGTAGAACGTTGCTCCACTGGTGCTTCGTCGGTCATCAGTACAACCTGCCCAATCTGCATCTGTGTAGGCAATAAGTGATAGATCTTTTCCTTTTGGATACCATAATCCAAACTCTTTTGTTCCTTTGAGATATCTGAGGATCCTCTTTACTGCTAATACATGTGATTCCTTTGGTGCTACTTGAAATTGTGCCACCTGTCCAACTACCTGCATTACATCTGGTCTGGATGCTATCACATATAGTAGGTTTCCAATCATTGAACTATATTGCCTTTGATATGTAGACTTTGAATCATCATCTTTGCTCAACTTACAACTATTTTGCATGGGAGTGATAACTGGTTTTCAATCTTCCATTCCGAACCTCTTTAGAATTTCTCTGATATACTTGGTTTGAGAAATAAAAATTCCTTGGTTGCTTTGACGTATCTGAATTCCCAGAAAGAAGGATAGTTCTCCAAGTAACAACATGTCAAATTCATTCTGCATGTCTTTTGCAAATTTCTGTCTTAACCTATCATCATCACTACCAAAAATAATATCATCAACATAAACTTCAATTAATAAAATATTACCTTGACTTACCTTGATGTAGAGGTTGTTGTATGCACTTCCTTTTCTGAACCCTGCCTGCTGCAGATACTTATCTAGTCTGGAGTACCATGCTCTAGGAGCCTATTTTAGACCATACAAGGCCTTCTTTAATTTACACACATAATCTGTGTTCTTTGACAACTGAAATCCTTCTGGTTGTTCAATGTAGACTTCTTCTTCAAGTTCCCCATTCAGAAAAACTGATTTTACATCCATCTGATATACTTTAACATTTTTGGAGCATGCATAAGCTAAAAGAAAATGGATTGCTTCCATTCTGGCAACTGAGGAAAATGTCTCTTCAAAGTTGATTCCTTCAATCTATGCATATCCTTTACATACCAATCTAGCTTTGTTCCTTGTAACCTGTCCATATTCATTCAATTTGTTCCTGAAAACCCATTTTCTGCCGATCACATTCTTATTCTTTGCTCTTGGAACCAATTCCCAAGTGTCATTTTTCTCTATTTGATCCATTTCTTCATCCATGGCCTTATTCCAAAATTCATCCTTGCTAGCTTCTTCAAAACAGTTTGGTTCAATTGTAGATAAAAGTGCTAGGTGTGTTTGTTCTGGTGAACAGATTTTTCTTCTAGTCTCAACCCCTGCATCTTTGTTTCTAATAATATGATTTGAAGGATGATTCTTCTTTACTCGTTTGCTAGGTGTCTTTGGAGATACTTGTTGAACTTCCTCTTCTACTTCTTTCGGATTCTCTTCATCTTCATCTTCCTCTTCTTCTTCTTTTTCATCTTCTTCTTCAAAAAGTTGTTCCATTGATTTGTTTTCTTCTTTCTTTGATTCTGGTCTGCTTGTTTCATCAATTGTTACGTTGATGCTTTCCAAAATTTTGTTTAATCTTAGATTGTAACACTTGTATAATTTCCTTGTACTTGAGTAACCAAAAAGTATTCCTTTGTCCACACGAGAGTCAAATTTCTCATTCTGCCATCTCTTCTTTTGATGTAGCATTTGCTTCCAAAAAATCTGAAGTGCTTCACATTTGCTAGTCTTCATTTCCATAGCTCCTATGGAGTTTTATCAGTGTTGTTTCTGAGCATTACTCTATTTTGAATGTGAACTGCTGTATGCACTGCCTGTGTCCAAAAAATATCTGTCAACTTTGAATCCATTATCATTGTTCGAGCCATTTCTTGTGTTGTCCTGTTCTTTCTTTCAACAACTCCATTCTGTTGAGGTGTCCTAGCGATGGAAAATTGCCTTTTTATAACATGATTGTTGCAGTAGTCCATAAATTCCTTTGAGGTGAATTCTACTCCATTATCTGATCTTAAGAATTTGATTCTTGAATCCATCTCATTTTCAACCATTTCTTTGTAGATCTTGAAATTTTCAAAAGCTTCTGATTTGTTCTTGAGAAAGAAAACTGCAGTCATTCTTGTATAATCATCAACTAATAACATAAAGTATCTCTCACCTTTTAATCCTTTTGTTGTAGTTGGTCCAACTAGAACAATATGCACAATTTCCAGTGGTTTTGTTGTTGAATATTCCTTTGATTTGAACCTGGTCTTTGTTTGCTTTCCTTGTTGGCAATGCTTGCATAAAGTGTTGGTTGATTTCGTGATCTGGGACATTTCTCTGACTGTTTCTCTTTTGCTGACTTTGACAAGGTTATCAAAATGCATGTGACCCATTATTCTGTGTCGTAGCCAACTTTCATCTTCCTTTCCTAGAGAACACTTTTTATTTCAAATTTCACTTAACACATATATGCTGCTTGAAGTTCTTGCAGCTATAGCGACAATTTTTCCTGAACCTTCTTTTATTATCTCACACTTTTGTGAATTGAAAGTAACTTTATGACCTTGGTCACACATTTGAATCACACTTAAAAGATTATGTTTCATATCTTCTACTAGTAGAACATTTTCTGCCTTTTCATTTTTGTTCCCAATTCAGACTGTGCCTTTTCCAATTATTTTGGATGAATCATCATTTCCAAAGGAGACTGATCCATCTCTTTCCTTTCGTAATGTAAGAAACTTGTATCTATCACCTGTCATGTGTTTTGAACATCCACTGTCAACATACCAACCACGTTTCTTCTGTTTATCTTGTAGAGCGACTGTGCATTCTTCATTGCTATACTGATCTTGCTTTCTTATCCATGTCATTTTCTGAGGTTCTTGTTTGTGACTTTGTTGAGGTTCTTTAGGAGGGACTGTCATTCTTCAATTTTTGGCCATGTGTCCAAAATTGTTACATTTGTAACATTCCACTTCAACACTCAAAGATTCAAACCTGTTGTAACTTCTTCTCTGTGTTTCACTAGGTCTTCTTGAATAACCCCTTTGTGTATGGCTCTCAAAGTAGTTATTGTTCTTGTTGTTAGCTCTGCAATTTACAGCTTTATGTCCAAAATTATTACATACATAACATAAACCAAAAAATATAGTTTGATACCTAGTAGTTGAAGATCTTATGAAAGGAGGTTCTCTTATGAATCCTTCTTCTTCTTGAGGCCTGTCTATCTGTTGTTGATTCTGAAATCTGAATCTTCTCGGTGGAGGAGTATCCCTATAATCTTCTTTGTATATCATTTTATCCCCTTTGATTGTTTCTGCATAACTTTTTGTATTTGTTTCTTGCTTTGTTGTTTTGGAGCTTGATCCATTTTCTGTTTGATTGTATCCAAGTCCGAAGTTGTCAAGATAAGATTTTTGACTGCTGATAATGTCATCCAGAACTTTTGAGCTATTTTACATATTTTTCTTTTGAATATTCTTTCTTAGTGTGACAATCTCTGCTTCTAGGTTTCCAATGATCTTGTCCTTTCCTTCTAGGTGTTCTTTGAGTGCTTCTTCAATTCTTTTATATTCTTCTATTTGAACCTTCAATTTTGTGATCATTTGTTCTAGTTCATGAGTGTCTTTTTTCTTATCTAGTTATGCTTGTAGTTTCTTGTTTTTCTTCTTTTCTTTTCTGATAAATTCTATGGCACTCATTAATTCTTCTCGAAAGTCAACTTATGCCTCTTCAATTTCTTCATCATATGCTTCTTCATATTCTTCTACGGAGTCTTCTTTATCAGAGTCTTTTACTGCCATGAATAGAACTCTCTCTGTTTCACTGTCACTGACTTCATCTTCATCTGATGATGAGATGCATTCTTTGGTGCAAAAGTTTTTCTTGAAAAATTTCTTTGTAGTTCTTTTACTTTTATATGTTTGTCTGCCTTTTGAGTAACCTTCATCATTTCTTTTTTTCTTATGAGGACATTTGTTAGAAAAATGACCAATACCGTCACAATTAAAATAAATTAAAGGAAGCTTACCTCTGTACCTATTGTTGGTTCCCTTGTGCAGTCTTTTGACGAAGTTGGCCATTTCTTCATCATCTTCCAAGACATCGCCGCTGTTGCTATATTCTTCTTATTCCTTTTTATTTTTCTTTGATCTTTTGGATGCTTTGAATGATGCTTCTTTTACATCTGGATTTTCCTGTTCAATTCTCATCTCATATGCTATGAAGATTCCATGTATTTCATCCATGCTTATTGAGTTTAGATCTGATCTTTATTCTAGTGTTGATATCTTAGGGTTGAATCTCATAGGAAGAGATCTTAGTACCTTTTGAACAATTACAGATTCTTTGATTTCTTCTCCCAATCCTATGATTGCATTCACTGTGTCATCGACTCATAAGAAGTAGGCTGTGATATCTTCATCTTCCTTCATTTTTAGTTGTTTGAACTTACCTCTGTAATTTTGAAGCTTTGTTGCTTTGACTTTTAAATCTCCTGCATAAATATTTCGAAGCTTGTCCTAAATCTCCTTAGAAGATTTGCAATGTGCAACTTTGGTGAATACCGTATCACTGAGACCATTCAAAAGTGCATTTATCGATTTGGAATTATTCTCACCAAGTTTCACTACTTTTTCATTTGTTGGTGGAACTATTGGTGTTGTGTATCCATCTACAATTGATTACCAAACTTGAAATCCTTGTGCCTGTATATATGTCTTCATCCTTATGATCCAAAAAGAATACTTCTGTCTATCAAACTGTGGTATTCCATTTTTATACGAGTTGGTATTCTCCATGATCTACCTTTTAGTGGTTAAACTGATTTCTGAAGGAACCTGCTCTGATACCAATTGTTGGATTATTGAGAGGGGGGGTGAATCAATAATAGCATAATTATAATCCTTTTTCTTCAAGTGTTATATAAATGTAGAATTATTATCCAATAATGAGCAGTAATAAATAAACAATCGCACACATACACAATACACCAGTGTTTTACGTGGAAACCCAAATCGGGAGAAAACCACATAATGCTTTTTCTTATATGTCTTGAAGAATTACATTCCTTGGAAGCACCAACTTCCTTTGTTTTATAGATGCAATTAGAAGGAGGCTCCAACCCCCTAGTTTCTCAGGCTACAACCTGAGGGAAGCTCCAAATCCCCAATTCTCTGGCTACAACCAGAAGGAGGCTACAACCCCCAATGTTCTCCGGCTACAACCGGAAGGTAGCTACAACCACCTGTCTTTGCCCCGTCCTGCCACCTTGAAGTAGAAATAGAATGATGGAACCACTGTCACACTATCACTGTGAGATATACCGCTGTAAACCTGTACCAATAAATTTGAACCATGCATCAACCTGTACCTCAACCTGTAATCAACCTGTACCATAAACAAGTGCATCAACCATGCACCAACCTGTAATCAACCTGTACCATAAAAAAGTGCATCCAACCATGTACCAAGTATGTACCAATCATGTGTCAACTACTCATCAACTATGACTCATCAATATGTACCTTCCTTTACTTTAAAAACAAGAGACTAGCATTTTCATCAAACTTTTCTTTAGTCTCACATGCCTAGTTTTGGATTAGTCAACGACCCTAACTTGAAGTAATCATAACTTTGAACCTGTAATGTATAAAGATATGAAAATGACACACAATGTTCTTCAGTGTTTTTTATGTATTTCCTCCAAGTTTCACTACTTGGAACCTCTCAAAAAAGGAGTTATAGAAAAAATGACATACCTTGCTGAATTCTGGCTTATTCTAGAGAGCGACCTTGTAGAGTGTGCCCCGCACAAAATATTTGATGAATTGATCTGAAACTGTTATAAAGAATAATAAAGACTATCCCCTAACCAAAACATTTAGTCTCACTAAATTTGTATCTATTATGAAGAAGTTATGACATTTTTATCTGAAACACCTGCTTTTGACTAGTTTTAGGACTGGCCACAAACCCTATTTTCCACGGAGTGTAACTCCAAAAATACAACAAAAAACAAGCTTAATTTTTTACCATGGATACTTGGATATGTTTTCTTACTTTCATAGCAATTTCACTATCTGAATCATTACAAAAAAAAAATTATATCGAAAATGGTGAGCTGACCTATAAATAACATACCTTAGAAAGCACCATCAAAAGAATTTATCCTTCCTTGCATTTCAGCCTTCTTTTCTTCACCTTCACTCAGAATTCTGGTTTAGATATCCTTGGTTACCTCAAACACATATAGATATTCAATATTCTCAAGTGTGATTCAAATGAGACAGTCTTGCCTCTTATTTATACTCTCTAAGTAGCTTCCTTAAAAACATCTTCTAGGTCACTTGGCCCACTTTCCTTATTTTCGGGTTGGGTCCACTTCTAATTTATCCATTAAATTTATTATTGAACTAATTTATTTTGTATTCACTTTGAATTATAATACACTCATTAATTCACTTTATTATTTACCTTTAAAATCTCTTAAACCACTTTGATTACTTTGACCTTTTGGGGCTTCTAGATGACATATGAGGGTCCTCCAACTTCGTAAGGCCATAACTCTCAAATCGTGAGGATTTATGTGACATTCTACATACCACCA
The DNA here is from genome assembly GCA_032191745.1 of Picea mariana. Lineage (NCBI taxonomy): Eukaryota > Viridiplantae > Streptophyta > Pinopsida > Pinales > Pinaceae > Picea > Picea mariana. The sequence goes on from JASDQU010102830.1 coordinate 234,369, forward strand.
GAAATGGCATGACATGTAATATCCATATAGAATAGTATTATTGGAAATTATATGATAACTCATATCGTTACCCATCAAACAAACTTGGGTCCATTACCCAAACCTGGGGTCTCCAACTTCTCATGGCCATAACTCTCTAACCGTCAGGAATTATGTGACGTTCCACATACCAATGGAAATGACATGAGAAGCACTATCCATCTAGGATATTTTCCCTGAAAAATTCAATTTCCTGCATCTCATTATTCCACAATTAAGAATGGGTTCTCGTACTCCACAAAGCGTCTTCCCATGAGGGCTTTCACCATAAGGGGACCACTTTGGAGTTCATCCATATTTACTTCTTATAAAAAATGACAAAACAATAATGAGTCATATTTACATCAAAAAATATTGGGTCCATTACCCAAACCTTTGTGCTACGGGTCTTTCTTCAAGGGTTGACATCAATGACAACCAACCTTAATCAACAGGTTCTAGGGAACTCTTTTCTTTCAACAAGAGAATTTTCAATTATGAAATAAATAGAAATATAAAACAACAAAGAGAATTAATATATAGTTGTTAAAGAGAACAAAAAATAAAGGCAATGGCTTCTCACACGAATCTAACTCTAGGAAAAATGCCCTGTCAAGGGTGTATGCTTTCTATATGAAAGTACAATCTAAAAGAAATTTGGCCAAGAAAGGTACTAGAAACCTTAGAGGGTTTTATTCTCAATCCTTATGAATTTATTAAATAAAATACCTAAGCTACAACAAAAGAATCCAAAAATAAACCTACAGGTCCTAAAGAACACTTAAAAAGATGGAACAAAAAACTTAAAAATGGAAAAAGGAAGTTTCGAGAGCCCTTGCAGAAACTCACCTAGAAAGTTGTGTTGGAAATGTAGATTATGCCCCCTATTCTTATGTCGTTCAATGATGATAACATGCCAAAAAATGTTTTTGTCATTGAAAATAACATGCCAAAAATTGTGTTGGTCAATGCACTTCATGATCCCCAAAAATGCATTGGCACCTAAGGGTTTCCAGATAGTTGTGAGCTAGTCTCCGAGGAAAATATGAGTGGTTTTCAACATTTGTTTCCTGAAAACACTGCACATAAAGTATGCATGAGCTATCTCAAGATGGTGGGGATGGAGAAAGGGAAAGAAAATAAGATGGGAAGGACTAAATGACTATTGTAAGAAAGGACTTCTCACCTAATGAGCATATGGTTAACAAAGCAAGGAATTTTAACACATAGAAAAGGTAGCTTAAATCACCTGCAAGCTTGTTTTCCCATGACCAAGCCCACATCAAGTGAAGGAAGAAAATTAATAAGGTACATGTGTTGTCCCATTCCATGTCAACAACAGCGCATCCATTCACTGGGAACACCTTGATTACTCCACTAAATTAGGGTTTATGGTTTACATGATGAATTGATGATGGAAGAAAGTGGGCGTGTGAGTCAAATTTGAGTCTAGAAACCCTCCCATATCGTTAAGTCGTGCATTCAGAAACAATTTGAAAAAATTTCAACTTTGCCCCAATCACAGGTCATTGTTGCTCGTGTGTAGTCCTTGTTAAGCCCTAATATTGGCTCATTACCCCTTAATTGGGGCATATTATATTAGTAATGTTATCTTATTTATGTTGGCTTTAGGCCATTAGTTGTAATTATACCTCCTAGTCTCCTATATATACCAAGGAGACACTTTCATTTTGAATCATCTTGTACTTGAACATTTAAGTGGGGTAAAAGGAGGTTGCCCCCTTGAAGAGGCTTATTATCTAAAATTATCTCTTTTTCAAGGCGTTGAGTACTTTTCCTGAGGTTTTCTATGCTATATTGATGTTTGGTTCTTAACATATGGTATCAAAGCTCAAGGTCTTGGGGTTTCATTGCTACATCTAAGATACCGTGGAATGTTTGCTATAACTTTGTTTCTACAATGTTTCAGAAGGAACGGATTGGAGGATATTTAGTAGACAGATCAAGGTATGTGGGGTTCAAAATTCAGCTCATGAGGCCTTATACTTTCGGAGATACATCTTGTACAAGATAGGGTTCTGGAATCATCCTGAAATGAGTCATTGCATAATTTTCGCTATAAGAACATTTTTGTAACGTTTCAGACCCTGAACTCTAGAGGCCATTTATGAAAATTAGTAAGGTATCTATGGTAAACATTTCAGCTTTTGGGTCATCTTAAATTTGTAGATACACCTTGTGTAAGATAGGGTATCTGACTAGTCCTATTGACTAGTCTCAAGAAGGTGTTCCAGGTAAAACAATCATAACTTCTTGCTAGAGTATCCAAATTGAGTGGGACTAGTTTCATTGGATCATGGATAGTCTTTAGTATTTTGGATGCGATTTTGAGGTTTTGATATCAATTATTTTGTGCGGGGCATGCTATACAAGTGAGATCTCCCGGAAAGGCCAAAAATCGGCAAGTTGTGAGGAATTTACCGTAAATTCCACTTGGCACATCCAATTTTGATCAGACCTATGGCATTGCAGAGAAGAAATATCAGAGAACTACCTAAAATAAAGTTTCATACCTAGAAGGGCCAAAACATGGGAGATAGAACAGAATAAATATTGTCTAGCAGAACCGCCTCAAAATCAAGATTCAAAAGTGATACTTGGCCAACATGCCACCAAAAAAGGGACCTTCTACACCAAATAAGCCTCCATAAAATCCTAATTGGACTCTTGATGAAGGTGAAGAAATGCGTAGGGACATAAATGAACTACAAAAGAAGATGGATTCAATGGAAATTAAGTTGGATACTAAGATGGATTCAATGGAAGCTAAGTTGATGGATTCAATAGAAGCTAAGTTGGATACTAAGATGGATGGCTTAAAAGGGGATATCATGGAAGTATTGAAAAATTTCGTAATAGAGAAGACACCCAAAAGTGAAAATGCATCCCATGAAATTCATGACGACGACACAAGGAAGGTGAATCAAGAATGGAGAAACTCCAACTTTGGTTTGAAGACCAACCACATTCCTAAGATTGATATGAGGAAGTTTGATGGCAAGGACCCAATCACATGGATACTTCAGATGGAGCAATTCTTTGATCTCCATAATGTGCCACATACACAAAAGGTATGAATTG
>JASDQU010102830.1:237588-251025 GCA_032191745.1 Picea mariana
CCCTTCTAGGTATGAAACTTTATTTTAGGTAGTTCTTTGATATTTCTATTCTGCAATGCCACAGGTCTGATCAAAATTGGATGTACCAACTGGAATTTACGGTAACTTCCTCACAACTTGCCGATTTTTGGCCTTTCCAGGAGATCTCACTTGTATAGCATGCCCCGCATAAAATAATTGATATCAAATTCTGAAACTTGCACCCAAAATACTAAAGACTATCCACAATCCAATGAAACTAGTCCCACTCAATTTGGATACTCTAGTAAGAAGTTATGATTGTTTTACCTGGAACACCTTCTTGAGACTAGTCAATAGGACTATGCATATACCCTATCTTACACAAGGTGTATCTACAAATTTAAAATGACCTAGAAGCTGAAAGTTTTACCACAAATACCTTACTAATTTATGTAGATGGCCTCTGGAGTTCAGGGTCTGAAACATTACAAAATGCTTTTATAGTGAAAATTATGCAATGACTCATTTCAGGATGATTCCAGAACCCTATCTTGTACAAGTTGTATCTATGAAAGTATAAGGCCTCATGATATAAATTTTGAACCCAACATACCTTGATCTGTATACTAATTATCCTCCAAGCAATTCCTTCTTAAACATTGTAGAAAAAAGGTTATAGAAAAAATTACATGGTGTCTCAGATGTAGCAGCGAAACCCTAAGACCTTGAGCTATGATACCATATGTTAAGAACCAAACATCAATATAGCATAGAAAAACCTCAGGAAAAGTACTCAATGCCTTGAAAAAGAAATAATTTCAGATAATAAGGCTCTTCGAGGGGGAAACCTCCTTTTACCCCACTTAAATGTTCAAGTACAAGATGATTCAAAATGAAAATGTCTCCTTGGTATATATAGGAGACTAGGAGGTATAATTACAGCTAATGGCCTAAAGACAACATAAATAAAATAACATTACTAATATAATATGCCCCAATTAAGGGGTAATGAGCCAATATTAGGGCTTAACGAGGACTAGACACGAGCAACAGTGACCTGTGATTGGGGCCAACGTTGAAATTTTTTCAAATTTTTTCTGAATGCATGAATTAACGATATGGGAGGGTTTCTGGACTCAAATTTGACTCACACGCCTACTTTCTTCCATCATCAATTCATCATGTAAACCATAAACCCTAATTTAGTGGAGTAATCGAGTTTTTCCCAGTGAATGGATGCGTTGTTGTTGACATGGAATGGGACAACACATGTACCTTATTAATTTTCTTCCTACACTTGATGTGGGCCTGGTCATGGGAAAACAAGCTTGCAGGTGATTTAAGTTACCTTTCTATGTGTCAAAATTCCTTGCTTTGTTAACCATATGCTCATTAGGTGAGAAGTCCTTGCTTACAATAGTCATTTATTCCTTCCCATATTCTTTTCTTTCCCTTTCTCCATCCCCACCATATTGAGATAGCTCATGCATACTTTATGTGTAGTGTTTTCAGGAAACAAATGTCGAAAACCACTCATATTTTCCTCAGAGACTAGCTCACAACAATATGAAAACCCTTAGGTGCCAATGCATTTTTGGGGATCATTAAGTGCATTGACCAACACAATTTTTGGCATGTTATTTTCAATGACAAAAATGTTTTTTGGCATGTTATCATCATTGAACGACATAGGAATAGGGGGCATAATATACATTTCCAACACAACTTTCTAGGTGAGTTTCTGCAAGGGCTCTCGAAAGTTCCTTTTTCCATTTTTAAGTTTTTTGTTCCATCTTTTTAAGTGTTCTTTAGGACCTGTAGGTTTATTTTTGGATTTTTTTGTTGTAGCTTAGGTATTTTATTTAATAAATTCATAAGGATTGAGAAGAAAACCCTCTAAGGTTTCTAGTACTTTTCTTGGCCAAATTTCTTTTAGATTGTACTTTCATATAGAAAGCATACACCCTTGACAGGGCATTTTTCCTAGAGTTAGATTCGTGTGAGAAGCCATTGCCTTTATTTTTTGTTCTCTTTAACAACTATAGGTTAATTCTCTTTGTTGTTTTATATTTCTATTTATTTCATAATTGAAAATTATCTTGTTGAAAGAAAAGAGTTCCCTAGAACCTATTGATTAAGGTTGGTTGTCATTGATGTCAACCCTTGAAGAAAGACCCGTAGCACAAAGGTTTGGGTAATGGACCCAATATTTTTTGATGTAAATATGACTCATTATTGTTTTTTCATTGTTTATAAGAAGTAAATATGGATGAACTCCAAAGTGGTCCCCTTATGGTGAAAGCCTTCATGGGAAGACGCTTTGTGGAGTACGAGAACCCATGCTTAATTGTGGAATAATGAGATGAAGGAAAGTGAATTTTTCAGGGAAAATATCCTATATGGATAGTGCTTCTCATGTCATTTCTAGTGGTATGTGGAACGTCACATAATTCCTGACGGTTAGAGAGTTATGGCCATGAGAAGTTGGAGACCCCAGGTTTGGGTAATGGACCCAAGTTTGTTTGATGGGTAACAATATGAGTTATGATATATTTTCCAATAATACTATTCTATATGGATATTACATGTCATGCCATATCTGGTGGTATGTAGAATGTCACATAACTCCTCGCGATTTGAGAGTTATGGCGTTACGAAGTTGGAGAACCCTCATATGTCATCTAGAAGCCCCAAAAGGTCAAAGTAATCAAAGTGGTTTAAGAGATTTTAAAGGTAAATAATAAAGTGAATTAATGAATGTATTATAATTCAAAGTGAATACAAAATAAATTATTTCAATAATAAATTTAATGGAGAAATTAGAAGTGGACCCAACCCTAAAATAAGGGAAGTGGGCCAAGTGACCTAGAAGATGTTTTTAAGGAAGCCACTTAGAGAGTATAAATAAGAGGCAAGACTGTCTCATTTGAATCACACTTGATAATATTGAATATATATATGTTTCTAAGGTAACCAAGGATATATAAACTGGAATTGTAAGTGAAGGTTAAGAAAAGAAGGCTGAAATGCAAGGAAGGATAAATTCTTTTGATGGTGCTTTCTAAGGTATGTTATTTACAGGTCATCTCACCATTTTCGCTATAACGTTTTTTATGTAATGATTCAGATAGTGAAATGGCTATGAAAGTGAGAAAACATATCCAAGTATCTGTGTTAAAAAATTCAGCTTGTGGTTCGTTGTATTTTGGGAGTTACACTCCGTGGAAAATAGGGTTTGTGGCCAGTCCTGAAACTAGTCAAAAGCAGGTGTTTCAGGTAAAAATGTCATAAATTATTCATAACAGCTCCAAATTCAGTGAGACCAAATGTTTTGGTTAGGGGACAGTCTTTAGTATTCTTTATAATAGTTTTAGATCAATTCATCAAATATTTGGTGTGGGGCACACTCTACAAGGTCACTCTCTAGAATAAGCCAGAATTTAGCAAGGTATGTCATTTTTGCTATAACTCTTTTTATGAGAGGTTCCAAGTAGTGAAACTTGGAGAAACTACATAAAACACACTGAAGAACATTGTGTATCAGTTTCATATATTTATAGATTACAGGTTCAAAGTTATGATTACTTCAAGTTAGGGTTGTTGACTAATCCAAAACTAGGCATGTGAGACTAAAGAAACGTTTGATGAAAATGCTAGTCTCTTGTTTTTAAAGTAAAGGAAGGTTTGCAGGAATGTGATCATATACCCCAGGTCTATTATAAAGCTACAAATCAGATTTGGATGATGAAATTGATGAGGGCTTTTGGTTGTGGTACATGTTGAGTACATGGTTGAGACAAGTAGTTGATGAGTTGGTGCACATACTTGAGGTGTATAGTTGATGATGTTGGTATATATTGATGAGTCATAGTTGATGAATAGTTGACACATGATTGGTACATACTTGGTACATGGTTGGATGCACTTGTTTATGGTACATGTTGATTATAGGTTGGTGCATGGTTGATGCACTTGTTTATGTTACAGGTTGATTACAGGTTGAGGTACAAGATGATGCATGGTTCAAATTTATTGGTATAGGTTTACAGCGGTATATCTCACAGTGATAGTGTGACAGTGGTTCCATAATTCTACTTCTACTTTAGGGTGGTAAGACGGGGCAAAGACAGTTGGTTGTAGCTACCTTCCGGTTGTAGCCGGAGAACATTGGGGGTTGTAGCTAGAGAATTGGGGAGTTGGATCTTCCCTCAAGTTGTAGCCTGAGAAACTAGGGGGTTGGAGCCTCCTTCCAATTTCATCTAGAAAACAAAGGAAGTTGGTGCTTCCAATGAATGTAATTCTTCAAGACATATAAGAAAAAACATTATGTGGTTTTCTCCCGATTTGGGTTTCCACGTAAAACACTGGTGTACTCTGTATGTGTGTGATTGTTTATTTATTATTGCTCATTATTGGATAATAATTCTACATTTATATAACACTTGAAGAAAAATTATTATAATTACGCTATTATTGATTCACCCCCCCTCTCAGTAATCCAACAATTGGTATCAGAGCAGTTTCCTTCAAAAATTGGTTTAACCACTGAAAGGTAGATCATGGAGAGTACCAACTCGTATAAAAATGGAATACCACAGTTTGATAGACAGAAGTATTCATTTTGGAGCATAAGGATGAAGACATATATACAGGCACAAGGATTTCAAGTTTGGTAATCAATTGTAGATGGATACACAACACCAGTAGTTCCACCAACAAATGAAAAAGCAGTGAAACTCGGTGAGAATAATTCCAAATCCATAAATGCACTTTTGAATGGTCTCAGTGATATGGTATTCACCAAAGTTGCACATTGTAAATCTGCTAAGGATATTTGGGACAAGCTTCGAAATATTTATGAAGGAGATTCAAAAGTCAAAGCAACAAAGCTTCAAACTTATAGAGGTCAGTTCGAACAACTAAAAATGAAGGAAGATGAAGATATCACAGCCTACTTCTTATGAGTCGATGAAACAGTGAATGCAATCATAGGATTGAGAGAAGAAATCAAAGAATCTGTAATTGTTCAAAAGGTACTAAGATCTCTTCCTATGAGATTCAACCCTAAGATATCAACACTAGAATAAAGATCAGATCTAAACTCAATAAGCATGGATGACCTACAAGGAATCTTCATAGCATATGAGATGAAAACTGAACAGGAAAATCCAGATGTAAAAGAAGCATCATTCAAAGCATCCAAAATATCAAAGAAAAAGAAAAAGAAACAAGAAGAATATAGCAACAACAACGATGTCTCGGAAGATGATGAAGAAGTGGCCAACTTCGTCAAAAGACTGAACAAGGGAACCAATGGTAGGTACAGAGGTAAGCTTCCTTTAATTTATTTTAATTGTGATGGTATTGGTCATTTTGCTAACAAATGTCTTCATAAGAAAACGAGAAATGATGAAGGTTACTCAAAAGGCAGACAAACATATAAAGGTAAAATAACTACAAAGAAATTTTTCAAGAAAAAGTTTTGCACCAAAGAAGACATCTCATCATCAGATGAAGATGAAGTCAATGACATTGAAATAGGGAGAGTTCTATTCATGGCAGTAAAAGACTCTGATAAAGAAGACTCCGAAGAAGAATATGAAGAAGCATATGAAGAAGAAATTGAAGAGGCAGAAGTTGACTTCTGAGAAGAATTAATGAGTGCCATAGAAGTTATCAGAAGAGAAAAGAAGAAAAACAAGAAACTACAAGTAGAACTAGATAAGAAAAAAGACACTCATGAACTAGAACAAATGATCACAAAATTGAAGGTTCAAATAGAAGAAGATAAAAGAATTGAAGAAGCACTCAAAGAACAGCTAGAAGGAAAGGACAGGATCATTGGAAACCTAGAAGCAGAGATTGTCACACTAAGAAAGGATATTCAAAAGAAAAATATGCAGAATAGCTCAAAAGTTCTGGATGACATTATCAGTAGTCAAAAATCTTATCTTGACAACTTTGAACTTGGATACAATCAGATAGAAAAGGGATCAAGCTCCAAAACAACAGAGCAAGAAACAAATCCAAAAATTTATGCAGAAACAATCAAAGGGGATAAAAAGATATACAAGGAATATTACAGGGATACTCCTCCACTGAGAAGATTCAGATTTCAGAATCAAAAATAGATAGACAGGCCTCAAGAAGAAGAAGGATTCATAAGAGCACCTCCTTTCATAAGATCTTCAACTACTAGGTATCAAAATATAATTTTTGGTTTATGTTATGCATGTAATAATTTTGGACATAAAGTTGTAAATTGCAGAGCTAACAACAGGAACAATAACTACTTTGAGAGCCATACACAAAGGGGTTATTCAAGAAGACCCAGTGAAACACAGAGAAGAATTTACAACAGGTTTGAATCGTTGAGCGTTGAAGTGGAATGTTACAAATGTAACAATTTTGGACACATGGCCAAAAATTGCAGAATGACAATCCCTCCTAAAGAACCTCAACAAAGTCACAAACAAGAACCTCAGAAAATGACATGGATAAGAAAGCAAGATCAGTATAGCAATGAAGAATGCATAGTCGCTCTACAAGATAAACAGAAGAAACGTGGTTGGTATGTTGACAGTGGATGTTCAAAACACATGACAGGTGATAGATACAAGTTTCTTACATTACGAAAGGAAAGAGATGGATCAGTCTCCTTTGGAAATGATGATTCATCCAAAATCATTGGAAAAGGCACAGTCCGAATTGGGAACAAAAATGAAAAGGCAGAAAATGTTCTACTAGTATAAGATATGAAACATAATCTTTTAAGTGTGATTCAAATGTGTGACCAAGGTCATAAAGTTAATTTCGATTCACAAAAGTGTGAGATAAGAAAAGAAGGTTCAGGAAAATTGGTCGCTATAGCTGCAAGAACTTCAAGCAACATATATGTGTTAAGCAAAATTTGAAATGAAAAGTGTTCTCTAGGAAAGGAAGATGAAATTTGGCTATGGCACAGAAGAATGGGTCACATGCATTTTTATAACCTTGTCAAAGTCGGTAAAAGAGAAACAGTCAGAGAAATGCCTCAGATCATGAAACCAACCAACACTTTATGCAAGCATTGCCAACAAGGAAAACAAACAAAGAACAGGTTCAAATCAAAGGAATATTCAACAACAAAACCACTGGAAATTGTGCATACTGATCTATTTGGACCAACTACAACAAAAGGATTAAAAGGTGAGAGATACTTTATGTTATTAGTTGATGATTATACAAGAATGACTGCAGTTTTCTTTCTCAAAAACAAATCAGAAGCTTTTGAAAATTTCAAGATCTACAAGGAAATGGTTTAAAATGAGATGGATTCAAGAATCAAATGCTTAAGATCGGATAATGGAGCAGAATTCACCTCAAAGGAATTTATGGACTACTGCAACAATCATGGAATAAAAAGGCAATTTTCCATCGCTAGGACACCTCAACAAAATGGAGTTGTTGAAAGAAAGAACAGGACAGTACAAGAAATGGCTCGAACAATGATAATGGATTCAAAGTTGACATATATTTTTTGGACACAGGCAGTGCATACAACAGTTCACATTCAAAACAAAGTAATGCTCAGAAACAACACTGATAAAACTCCATAGGAGCTATGGAAATGAAGACCAGCAAATGTGAAACACTTCAGAGTTTTTGGAAGCAAATGCTACATAAAAAGAGGAGATGGCAGAATGAGAAAGTTTGAATCTCGTGTGTACAAAGGAATACTTGTTGGTTACTCAAGTACAAGGAAATCATACAAGTGTTACAATCTAAGATTAAACAAAATTTTGGAAAGCATCAATGTAACAATTGATGAAACAGGCAGACCAGAATCAAAGAAAGAAGAAAACAAATAAATGGAACAACTTTTTGAAGAAGAAGATGAAAAAGAAGAAGAAGAGGAAGATGAAGATGAAGAGAATCCAAAAGAAGTAGAAGAGGAAGTTCAACAAGTATATCCAAAGACACCTAGCAAACGAGTAAAGAAGAATCATCCTTCAAATCAGATTATTAGAAACAAAGATGCAGGGGTTGAGACTAGAAGAAAAATCCGTTCACCAGAACAAACACACCTAGCACTTTTATCTACAATTGAACCAAACTGTTTTGAAGAAGCCAGCAAGGATGAATTTTGGAATAAGGCCATGGGTGAAGAATTGGATCAAATAGAGAAAAATGACACTTGGGAATTGGTTCCAAGACCAAAGAATAAGAATGTGATCTGCATAAAATGGGTTTTCAGGAATAAATTGAATGAATATGGACATGTTACAAGGAACAAAGCTAGATTGGTATGTAAAGGATATGCACAGATTGAAGGAATCGACTTTGAAGGGACATTTTCCCCAGTTGCCAGAATGGAAGCAATCTGTTTTCTTTTAGCTTATGCATGCTCCAAAAATGTTAAAGTATATCAGATGGATGTAAAATCAGTTTTTCTGAATGGGGAACTTGAAGAAGAAGTCTACATTGAACAACCAGAAGGATTTCAGCTGTCAGAGAACACAGACTATGTGTGTAAATTAAAGAAAGCCTTGTATGGTCTAAAACAGGCTCCTAGAGCATGGTACTCTAGACTGGATAAGTATCTGCAGCAAGCAGGGTTCAGAAAAGGAAGTGCATACAACAACCTCTACATCAAGGTAAGTCAAGGTAATATTTTATTAATTGAAGTTTATGTTGATGATAATATTTTTTGTAGTGATGATGACAGGTTAAGACAGAAATTTGCAAAAGACATGCAGAATGAATTTGAAATGTCGTTACTTGGAGAACTATCCTTCTTTCTGGGAATTCAGATACATCAAAGCAACCAAGGAATTTTTATTTCTCAAACCAAGTATATCAGAGAAATTCTAAAGAGGTTCGGAATGGAAGATTGCAAACCAGTTGTAAGTTGAGCAAAGATGATGATTCAAAGTCTACAGATCAGAGGCAATATAGGTCAATTATTGGTAGCCTACTATATGTGATAGCATCCAGACTAGATGTAATGCAGGTAGTTGGACAGGTGGCACAATTTCAAGAAGAACCAAAGGAATCACATGTATTAGCAGTAAAGAGGATCTTCAGATATCTCAAAGGAACAAAAGAATTTGGATTATGGTATCCAAAAGGAAAAGATCTATCAGTTATTGCCTACACAGATGCAGATTGGGTAGGTTGTATTGATGACTGACGAAGCACCAATGGATCAGAATTCTACTTAGGTGAGTGTTTGGTATCATGGATAAGAAAGAAACAATCATCAATATCTCTATCTACAGCCGAGGCAGAGTATATTGCAGCAGCAGCATGTTGTACACAGGTTCTTTGGATGAAACAAACTTTGACAGATATACAGGTTGAGTATGATGAGCCCATTCCAATATATTATGATATTACAAGTGTCATCAGTATCTCAAAAAACCCAGTGATGCACTCCAAGACTAAACACATTCCAATCAAGTATCACTTTCTATGGGAATAGGTTGCAGAAAAGAACATCAGAGTTGAGTATGTGGACACAAAAGAACAAGTGGCAGACATCTTTACAAAACCACTTCCACAGGAAGCCTTTGAATATCTTCGCCAAAGACTTGGAGTTATTTCTACTCCAAAAATGAATTCTTTTTGAATGCTTAACTTATATGTCTGAGATGTACATGAGGAAGCACCATAAGAGGATAGTCTGTCAGGGGAAGCAACCCCACATGGAAAGATACCTTTGCCATTGATGACAAAGGGGGAGAGATTTATCAGATGCAAAGGACAAAGGCATGGTTCCAGGAGGAGAAAATTTATCAGATGTAGAGGACAAAGGCATGGTTCTAGGGGGATCATGAGTGATATGATTTCAGTGTTGCATTAGAGTGTTGCCATCAATGCCAAAGGGGGAGATTGTTGATTAAGGTTGGTTGTCATTTATGTCAACCCTTGAAGAAAGACTCGTAGCTCAAAATTTTGGGTAATGGACTCAATATTGTTTGATGTAAATATGACTCATTATTGTTTTTTCATTGTTTATAAGAAGTAAATATGGATGAAATCCAAAGTGGTCCCCTTATGGTGAAAGCCCTCACAGGAAGACACTTTGTGGAGTAAGAGAACCCATGCTTAATTTTGGAATAATGACATGAAGGAAAGTGAATTTGTCAGGGAAACTATCCTAGATAGATAGTGCTTGTCATGTCATTTCCAGTGGTATGTGGAACATCACATAATTCCTCACGGTTAGAGAGTTATGGCCATGAGAAGTTGGAGACCCCGGGTTTGGGTAATGGACTCAAGTTTTTTTGATGGGTAACGATATGAGTTATGATATATTTTCAAATAATACTATTATATATTGATATTACATGTCATGCCATTTCTGGTGGTATGTAGAATTTCGCATAACTCCTCATGGTTTGAGAGTTATGGCCTTACAAAGTTGGAGGACCCTCATATGTCATCTAGAAGCCCCAAAAGGTCAAAGTAATCAAAGTGGTTTAAGAGATTTTAAAGGTAAATAATAAAGTGAAGTGATGAATGTATTATAATTCAAAGTGAATACAAAATAAATTATTTCAATAACAAATTTAATGGAGAAATTAGAAGTGGACCCAACCCTAAAATAAGGAAAGTGGGCCAAGTGACCTAGAAAATGTTTTTAAGGAAGCTACTTGGAGAGTATAAATAGGAGGCAGGGCTCTCTCATTTGAATCACACTTGCGAATATTGAATATCTATATGTGTTTTAGGTAACCAAGGATATCTAAACCAGAATTCTAAGTGAAGGTGAAGAAAGAAGGCCGAAATGCAAGGAAGGATACATTCTTTTGATGGTGCTTTCTAAGGTATGTTATTTATAGGTCATCTCACCATTTTCGCTATAACATATTTTATATAATGATTCAGATAGTGAAATTGATATGAAAGTGAGAAAACATATCCAAGTATTTGTGGTAAAAAATTTATATTGTGGGTCCTTGTATTTTTGGAGTTACACTCCGTGGAAAATAGGGTTTGTGGCCAATCCTGAAACTAGTCAAAACAAGGTGTTTCAGGTACAAACATCATAACTTATTCATAACAAATCCAAATTCAGTGAGACAAAATGTGTTGGTTAGGGGAAATTAATTAGTATTCTTTGTAATAGTTTCATATCAATTCATTAAATAGTTTGTGTGGGGCACTCTCTACAAGGTCGCTCTTTAGAATAAGCCAGAATTCAGCAAGGTATGCCATTTTTTCTATAACTCCTTTTCTAAGAGGTTCCAAGTAGTGAAAGTCATAGGAATTGCATAAAAAACACTGAAGAAAATTTCATATTAGTTTCAAATATTTATACATTACAGGTTCAAATTTATGATTACTTCAAGTTAGGGTTGTTGACTAATCCAAAACTAGGCATCTGAGACTAAAGAAAAGTTTGATGAAAATGCTAGTCTCTTGTTCTTAAAGTTAAGGAAGGTTTGCAGGAATGTGATCAAATACACTAGGTCTATTATAGAGCTACAAATCAGATTTGGATGTTGAAATTGATGAGGGATTTTGGTTGTGGTACATGTTGAGTACATGGTTGAGACAAGTAGTTGATGAGTTTACGCACATACATGAGGTGTATAGTTGATGATGTTGGTACATATTGTTGAGTCATAGTTTATGAGTAGTTGACACATGATTGGTACATACTTGGTACATGGTTGGATGCACTTTTTTATGGTACATGTTGATTACAGGCTGGTGCATGGTTGATGCACTTGTTTATGGTACAGATTGATTACAGGTTGAGGTACAGGTTGATGCATGGTTGATGCATGGTTCAGATTTATTGGTACAGGTTTACAGTGGTATATCTCACAGTGATAGTGTGATAGTGGTTCCATCATTCTACTTCTACTTCAGGGTGGCGGGACGTGGCAAAAATAGGTGGTTGTAGCCGAAGAACATTGGGGGTTATAGCCTCCTTCTGGTTGTAGCCAGAGAATTGGGGAGTTGGAGATTCCCTTAGGTTGTAGCCTGAGAAACTAGGGGGTTGGATCCTCCTTCCAGTTGCAGCTAGAAAACAAAGGAAGTTGGTGCTTCCAATGGATGTAATTCTTCAAGACATATAAGAAAAAGAATTCTGTGGTTTTCTCCCGATTTGGGTTTCCACGTAAAACACTGGTGTACTATGTATGTGTGTGATTGTTTATTTCTTACTGCTCATTATAGGATAATAATTCTACATTGATATAACATTTGAAGAAAAATTATTATAATTACGCTATTACTGATTCACCCCCCCTCTCAGTAATCCTACAGAACCCTTAGTGTTTTACTTACCAATAAAGACCTAGGATTTTCTAAATGGTTTGCTTGTGATCCAAAGAGTAAAGGAGATTGTTTTTTATTTTGAAATCTAAATATTTTCAAGTACATTTCATAGTTGAAGGGTAACTTAGATAAAGAAAAAATCATTTTATTTAGTACTTATCTTGGTTACTTACTTTCTCAATATAAGTTTAAATTTCAACTAATTGTAATTTACTTTCGTTTGCAAGAATTTTCATTTCAAGTTAGGCACACCATGCATGCACACATACCACACCTTAAACTGTATGCTTGGTTCATGCCACCAAGATAAACCTAATAATAAACCATCTAATCTAACACATACAATCCCACTTGGCCCATCAAAATAATGTCGTAGTTAGGTTAGGACTCTGGGGATATGCATCCAAATAATTTCCCTTGGTCATTTCACATTGAAACATAGAGGTTGACTATTAGGAAACTTTCAAAATACTTTCTTATGGACATGGTTTCATCCCATTTGGTAACAAGCGTTCTATTTTAAAGTGGATAATTCCAAGGTTGGGACTGGATGTATGATCGAGACTCATTTCTCTTTCATTACTAAAGTTCCTTTTGTAATATTGGAGACAATGCCAACCAACCTTTTGTGACTTTTATGGAAGGGTTAAATATCCATGATTTGACCAAGTTGATAAATGATCTTATCTTCCATGATACCAATTGGCCCAATATTCCAAATAAAAATCCCTCTAACATCCCAATGTTTGAGGGTAAACCTAGAGAGTATCCCTCCAACCATATTGTGCCCTTTCACCTTTGGTTTTCTTCGAACTCCATAACGGAGGATTCAATTAGGTTGATACTTTTTTAATGCACTTTGATGGGCATTGCCACCAAATTTTACATAGAACAACCTAGAAATACCCATACAACCTTTGAGTTCATATATAATGATTTCCATACCTTCTTCCAACTTCCATTCCACCATCGCATAGGGATAGAAATCTTGACCAATTTCCATTAGACCAGAACCACTCACATCTCAGAACACATCCATGAGTGACTTATAAGATGTGCCTTGTGAAAATCCAATATCAATGATCAATTTCTTATAGAGTAGTTCCTGGAATCCCTTCTTCCCCTCATCACCAAGGATGTATCCATGACTATGCCTAGAAATGAGGATGAAGCCATCCAAAAGGAACAATTGTACAATATTAT
>JASDQU010102830.1:266861-290290 GCA_032191745.1 Picea mariana
CCCCTCCCCCCTGACTACAGTAGTGGGGGGAAAGCCCCCCCACACCCCCATAAATAAATGGGATTCAATCACAACTAAAACAAATCTATGAATTAGGAATACAATCAGGCTCCATAACCAACATAAGCTTCATCTTATTTGCTAAGTTTATAAGTCATTTTTTGGTTAAGGGTTGCTAGGAAAAGTACGAGTGTCTACACCCTCCTAGATCTACCCTAGTTTTATTGGAATTCCCTATGGAGTAAGAGGATTTACACTCGTAGGGATCTTGTTGATCCAAATCACACTTTTAAGACTCCATTCACCCATTTTTAAAGGCACTAATCTACAATTTTTGCATTGGAAAAATAAATTGTTTACATTGGTAAATGTGTTTTGGTGGGATATCAATCTTGTTCAAGTTGGAAGATTTTATGCATGTTAATAGATTTTCAAGGTCACTTGGGTGTCTTGATTGGCTTGGTCTTCTTATAGTTATAACTCAGTAAAATTTACAGTGATTAGGGCTGCAACAAACCTTTCTGTTGCTTACTTATAACTCGCTTTTCAATTGCCATAATTTGCTAAAAGTTTTCTAACATAATCTACTAGTAATAGTGCATCTTTTGGGTGGACTATTTGCAAGTTTTGGTGGTTTATTTTTCTACTTTAACAACTTAATTGCTACATACATAAGGTTGATAAAGTATGTCCACAACACTTGTTTATAACATCCTTACTTTTATGCTAAAGTCTTTCTCTTTCAATCTTGAGTTGTACTAGTTATATCTAGCTTAGCTCTTGTGTCATTATCTTGACTTTTGGCATTTATTTAGCATCTCTAATAATCATTTGTTTGCTGATATATATTTTTGTTGACTTCTGCATTTAGGGACATCAAGCTTAACTTGTTTGTCCAACTAACATATAACTTGTACACTTGGATTTTCTTGTGTCTCGGGCAAGTACAAACACTTTACACAGACTCAAAGACTTGAAAACCTTAAACCATTTTCGAGACGTGTCATCAAATCTATCCTCCACTTAGAAACTTGACCTATGTTGGATTATTGAGAGGGGGGATGAATCAGTAATGAGAAATTATACCAATTATTAATCCTTTAAACCACAATGTATATTCTTTTACTTATTCAACCATGTTCATCTGTTCATAATCAATATCTCACTGTATCATAAGAATTAACATTCATCAGTGCATAATAAACAATAAAAAACACATCCACATAATGTACAATACATCATATTTACATAGAAACCCAATGCGAGAGAAACACTGAATGCTTTTCTTACATGTCAATAATTAAATTCAAGGAAGCATCAACTTCCAATTCTCTAGCTACAACTAGAAGGAGGCTTCGATCCCCTAGTTTCTCAGGATACAACCTGAGGGAAGCTCCAACTCCCTAATTATTTGGCTACAACCAAGAGGCTACAACCCCCTATGTTCTCAGGCTACAACCGGAAAGTGGCTACAACCACCTATCTTTGCCCCGTCCAACTGCCCTGAAATATAAGTAGAATGATGGAACCACTGTCACATTGTCACTGTGAGATATATTTTTATAAACCTATACCAATATGTGCCACTGACTTGTAATCAACCTGTGCCACTGTCTTGTGCCACTGACTTGTAATCAACCTGTTCCTTGCATGTACCAACAACACTAAATACAATAACAACTTGTACCAATACTCTCCTCAATATATCAAGTTTGATAACATATATCTCATACCCAAAATCACAATAATATCACTCAAACCATGTGCCAACAATGCACATCAATCATGTACATCAACCATGTATATCAACACTATACAAAGATAACGAACAACATGTACCAATCATATATCAACAACAAACCAAACTATGCCTCAACAAGATGTATTAAGATCACCATGTACTTCAAGTATGTATCTCATCCATGTACCCAATCATATACCTCTACCATATACCAATAACATACACCAAGATAACCAACAAGATACCTCTAGCAATGAAAAACACTCTTCATAAATCAAATACCATAAATCCTCACATCAACCATGTGCAACAACCTCACTATTATACAACCTCTATCTATACCAATAACTTCAACAACATACCTCAACCAAAATCCCTCAAACATGAACCAATATTAAACTTCAGTAGATTTTCCTCAGTTCAACTCTACAACAAGCCATAAACTTCCAATAGGGAATCCAATAGATTTACAAGGAAACCCTCAACCAGATTCATAGATTCAATACTACACATATGAAAACCATACCTTTTTCTTCTTGTAGAGTTTTGTTGTCGCGATTTTGCTACTATGAATCTATTGCTGTGATTTTTCTGCTGCACTTTTTTTATCGTGGTTTTTCTGCCATGATTTTTCTGTTGCACTTTTTATGTCACGGTTTTTTTTCCATGATTTTTCTGTTGCACTTTTTCTGCCACACTTTTCCTATCACAATTTTTCTACTATACTTTTTATTCCTTGATTTTTCTACAATACTTTTTCAACCGCACTTTTTCTATCATGCTTTTTCTCTACCAATAATACCTTCCCAAATAACCTTTCACAAAATAGATATTCAATGATATTCAATAGGTGCTAATTGGAGATCCTTTCTCTCTTATTTATACTTCCATGTAGGTTCCTCAAGGGATTACCTTCTAACCAACTTAACCCAGTTTCCTTCTTTTAGGGATAACCCACTTCTAACCACTTGTCCACTTAACTTAACCACTTTCCATACATAGTGATTTCTCCACTCCTAGTTGCAACTAACTTTATTATTTAATTAATTTCTTTTGCAACCACTTTGACTTATCCATAAACAGTAAACTCACCACTTCTTGTTGCAACCACTTTATTATTTAAATAATTTTTCTTTGCAACCACTTTGACTACTTTATTATTTAAATAATTTATCCTTACTCACAACTTCTTGTTGAAACTAACTTTCCTATAATTAATCAATTCATAACTTCTTTTCTGTTAACTAACTTCTTGTTGCAACCAATTTATTACTTAACTTATTTCTTGGTCAACCACTTTGACTATTCAATCTTCTCATCACAACTACTTTACCATAATTACCAAACTCAAAACTTCTTGTTGCAACTAATTTATTTTTAATTAGTTTCTTAATGCAACAACTATACCCATGATTAAATCCTAGTTACCATCAATTTGACTAGTACACTTCTTCTAGGAGCTTCTAGAAGAATTAACTTATTTGACCTTCTAGGGGCTTCTAGAATAACTGACTTCTTTGACCTTCTAGGGGCTTCTAGATAACTCATGAGGGTTATCCAACTTCATATTGCCATATCTCTCTAACCGAGAGGAGTTTATGTAATGTTCTACATATCACTGGAAATGGCATGACATATACTATCCATATAGAATACTCTTACCTATAAATTCACTGATATTCATTCATTTATACCTCAAACACACTTGGGTCTCTTACTCATGCCTTTATGCTACCGAAATTTGCTACCAGACTTCTCCAAGGGTTAACATCAATCTACAATATCACTCTCCAAGGGTTGGCATCAATGACAATCAACAATATAGACCAACTGTCCATCAACCTAAGCCAACTGTCTAACAAACTATAAGGGAATTCATCTCATCATCTCACTTTTCATCTCATTTTCCCCCAGGATCACCTGAGATTCCCCCCCATGAGGTGATTACTTCACCTATAAAGTGAGGAGAATACCTATCTAAGGTGACAATGGGTAGGTTTTCCCTTAGTTGTCACCATTTTTTGGATTGGGTCGGGATTTTCCCAACTTACAATTTACGCGATAACAGGTAGAATTCGACAGAATGAAGAGGGTAATGAGAAGTTGCCCAATTTTAACACTCCCAAATTTCAAGTAACCATTTGTCTTGAAGTATGATGCATCTGGTGAGGGTATAGGAGAAACATTGATGGAAAATTAACACCCAAAATATTTTGAGATCAGAAAGCTAAGGGAGCCCAAAAATCTCTATCTGATCTATGATAAGGAAATGTTGGTCATCATGCATGCATTGGCCAAATTCAGATAGTACTTGGTAGGAGGATGCTTTGTGGTTAGGATTGACCACAACATCTTGAGATATTTATTGGAGAAACTAGACCTGAATGAGAGACAAAAGAAATGGGTGAGTGAGGTGCAAGCATATTATGTGAAGGGGAAGAAGAATATAGTTGCTGACACCTTATCCAGGAGACCCATATCCTTCTACATGACATATATCTCAACATATTGGAATCCCATTCTCTTGGTGGAATACTCCAATAATTCCTTCTCTTGTGAGCTGATGGAGGGAAGTATTCAAGATGATAGGTACATGGTAGTGGATGACATCATCTACTATTAAGACAAGATCTATCTTATCCCCGAGTCCACACTCAAGGATAATATTTTGAGGGAAGTACATGATGCACCACTGGCAGGGAACCAAGGGTATATCAAGACCTACATGTAGGTGAGGGAGACATTCTCATGGAAGGGTCTCAAGGGGGATGTACTTTGTCATGGGAGGGAGTGCATGACTTACCAAAAGAACAAGTTAGATTTCACACATCCTGCAGGACTGCTTCATCCATTTCCGATTTTGGAGCAGAAGTGGGATAGCATTTCCATAGAATTCATCACAGGATTCCCAAAGGTGAAGGGAATGGAATTTATCTACATGGTAGTGGATTTATTGAATAAATATGCATACTTATTTTCCATTCCTACAAAGTAAAAAACATCTTAGGTAGAAGATTTGTTCTTTAGGGAGGTATTTAGACTCTATGGTATTCCAAGGAACATAGTTTATGACTGAGATGGCAGGTTTCTCAATGCATTTTGGCAGGATTTGTTTAGGTTAATTGGTACATAATTGACACCTAGTACTAGCTAACACCTTGATCTGAAAATAGAAGGCTGACTTTTTATGCTATGCAAGCACCCCCTACTTCAATAAAATAAACCTTACAGGACCTTGCTTCATGTGTTAAAATATGCAAGATGGTTTATGTGTTAAATTCATGCTTCTTCTTTTCAATGTTCATGTGTGAGGAAATGTTCTTTTAAAAGGTTAAATATGTGTTATAAACAAATACACAACAACATAAATTGCAGCAAATAACACAACAGACTCACAACAATAACAAGATGATAAAGGAGTTCACCCCTCTCTGGGCTACATCTCCTTGAGCCTCCTTCAATGGACTTGGCTCTTTGGGATTAGTTTGTCAAATTTTCTTTTACAAGCTATTTCTCAACTCTAATGGATTTACATACTGTACCATTGGGTTCAGAATACATAAAAACCCCAAAAATGACTATTAGAACTCTGAAAATGGATCTTGTCTCATCCAGTCATGACCTCTTCTACATGTGGCCTCCAAGCTTCCCTAAGCTTCTCTGTGGAAACAACACCTATAAAAGTCCTCCAATGGATCTAAAACCTATCCCAAAGTGTTCAGAGCATAATAATTAGTTAAAAATGACTATTCAGTCACAAAAAATAGACATGTGCTCATCTGAGTAAGGCCTCAAACAATGAGGGCTTCAAGCTCCCTAGAGCTTCCTCAAAATTCAATGGTTAAAAACTTGCAAAAGAAGTCTTTAAATGCCTATGAAAATAGTTCCAATGGACTCAGAACATCCAAAAACCCCTAGCTGGGCTTTTACAGCACCTCAATCGGCCAAGAAATGAGCAAGATAGGCCTCCTGCCATTTTTCTCCTTCAAGCTTGTTGTCTCTGGTTTGCCATTTCGCACCTGTGTGTGAGTGAGCCTGGCTTCTGGGAATTTTCCGTGCCTAAACCCAGCACATGCACGCATTCCAAAATTGGTGCCAAAATGTTGCACCGTTAGCGGAATTAGAGCCCCCAAGATCGGAGGTATTGGGCGCATGGGGGGACCATATGGCCACGCCTCGCGCATAAAAGGGGCTAAGTGCCACCGTTCAACGTACATGTGACAAGTGGTGGGTGTGTATTTGCATAACCATTTAAACACAAAACTATAACCCAAAACGTGCATGCGTAAACCTCATAGTATGGTCACATGGAAACATGTAATATAACCATTTGAAACCCAAACCAAAACCCCGTGCAAAAGCTATGCCATAGTCACATATAACACCATAGAATTGGGCTACAAGTGAAATATACTCCCGCGTGCATATAAAACAACAGGTCATATGGTAAAGTAATGGAACCACAAGCTAACCAATTAACACCCCGCGCCATTTTAACCAAAGGCATGGTTGTCTGCCATATAAATATGACCGGGGCTGAACCTTTTAAACGATTCCCCGCATGCACCAAATGATATATGGTCATATGCAATCACATAGAACCAGGGTCGAGGCTAAGCCCTGGCCCAACCCCCCACCGTTTATAACCATTTTCACATTGAAATACATAAAGGCTTGCATACCTTACAAGAACCAACGTGTGGCACGTTGGTGGGTTGGCCTTTGTTAAAGCTTTGTACAGTGGGAGGAGGTCTCGGGGTCGAACCCCACAGACCCATAAACTTTTTAGCAAACCAATAAATCAACCATAGCCAATAAACGGGTGCCACGTGGCAGCCCATGACTGGGCCACGTGGCACCTTTCCATTAGACAAATTAATGCCACGTGTCTAAACTTGATTCGCCCAACTGTCAACCAGTAAATGCTTGCCACGTCAACTACCACGTGTGAGTTGTACGACCTCTTCCATGTCACCATACGGACTATACGGTCCTGCCACGTCAGACTGTATGGACAGGTACAGTCTGTTAGAAGATTGGTTGTTGTCATTGATGTCAACCCTAGTCATGGGTTTTGAACCACAAGATTGATGAAGTTATTTGGAAATGAAGGAAAATGCACATGCAGATAAAACACCCATGGATGGATAGTATACATCATGCTGTTTCTGGTGGTATGTGGCACGTCACGTGGATCCTCATGGTTGAGGAGAAATGAATTTTTGAAGATGACAAAGTGAATTGTACATGTAGGCCCTGAAGATAATTAAAGAAAAGAATTACAAAATAAGAAAGTGTCAGGTCGGCCCTAATGTTAAAAGGAAGTCACATAAATGGTATAAATAAACATCATTATACATTCATTTGATACAAGTTGAATTTTAGAGGGAAGAAGAAGAAAAAGAAGGCCGGATTTCAAGGGAGGATGAAGTCTTTTGGTGATGTGTTCTAAGGTATGTTATTTTCAGGTCATCTTACCTTTTTTGCTATAACTTTTTTTCTATAACGATTCATATGGTGAAATCTCTATGGTATTGAGAAGACATATCAAGGTACCTCTGGTAAAAATTTCAGCTCTTGATTCGCTATAATTATGGAGATACACTCTGTGGAATATAGGGTTTGTGACCAGTCCTGAAACTAGTCAAAAAACAGGTGTTCTGGGTAAAACAATCATAACCTTTTCATACAGAATCCACATGCAGTGGGACCACTTCCATTGTAAATAGTACGGACTTTAGTTTCTTGTATGCAAGTTTCAGAATCAGATGTTAAATATTGAGTGTGGGGCATGCTGTACAAGTCGAGTCTTCTGAACAGACCAGAATTGAATAAAGTTTTATTATCTCTCATATTTTCTTGGGTGGAAGGAAGGGGAAAGGATAGAGAGTTCAAATATCTCCTTACATTGGAGGATTGTATCTTCCTCTTGGAGGTTTATCCCTCCCTTTACATTTGGAAGCTGTAGCTACCTTTGGAAGTCATTACTTCCCTTGAACAAAAACTATTGATTATTTCTCATATATTGTGCATGGTGTATTGTGGTGTATTGGTGTAACTCTTATTCTATGTTCATTGCTCATTGGATATAATTGAATGGTTTAAGTATAAGTTTAAAAAGGTTTTTAAATTGTACTTGATACTGATTCACCCCCCTCTCAGTATCAACACAATCAGCATCTAATTAATTTTTTTTTTTGCCTATTTGGCTTGGTGAACAGATCGTGATATCTTCTCCATACGGACTCTGTTTGAGAAAGTAAATATACCATCGGAATCAGGAAGATGAGATGAATGCAATGGCACCATTTTCATCGCATTCCGAGCACTTTGAAATTTGAGGAAATTTTGATCCCCTGGTCCAGATTTTGATCACACCCCCAGATAGATGTGAAGACCGAAATAGTAAACAAATGGATTGAGTTGTACCCAAGGAACTATGGTTCAAGGCATAAACGAGCATGGATAAAGTGGTTGCATCTTGGGGAGAATTGCTACAACATCACTCATCACATGTCCATCGGGATGAGCCCATTCAGGGCATTGTATGGTTATGACACTCCAACTTTTGTGGATTTGGCATTTGGAGAGAGAAGAGCTCCTAAGGCCAAATATTGGTTGAAAGAAAGTCATGACATATTGAGATTCTTGAAGGAGAATTCATAGGCCAGTCAGAGTCAAAAAAATATGTATGATGATAGGAACATGATATAACCCAACTTTTAGGTTGGAGATCTATTCTTTCTCAGGTTGCAGCCTTACAGACAATCGTCACTGAAGAAGAGTGGTGCAAAGAAGATTAAACCTTTCTTTTATGGACCATACAAAGTGATCAAGAGATTTGGGGAAGTATCATACAAGCTGGAGCTACCACAAGATAGAAGGATCCACAACACCTTCCATGTATCCTGCCTCAAGAAGGCATTAGGACACCATGTCACTGCTTCAATAGATCTTCCTCCACTAGATGATGAAGGGTAGTTGGTCCTATCTCTTGAGAGGATTGTTGATGTCAAGGAATGGAGGCTGAGGAGTAGGATCATTTGAGAGTACTTTGTTGTATGGAGAGGATTTCTCGTAGAATATGCTACCTGGGAAGGAGAGCATATCTTACAACACCTTGATCTAGAGTTTCTTGAGGACAAGCAAAATTGGGAACGGAGGACTATAATGCCTCCTTCCAATTGATCATGATGGAGGATGACTCAATAGCCTATACGACTCCCGTAGTCTATAGTTAACAAGGAAAAGGGGATTCAAGGAGGTTTATTTGGTGTCACTAGGTTAAAAGAATGACAAATCCTAAAAGTGACATTAAAATAAATAAATAATTATATTTAAATGGAATTGGAGGGAAAATAAAGTGAATGTTTGATTTTTTCAAAAAGGGTAAATATCTAGAAGGTCTGAAGGAAGGATAAATAGAGGGGTAAGCCTTCTCTTTATCATTATGATTTGATATCTCATTTTGGAGTGCTCTTGGAGCCATTATTTTATTAGGGTTTAGCAAAACCCTTCCATCTCAGTTTAGTTTTGGTGGTGCAATATCCACCCTAGTTAAACAAATAGGAGGTTTCATATGGAGTCCTCATTTGAGTTCATTATGGTGTTTGGTTTCATCCTAGAGAGAGTTTGGAGGCATCTCGACTTGCGCAGAGTATTTGCGAAATTTTTTCGGAGGAGGCCGATCATCATATCTATAGGTTCTAGGAGGTTTCACGTAATTGTGGAAGGAGATGCCCCCGTGGGTTGAGCATAGGTTGTCCCACAATGCCCCTCTAGATGTCTCGCAGTCGTCCCATAAGGACCTATGTGAATCAGGGATTGCAACAGTTCGAAGGATCGAGTTTGCGAGGGTTTTAGGAGATATTGGAGGGTTTCTTGTAGGGTGGAAATTGTTGGAGCAGAGAAGTGTAGGGATTGGAGAGCCTTGGACAAATGGACATCATATATTGGCATCATTCCAGGTTTTCTTGTATTTTTTTTGTAGGATATTGTGAAGCTTCCTGGAAACCATTAGATTTGTGTGCTTAGGAGTATTTTGCGAGTTTCCATCCATAATAAGATGCCATGTTTATTTTCTCTATTTTCTGTATAATGGATGCATGCAATATGTTTGACAATATTCTTATTTGAGAAAAGTGTTTGTAAGAAGTTAACAACACATTGTTTGGCACATTCACATAAGAAGAAATAACAATTTTGGGATAGAAAATATAATATTCCCACCTAGCCTAGTTGGGGACATTACAAAATCCTTATATGGATTGAAACACCCATCGCGATTATGGTATGAAAAGTTAACCAAGCATCCTCTGAAATTAAATTTCAAGCATTTCAATCTTGACAATGCAACCTTGTTTGTCAAGAAAGTTGGAAAAACTATTTTGTATCTTGTAGTATATGTAAATGATCTATGCATAATAGGCAACAATGAGAACTACATTGCATCCATAAAGAAAGAGTTGAAGAAAGGTTCCAAGATGAAAAATTTGGGACATCTTCACTACTATTTGGGAATTGAAGTGATACAAAATCCAAAGTATGTATTCATCTCCCAGAAGTACATTGCAGAACTATTGAACATGTTTTGCATGGCTGAGTGCAATCATGTTTCTACTCCAATGGAACATAATTTGAAACTCACATCAAAATAAGGGGGTGAATTTGAGGATGCAACCAAGTATAGAAAAATTGTGGGAAGTATTATCTATCTTACTACCTCCAAACCAAAGATTCATTTATTGTTGGGATTCTTTCTAGGTTCATGCAAAATCTTTGCGAAGGACTTTGGTCTGTTGCAAAAAGAGTTATGAAATAATTTAAAGGAACTCAATATTTTGGACTCAGGTACTATAAGGTGGATGCCTTCAACCTGATCATATATTCTAATTCAAACTTTGATGGGGATAAGGAAAATGGAGTACATCAACTTCAGACTATCTCATGAGTCTTAGATCAACAACTGTCTTCTAGAGATCACACAAACAATCAGTTCTGACAGGTTCCACAACAAAGGAAGAATATTGTTAGAATATGAAGGTTTGTGCTCGTTTTACCATTAACAATACCCTTGTCACCCAACCATAGGCCGAAGCCACCCTCCAAGCACCTTGACCTTGAAAGAGAAGAATACTAGTAGCAATCAATATCCAAGCAAGGCTAATGCACCAAAAAAGAAAAGTAACCAAAGCTGATCAGATAGTCACACCCAGAAACTGGCGCAATACCTTTCCCAGAACTTGCGCACAAAGCTGCCAAAATGCAGTGTGCACTGTTAATGTTTAAGACATTATTATAGTTATTTTCATTTCAATAGATAACAATAGCATAATGCAAGATCACTGATAAATACACAATCACAAGAGACACATCATTTATCCTGGGAAACCCTGTAGGGGAAGAAAACCCAGCAAAACTTCCTTATTATAGATAGCCAATACAATTCCAAGAGATAACTCAAGCTAATACATAAGATCCTCTCCCAAAGATGTGCCACTCTCTCTCTCTCTTCTCCAACTGCATTTCCAAAACTTGTCTCTCAAATGAGCAAGTGAGGTGTGTCTAAGTGAGGCGCTAGCCTCCTTATTTATACTAATATGGCATGTGTGAAGTGTCTCTTCATTGGCAGGGCCGACTTCTTAATATGGGTGGTTATAAATACCTTTATTATATTTGGGGGCCTCTTTAATATATTATGGGGCCAACTTTTCTTTCTTCCTATTACAATTACATTATGACAAATCCTCAAAAGGGGATTTGGTCCTTTTACAATAGCTGACATGATCAATCCATAATGGGGATTGATCCAATGAATAATATATCAAATAATAATAAGAATACACTTTGCATTTACATTATTTCAACACTCCCCCTTAACAAGAAGAGTATTCTTCAATAGCATTAGGCGAGAGAGAGAGGACAACTTCATCAATAGCATCAAGTGGGTGAGAGGAAAACATCATCAATATCATCTTGGAACACTGACTGGCGTATCTATAAATCATCGAAATTTTTATTCATCGGAAGCATCGTCATTCTCAAAGGAATGAAATCATCATCTACATCAATATGTATTAGTATAAAACTAATACATAATCATCACAGCACGAGGCTGGCTCATCATCATAATACTGGATTGGCTTTACGTCACAACTGTAAGGCTGGAAGCACTGTGATCATCTTACTTTACATCACAACAGTCAATATGGAATCAAGAAACTTTTCCTGCTTTATGTCACAACAATCAAGCTGGAAGTAGGGTACTAGACTGGCTTTACGTCATAGTTGTCAAGCCGGAAGCACAGTTCTATTCTCATCTCATAGTCTTTCTTTACATCACAAAAATCAAGTTGGAAGAAAGAAACTCATCCTTCTTTACGTCACAACAATCAAAATGGAAGAAGGATACTAGATTGGCTTTACGTCACAACTGTCAAGCCAGAAGCTCAGTGCTAGTCTCATCTCATCATCTTGCTTTACGTCACAAACATCAGGTTGGAAGTAAGATACTAGACTAGATTTATGTCATAGCTGTCAAGTCGGAAGAACAGTACTAGTCTCATCACATCTTCTTACTTTACATTACAACCATCATCTTGGAAGAAAGATACTAGACTAGCTTTATGTCACATATGTCAAGCCGGAAGCACAATACTAGTCCTATCACATCTTCTTGCTTTACGTCACAGCACTGAAGCTGGAAGAGATGTCTCATCACAACAAATAATCCCCCTTTCGAGGAAGGTCCTTTTGGACTATACCAAGCTTATCTCGAAAGTGCTCAAAATTTACATGAGATAGAGGCTTGGTCAACATATCAACAACCTATTCATCTGTGCTAACATACTGGAGATTTAAGGCTCCTCTCTGCACCATGTCACATATGTAATGATATCGGATCTCTATGTGCTTCGACCTGTCATGGAATACAGTATTCTCTGTCATCTTTATGCAGCATTGATTGTCACATAG
The DNA here is from genome assembly GCA_032191745.1 of Picea mariana. Classification (NCBI taxonomy): domain Eukaryota; kingdom Viridiplantae; phylum Streptophyta; class Pinopsida; order Pinales; family Pinaceae; genus Picea; species Picea mariana. The sequence continues at coordinate 279,577 of JASDQU010102830.1, forward strand.
GATCATGGTTGTTTCCATCTCTAGTTCAAATAGACCGGTCAGCAACTTTCGAAGCCATATAGCTTCACAGCTAGCAGAACATGCAACAATGTATTGTTCTTCCATTGTTATGAGAGCAATGATAGATTTCTTTCTACTCTGCCATGAGATCATGACTGATCCCAAATTGAAACAGCATCTTGAAGTGCTTTTCTTGTCAGAAACACTTCCTGCCCAATCTGCATCAGTATATCCACTCAATGTGAAATCATGATCTCCATCATCGCTGAGACCACAATCTATTGTACCCTTAAGGTACCTCATCATGTGTTTTGCAGCCACTAGGTGAACATGTTTGGGTTCTACCAGACACTGGCTCCAGGTGTTCACGACAAAACAAATGTCTGGTCTGGTTTTCATCAGGTACATCAGTGATCCAATACTCTGTCTGTACAACATGGCATCAATCAATTCTGACAAAGTGTCGACCAACAGCATCAAGTTCGCTTCCATGGGTGTATTCATGGACTTGCATTCCAACATGTAGAATTTCTTTACGATTTCGACTGCATACTTCCCTTGGTTAAGGAATATCCTCTTTGGACTTTTCCATACATCAAGACCTAATAAATAATGCATTAGGCCAAGGTCTTTCATTTCAAATTCTGAGGAAAGTCTCTTCTTACATTCAGTGATGATATTTTCTTCTCCAGTTAAGAATAAGTCATCCACATATAGCAATAATATCACTGGCTGATCGTTCATAACCTTGAAGTAGAGGTTAGAATCTGCTTTACTCTTGGTAAATCCCAAGCTCATCAGAAAGATGTCTATTTGACCATACCAAGCTCTAGGGGCTTGCTTCAATCCATACAAGGCTTTGTTCAACTAGCAGACATGATACTTCCTGTCTTCAACTTCAAATCCTTGAGGTTTCTCTATATACACTTCCCCTTCGATGACACCATTTAGGAAAGTTGTCTTTATGTCCATTTGGTGCAACTTCCACTTCATCTTAGCTACAAGGGCTATGATGGTTCTGATCGAAGTGTATCTATCTACAGGAGTGAATGTCTCTTCATAGTCAATGCCTTATTTTTGATAAAATCCCTGAGCAATGAATCTTGCTTTATACTTTTCAATACTTTTGTCAGCAGCATGTTTTATTTTGAAGAGCCATTTGGAGGATACCACATGTTTGCACCCTTTTCGTCACCTTGGTGAGAAAATAAGAGGTTCTTACATGCCCAGTTGGGTCTTGCTGAGCATGACAGCTGTAGAGGAAAGAGTTAGAGAAAGAAAAACAAAACTATAAGCAAGAATTAAACTAATACAAACTAAAATCATAAGCATATGGATATAGAGATAACAAACACAAAAAGACTCATATCACCAATGTTTTTAGGTTGATATATTGATGAAATCAAAGCACCAAGAAGAAAGGGGACTACGAGTCCCTTCTTCCTCCAAGGGAAGGCTCTTGGACCCTCACAAGCTTGCTCTCCTTACAACAAGAAAAATGAAAATGATGATGAAAGAACTCCTTTGCAAATCCACTCAATGGAGAGGTGGATTGCTCAATGAAATGGTGCCAAAGTGCTCTTGTCAAGGATTGAGTCCTTAAAACAATATAGGCAGCATAACATTACATGAAATTCCTTGAGAAAATGAGGTGCATTCATGGCTTTTTATAGCATTGCATTGGGTTATTGTGTAACTCCTTTGTAGTGTGAAAAGAGGCTCTTTAGGGCATTATTAGGTCTTTGACCAGCCCACCATTTGGATTCAGCTCAGATTTGAGGGTCAAATTAGCTTGGGAGTTGATCCATAAGTGGTTGGGAGGCTGACCATTTCAATAAATGCATCGTTTAGCAAGTGCGTGGCTTTTTGTACTAACAGCCGTGCATCGTGCGCATATGCGTGCATGCAACGTTTCTGTTCCGCGCATGTGCGTGCGCGTCCAACTTCTATAAAGCGCTCTTCAATTTTATACTACTTTGTATAGTTTTTGACCTTTGTTGAATGTTGTGGAATTAATTCAAGTCCATGAATGACTTCAATGTTGTTTGACGATGCTGAGTTCTTGTAACCATGTGCTGACGAAATTTCATTGATAACACCATGTCTTTACTCTTCGGTCTGGGAACTATTTCCCATACATCATTCTTTATTATGGATTGGTATTCTTCTATCATGAAATCTGCCCATTCTTTCATCTGAATGGCTTCTTCAAAGTAGGTAGGCTCCTTCTCCAGGAGGTCACACATCAAAGCCATATAATTGGAGAAAGGCTTTGGTCTTTTCACCTGTCTCGTGGTTCCTTGGGGAACACCATACTTCTCTCCATCTTGAATGAGATCTCTAGCCCAATATGGCTTTATTTTATAGAGGATCGTCATCTGAGGTAGTTATTGAAAGTATACTATATCATGATCTTCTGGAATTTCCTCATCAGGGAAAACTATGTCTTCCCTCACTGGTTCTGCAGCTCTGGGAACCTCCCTCATTGATTCTGCAGTTCTGGGGATTATGGGTTCTTCTTCATGTACTTCTTCAAGCTGCTATCTTATTGATTTCTTGAGTGCTGCATGTTCATCAAAAGTCACATCCCTGCTAATCTCAATGTGGTAGTGAACTGGTATGTAAATTCTGAAGGCCTTGGATACCTCACAATATTCCACAAATATTCCCTTCTTTCCTGAAGGTTCCAACTTGTTTCTCCTCTTTCGAAATATGTATAAAAACTGGGCAGCCAAATATTTTGAGATGGCTTACCTCTGGCTTCTTTCCGGTGAATATCTCTTTAGGGGTCTTGAACCCAAGTGCACTATGGGATAATCGGTTTTGCACATAAAGGATTGTCATTGTTGTTTCTGCCCATAAGCACATTGGAAGATCTTGATCATGAATCATAGTCTTCACAACTTCCATTATCATTATGTTCTTTTGTTCAGCTACACTGTTTTGTTGAGGATTATAGGGAGTTGTGAGTTCCCTCTTGATCCCAACATCTTTGTAGAATCTCACGAACTCTTTTGAGGTATATTCTCCTCCATTATCTGAACTGAGCATCTTGATCTTTCTTTCAGAAAGATTCTCTATCAAGGCTTTGAATTCCTTGAATTTTCTCAACACTTCATCTTTAGATTTCAAGAGATACAACCAGGTCTTATGAGAATAATCATCAATAAGTGATACATAATATACATACCCACTAATGGAGGATGATGGCATTGGGCCACACACATCTGAATGAATGAGTTCTAGGACTCCTTCTTCTTTGTTGTCTTTCTTCGGAAAATGGTTTTGGATGTTCTTCCCTTGTGCACATCCATTGCATACGCCTTCATGGTCAACCTTGAGTTCTGTTAAACCTGTGACCGCTTTGCATATGTATGGTGGCGCCTTGTAGTTAATGTGAGCTAAGGTTCTATGCTAAAGTTCACATGGATTATCAATGGCGTGGGTCATGGCAGCTTCTGAGTGACCCTTTAGCTTATGCAAGCCACCTTCTTCTTTTCCAATGATGTTTGATTCATTTATAGTCTCTCCTTTAGCATGTTGCCTTCTGCAACCTTCACTATAGCTTCCTCAGGGTTATTACTTGTGACCTAGAGGAAGGTCAACAAAACAAAAAGCAAGAATAATATCCTTTTGATAATATAAAGCAATAGCACGAACAATCATCATAGTAGCTCCTTTGGAGCTATCACTTGTAACTTGTCTGAAGCAAAGATTAAAGGTAAGGAATACAATACGAAAATGAAGTCAACACTCTCATAGTGTTGTGATCAAACATTCCTCCATGGCAGCCTAGAACTAACACACGAGATTCTTCCTTTGAGGAGGTGTTAGTTGTATCAGACAAATGATTACGTTAAGCATTTACCTCTATATGCTCACATGCTATCAAGCATGATACTTTACAAAGACTGCTATCTCAACTATAGTCATCAACTTGTCATGTGTACCTTTTAATCTTATTAACTTGATTAATCAAACCTGGAGCCTTGTCCTCAGGAATGAGTGCTTGCTTTTTCTTCCGAGTCTCCTTCACTCAAGATTACGAGTGCTTTCTTCAACCTGTCTTCTGTACTAAGACAATATGATATCTTGACAAAAGGTTGGATTAGAGGATAAGTTCTATGATCTCAACTTTTAATCCATCTAATACCTTGACTCAGAAAAGGTTAGAATGAAGGTCATAGCTACAACATGAAACATTGATCAATATAAAAAATGGATGCATATCAGAATAATCACACCTGGGTTGCATCATTCCACTGAATGTGCTAGATATTGAGATCCTTTTGGATCTATGGCAAGAGATCCCTTCTCATGCAAATACTCTTTAAGGTTTAACCATTTAAACATATGTGAGTACATACCTCTGAGAGTATTTGCAGGTAGAGGCACCATCTGGCAGTAGCGGTAATCATTACCAACTCTTAAAAACTTAAAGGGTGATTGCAACTAGTACTACGGTTGCAACTGCAACTGGTTCTAAGACTGCAGCTGCAACTTAGGGTTTTATGAGGAAACCCTAAATTTTCAAACTTCAAAATTTGAAATTTTGATCCAGGGGATAGATGCTCTGAGTTGAGGTGAATAAGTTGGTGCAGTCAGATTTATAAAAATCCAACTTTTACCCCCTCAAACTTGACCTGTGTATTTCTGGACGGGTGCTTCTGGTTTTCTGGTACTTCTGGTGCTCTGGTACTTCTGGTACTTTGGTTTTCTGGTACTTTGTGAAACTAGGGTTTCACTTTTAGGGAGATCTAGCCAATGAAAAGGTGCACTAAAGGTGCCAAAATGATCCTTGAGGGAGGGCACACTTTTCTATATGGTTTTAGGGCTGAAATACCTCACCAAAAAAAATCCCTAATTTGCATGTACGACAACAACGACGTTTTTCACTTTTCTCTTGTGAAAGATGCCCTCTTCAGCTTGGCTCTGATACCATGTTAATGCTTAAGCCATTATTATAGTTCATTGCATTTCAATAGATAACAACAACATAAGACAAGATCACTTAGAAATACACAATCACAAGAGACACAACATTTATTCTGGGAAACCCTTTAGGGGAAGACAACCCAACAAAACTTCCTTATTATAGATGGCCAATACAATGCCAAGAGATAACTCAAACAAGTACAGAAAGTCCTCTCCTAAAGATGCACCTCTCTCTTTCTCTCTTCTCCAACTGCAGCTCCAAAACTTGTCTCTCAATGAACACGTGAGGTGTGTCTAAGTGAGGTGCTAGCCTCCTTATTTATACTAATCTGGCATGTGTGAAGTGTCTCTTCACGGGCAGGGCCGACTTCTTAATCTGGGTGGTTATAACCACCTTTATTATATTCCGGGGCCTCTTTGATATATTCTAGGGATGACTTCTTCTTTTTCCTATTACAATTATATTATGACCAATCTGCAAAAGGGGATTTGGTCCTTTTACAATAGTTGACATGATCAATCCACAATGGGGATTGATCCAATTAATAATATATCAAATAATAATAAGAATACACTTTGCAGTTACATTATTTCAACATGATGCACCTTCAGAATCAGAAGTTCGTTGTTGTTCTACCTAAGGAAAATATTCAATTCATCCCCAGCAATGATGCCATAAATGTTAGCACTAGAAGTCACCTCTGGATTGTAGCAGAGGTAAGCCAAGCACCCATCAGTTTGTATGTCACAATGAATAAATTAAAGGGGGTCGAATGGGAATAGACTCAAGAAAATATCACTTTAACTCGGAAATCCGGACCAGGCAATGCATGAGCAGGTGAGATCTTGATTCAACTTCAGTCAGTAAGTTGTAATAAAGGGTGAGTAGGAGGAAGAACTTGAGAAGAAAGTGTAGAGGTTTGCTATGGACATCAGGTTTTCCAGTAGCCTAAGGAGGAAAAGCTTCAAATGCAAGATCCTCTTGGATTCAAAACTTTAGACACTAAAATATGTCTAAATGACACAGTTACAACAACATGATGATCAAACCTTCATCACAATGCTACTGTAATAGCTTGATTAGATCCTCCATGCCTGATCTACTCAGTGTAAGAGGGAAAATGATAACATAGGAAATTGATTAAAACTGGTCAAGATACTACTGTGATCAAGCATACATCACAACAACATAACTACCCTCGATTGGATCATCCATGCCCGAGTGTTCTAACACAGCTATTACAGAGAAATGAAAAGGAAACTGACTTTCATTAAACAAGAAGTCTCGAATACAGATACATAACCATACGAACTAGAGCTTCATCAAAACTTTACAACACGGGAGCCTAGCCTAACCATCAACCCTCTACAAAATGACAGAACTCCAAAAATATACTCAAACATTATGCCCAACAGAGGCGTGCTCGAGCTTCCATGGCACGACGTCTTCGCAATTAGACCGTGCAGGCATTCCTTTGTCAAATGTGAACTTAACTCAGCACGGGCCTTCAGGAAAAATCGTCCATTGAGGGGGGCTCTGGCTAACAATTTTGTCTTTGCAACCAGACCCTCCATGCTTTCCATTTATGGAGTGAGTTGAAGCTTCAACCACCACTCCTACTTCATTTATTGCTTCTTCTCGGCATTGCAACAAGGCTTTGAATGCCCAGGGAGATTCTACAGGATGTTGGTGGTGCTTCGAGTCAACCCAACAATCTTGAAACTGTGATGGTTTCACTCTATAACAAACGTGGGTGCTTTCGACATTGGGTGGAGATCTGGCGAATTTTGCACCTTTACCCGCATGTGACCTTGGGCCATGACCTAGTGCTTAACTTCACAGGCACTTTAGGATTTCTCCCTTCAGGAATTCTCATATTACTTGACAAAAGAATCCTCGACGTCCCGACCTACGAAATCGTTGCGCCCAGATCAACGGTCGGATCTCCTATGCATCTGACGGCCGAGGCTCCTCGTGATGGGAGCCCACCTTTCCTCTAGACCCATTTTTCATATGACCTTGGGTGGTGACCCTGGGCCTAGAACCTGGGATCTTCGTGATTTCACGTTTCGTGAACTTGTGCCATGTTCCATCCTAAGACCTCCGATTCATGAAATTGTGACTTCTCGTATCTGGCGCCACGTGTCCCTCTGAATCAGATGAATCTTGCTCCTCTTTTTCTCACCAGATTAGCGGTCCACAATCCCACACAACCATCAACCCTGTACAAAATGACAGAACTCCAAAAATATACTCAAAAATTTCGTCCAACAGAGGAATGCTCGAGCTTCCATGGAGCGATGTCTTCTCAGTTAGACCGTGCAGGCATTCATTTTTCATACGCAAACTTAACTTAGCATGGGCCTTCAGGAAAAAACATCCATCGAGGGGGGCTCTATCTGACAACTCTATCTTTGCAACTAGACCCTCCATGCTTTCCATTTATGGAGTGAGTTGAACCTTCAACCACCTCTCCTGCTTCATTTTCTTCTCCTTCTCGGGATCACAATAAGGCTTTGAATGCCTAGGGATCTTCTACAGGATGMTGGTAGTGCTTCGAGTCAACTCGATAATCTTGAAACTATGATGGTTTCATTCTGTAAYGAACATGGGTGCTTTCAGCATTGGGCCTAGATCTGACAAATTTTTCACCTTTACCTGCATGTGACCTCGGTCCATGACCCAATCCTTAACTTCACATGCGCTTCGTGATTTCTCCTTTTGAGAATCCTTATATTACTTGACAAYAGAATCCTTGATGCCCCAACCTATGAAATCGTTGCGCCCAGATTGATAGTCGGATCTGCTATGCATCCTATGATCGAGGCTCCTTGTGATGGGTGCCCACCTTTCCTATGGACCCATTGTTCATATGAMCTTGGGTATAGGCCCTGGGAACTTTGTGATTTCATGTTTCATGAAATTGTGTCGTGTTCCATTCTAAGACCTTTGATTCACGAAATTGTGACTTCTCATATCTGGCGCCATGCGTCCCTCTGAATCAGATGACTCCTGCTCCTCTTCCGCTCGCCAGATCAACGGTCCACAATCCCATGATGCAACAACTATGATCAACTCTTCACGAATCAGGACTTCGCAGCTCGTGAAGTTTAACAACTGCTTTCTCCCTTCTCCCAATTTCCAAACTTGAGAGTTCCTTGGGACCAAATCTACGGTCCAGATCCCTCCTTTGATCAATAGTTGTGATCTTTTCACAACCTCGAACTTCGCGAGTTCTAACAACTCTTTCTCTGCACTTCCCGAGTTCCGAGTTAGCGAACTACTGATCTTCAGAGATCAATGGTCTTCCTCCACTGATGATCAATGACTCATATCATATCCTTACTCTACTTCGAAACTTCGGGACCATAATCGTTTTTGCACTTGGGGCCTCGGATCAATTTGGCACTTCGGGCTTCAGGATTTTGGAATTTTGATGATCCACTTTGATAATATTTTGGAGTCTTGATTCCCAATTTGACGAAATCCTCCATCATTGATCTCTTCGGTTAGCCTGATGGGTTCGACAGCTGAGGCTGAACCTGTGCTTGATTGGATCTTCTGTCGACCAGACATGTGTGCGCCTTTGCATAATCGCGCCTCGACTGTGGGTGAAACTCATTTGTGGGTTTTCAAGCCCACTTCTTTCACATTTGGTTAGCCAATGGACAACTCCAAAGGAAAACATCCCCCTGTAAGAATATGTGATAAAATTAGGCTCCATGGGGGATAGAGTCCTCCTTGCGAGGCTCTAAGATCTTCTTTTGCAGTTCCAGTCACCTTCTGTTGGGCTATGGAGTCAAGCTCAAAACATCCTGCTAAAAAATATAGGTCGATAAGTAAAAAACAAAAATAAACACACATKCTCCATAGGAGCTTATTTATATACAGTCCTAAACTAATTGATTTTTTTACACAGTGCTAGGTGAAAGCAAACTTCCACCATAGCCATTCGAGTGAATTCCTAACTGGAAGCTACTTTACTCTATCGATGATTGATAACGGATAATGCAACTATGACAATAGAAYGGTTACATTCTTTAGCTTTCCTCCTAATGTTGAGGTCAGGATAAAGCTGGGCAGCTTCAAAATATGAAGGAAATACAACTCCATGTAATCCTTCACAGGCTTGTAGGCCAAGCGAAAAACTCCAGAAAATTTGTAACAAGCATCCTTCTCTTCTACACAACTGTTCACATATGGCTGGATTTCTCTAGCAAGCTCAAGTGGGTGAAAGGCTGATGCAAGTTGACTGATCTCAGGCGATGGATTCTCACTTATAGGCTCTGGGAAGGGGATAAACTGCCACTTCTACTGCTCCTCTAGTTCTTCTTCATGTCTCTCCCAAGGATCAGATTCACAATCATAATAAACATGAACCATGGGAGAGCTCTTCTCTTCATCATCTTCATTGGGATATTCATCGCAGGTTGTTTGTTCTTAGCCAGTATCTGAAATCCCTTCTTGATCATAAGAMGGGCTTCCAAGAACATTTGTTTCAAGGACTGAAATACCCTCTGCATTTTCTTCATAAGAGCAGTAAGCACGATCTGCCTCCAATTTTTCTAGTCTTGCAGAATGCTTGTACCAACTCTATCAACTCCTTTGAGGTATATCCTTCATTCTCACAGCTTTCGTAAGAACGGACTATGTCCTGAACACCATCTCTATACTCCTCACAATAGTTATGACAAATTAACTCAGAGGAATAATACATTTGACAGTGTATATTGAAGGTTGCATGAAATTCTCTCGGGGAGGAGATGCTAGCAAGGGGTAAGGAATGATACCATTGATGAGCATCTCTAGCTAGTGAGAACATGAACATTTTCAATAATACATCCTCATGTTGTATCTCCCATTGATGCATGAGTTCATGAAACTCACAGAGATGCTGAGCAGTGTTGTCCTCTTTGTGCTCTCTTAATATGGGAAAATAATCACCCCATTCATTTATAGTAGGGACAACATTAGGAAAACTAGGAACAAAAAAAAAATTAAAAGGAGCAAACCTTCGAGCCAGGATTTTGTCCATTTCGAACCAATGGAGTCACCAATTGATCCTTTAATCATGGATTCGCCAGGTGAAAGATATGCAGAATGAGTGTGTCTAGCTTTTGTTCGCCATCAAAGACCAGATCTGATCATTGTGTTCTTCCAGGGGGCTACCAGGTGTAGCCAGAAGTAGCCACACTGAAACCGCGGAGCCGAGACACTGGAGTTGCCAGGTGCAAGCACAATCTTCAAAGGTTCTGATGTCTTATGCATCTTCAGAATCAGAAGTTCGTTGTCATTCTACCTAGGGAAAATATTCAATTCATCCCCAACAACGATGCCATAAATGTTAGCACTAGAAGTCACCTTTGGATTGCAGCACTAGTCTCACCACATCTTCTTGCTTTACATCACAGCACTGAAGCTAGAAGAGATGTCTCATCACAACAAATACTCCCCCTTTAGAGGAAGGTCCTTTCGGACTATACCAAGCTTATCTCGAAAGTGCTCAAAATTTACATGAGATAGAGGCTTGGTCAACACATCAACAACCTGTTCATCCATGCTAACGTACTAGAGATTTAAGGCTCCTCTCTACACCATGTCACAGATGTAATGATATTGGATCTCTATGTTCTTTGACTTGTCATGAAATATAGGATTCTTTGTCATCTTTATGCAGCTTTGGTTGTCACATAGGATCATGGTTGCTTCCATCTCTAACTCAAATAGACCGGTTAGCAACTTTTGAAGCCATATAGCTTCGAAGTTGGTAGAACATGC
>JASDQU010102830.1:316571-351118 GCA_032191745.1 Picea mariana
TGAAATCATGATCTCCATCATAGCTGAGACCACAATCTATTGTACCCTTAAGGTACCTCATCACATGTTTTGCAGCCACTAGGTGAACAATTTTGTCTTCTACCAGAAACTGACTCAAGGTGTTCACGGAAAAACAAATGTCTGGTCTGGTATTCATCAGGTACATCAATGATCCAATAATCTGTCTCTACAACGTGGCATCAATCAATTATGACGAAGTGTCGACCAGCAGCTTCAGCTTCGCTTCCATGGGTGTATTCATGAACTTGCATTCCAACATGTTGAATCTCTTCAGGATTTTGACTGCATACTTCCCTTTGTTAAGGAAGATCCTCTCTAGACTCTGCCATACCTCAAGACCTAAGAAATAGTGCATTAGGACAAGGTCTTTCATTTCAAATTCTGAGGCAAGTCTCTTCTTACATTTAGCTCTAGGATCTTGCTTCAATATGTATACTGCTTTCTTCAACCTGCAAACATGAAACTTCCTGTCTTAACCTTCAAATCCTTGAGGTTGCTCTATATACACTTCCTCTTCAATGACACCATTTAGGAAGGCTATCTTTACATCCATCTGGTGCAACTTCCACTTCATATTAGCTGCAAGGGCTATGATGGTTCTTATCGAAGTGTATCTGGCTACAGGAGAGAATGTCTCTTCATATTCAATGCCTTCCTTTTGATAAAATCCATGAGCGATGAATCTTTCTTTATACTTCTCAATAATTCCATCAGCAGTGTGTTTTATTTTGAAGAGCCATTTGGAGGATACCACGTCTTTAGTCTTCGGTCTGGGAACTATTTCCCATACATCATTCTTTATTATGGATTGGTATTCCTCTGTCATGGCATTTTTCCATTCTTTCATCTGAATGACTTCTTCAAAGAAGGTAGGCTCCTTCTTTAGGAGGTCACACATCAAAGTCGTATAACTAGAGAATGGCTTTGGTCTTTTCACCTGTCTTGTGTTTCCTTTGGGAACACCATACTTCTCTCCATCTTGAATGAGCTCTCTAGCCCAAGCTGGATTTCTTTTATGGAGGATCGTCATCTGAGGCGGTTCTTGAAATTCTACTATATCACGATCTTCTGGAATTTCCTCATCAAGGGAAACTACGTCTTCCCTCACTGGTTTTGCAGCTCTAGGAACCTCCCTCACTGAATCTACAATTCTAGGGATTATATGTTTCTCTTCATGTACTTCTTCAAGCTGGCATCTTCTCAATTTCTTGAGTGATGAATCTTCATCAAAAGTCATATACCTGCTAATCTCAATGTGACGGTGACATGGTATGTAAATTTTGAATTCCTTGGATACCTCATAGTATCCCACAAATATTCCCTTCTTTCCTAAAGGTTCCAACTTGTTTCTCTTCTCTTTCAGAATATGTATAAAAACTGGGCAGCCAAATATTTTGAGATGGTTTACCTCTGGCTTCTTTCTGGTGAACATCTCTTCAGAGGTCTTGAACCCAAGTGCACTATGGGATAATCAGTTTTTCACATAAACGATTGTCATTGCTTCTTCTACCCATAAGCACATTGGAAGATCTTGATCATGGATCATAGTCTTTGTAGCTTCCATTATCATTTTGTTCTTTCATTCAGCTACACTGTTTTGTTGAGGATTATAGGGNTTTTATTGAGGATTATAGGGAGTTTTGAGTTCCCCCTTGATCCCAACATATTTGCAGAATCTCACGAACTCTTTTGAGGTATATTCTCCTCCATTATCTGACTTGAGTATCTTGATCTTTCTTTCGGAAAGGTTCTCTATCAAGGATTTGAATTCCTTGAACTTGTTGAACACTTCATCTTTAGATTTCAAAAAATACACCCAAGTCTTACAAGAATAATCATCAATAAATGATACATAGTTTACATACCCACTAATGGAGGATGATGGAATTGGACCACATACATCTGAATGAATGAGCTCTAGGATTCCTTCTTCTTTTTTGTCTCTCTTTGGAAAAGGGTTCTCGATGTTCTTCCCTTGCGCACATCCATTGCACATGCCTTCATGATCAATTTTGAATTCTGGTAGACCTATGACAGCTTTGCATATGTATGGTAGCACCTTGTAATTGATGTGAGATAATATTCTATACCAAAGTTCACATGAGTTTTCAATGGCGTGGGTCATGGAAGCCTCTGAGTGACCCTTTAGTTTATAAAATCCATTTTCTTCTCTTCCAGTGATGATTGATTCATTCAGGGTTTCTCCTTTAGCCCACATGAGGACTTCTCCATCTATAAAGGCAACTCTGAAGCCTTTATTTTTTAAAGAAGAAATGGAGAGTAGGTTCTTTGTCAAACCTGGTACAAAGAGTACATCCTTCATCTTTATTGAGTTCCTTGAATTTAGCTTGTATCTTGATTCTCCCACTCCCTTGATGAGATATTGATAATCATCTCCAAGTGTCACTTTCTGAGAAAACTTCTTTTTTGAAATACAAGAGAGAATGTCTCTCTGACCTGTCATGTTCTTGGAGGTACCACTATCAATGAGCCACGTGTCCTCTCCATGTGTTACCAATCCTAAGAGGGTCGAGATTAATACATAGTCTTTGATCTGCTCTCGTATCATCTTTGTAGGTGGCTCTTCATCTTCAACTGCATGGACATGGTGCCTCTTATGTTTCCTCTTGTATTCTTCTCTTCTAGCTGGAAAAAATTTCGCAATGTGTCCCATCTTGTCACAATGATAGCATTGTACAGATGAGTAATCTCTTTCCCATCGTTGTCCTTTCTTCTCAAATCTCCTTGGATGAGATTCTTTATTATTGAATTTGTTTGGCGGTTGAGTCTCTTTATGAGTCTCCTTCTGGAAGTAGGGTTTCTTCCTTCATCTTTTGGTGTGAGTAGCTAGGGCTTGATCATCATCTCTTGCTAGTAGCGCTTCATGGTTAGCTACTTTTGTTTCTTCTTGAATGCATTCTTCCCATAGACGGTCAAACTTCAGTTTCTTCGTTTTGGCACAAATAGTTTGGATGAATGCATCCCAAGGTCTTGTGATACCATTAAGAGTTGTCATTATGACCTTGTATTCATATATGGTGTCTCAAATTGCTTCTAAGTGTTCTTTAAATTGTGATATTCTGGAGAAATATTCTTGGATTATTTCTCCTTTCTACATCCTTGTATTCTTCAATTGAGTTCTTAGATTCATCTTTCAGTTTATGTTCCTTCCTTCATACAGTCTTCTTAGGGCATCAAGCATTTATTTTGGAGTCTTCTTTGATGTCACATAAGGGATCATGTGGTCTTTGATTGAATCTGCAATGATTCTTTTGGCCCTGATCATGTCCTTTAGATGCTTGGCTTTGTCTACAACATCGTTGGGTTCCGGTACTTCTTCCTTGACGAATATTGCTAGGTCATTCTCTTCAAGGATCAGGCCAATCCTATACTTCCAAGCACAAAAGTTTTCCATGCCTTCCAATTTTTTAGCAAGCTTCGTGCTTGCAGACATCTTCTACCTGGAGCTAGGAAAATGACCAAAAAAATGATAGTGCTCAAAATCAAATTTTGAACTTACCGGGAGATGCACTGGGCTGAGGCGAGTAGCCTGGTGTGCTTGGATCTGAGAAAATCCAACTTTTACCCCTCCAAACTTGATCTGCGGATTTCTGTACTGGTGCTTCTAGTTTTCTGGTACCTTTGGTACTTTGGTACTTCTGGTACTTTTGGTTCTTTAGTTTTCTGGTCCTTCTAGTATTTTTTGAAACTAGGGTTTCACTTTCCGGGAGATCTATCCACTAAAAAGGTGCACTAAGAGTGCCAAATTAATACTTGGGGGAGGGCACACTTTTCTAGATGGTTTTAGGGATGAAAAGCTTCACCATCAAAAACCCTAATTTGCATGTACGACAATAGTGACGTTTTTCACTCTTGTGAAAGATGATTTCTTCATCTTGGCTCTGATACCATGTTAATGTTTAAGCCATTATTATAGTTCTTTTCATTTCAATAGATAACAATAGCATAATACAAGATCACTGAGAAATACACAATCACAAGAGACATAACATTTATCCTGGGAAACCCTTGAGGGGAAGAAAACCCAGCAAAACTTCCTTATTATAGATAGCCAATACAATGCCAAGAGATAACTCAAGCTAATACAGAAGATCCTCTCCCAAAGATGCTCCACTCTCTCTCTCTCTCTTCTCCAACTGCAGTTCTGAAATTTGTCTCTCAAATGAGCAAGTGAGGCACTAGCCTCCTTATTTATACTAATCTGGCACGTGTGAAGTGTCATTTCATTGGTAGGGCTGACTTCTTAAGCTGGGTAGTTATAACCACCTTTATTATATTCCGGGGCCTCTTTAATATATTCTGGGGCCGAATTTTCTTTCTGCCTATTACAGTTACATTATGACCAATCCGCAAAAGGGGATTTGGTCCTTTTACAATAGCCGACATGATCAATCCACAATGGGGATTGATCCAATGAATAATATATCAAATAATAATAAGAATACACTTTGCATTTACATTATTTCAACACAAATGGCTCTCTGCAATTATGAGAATGTGAATAATGAGAAACTGGCGCCCTGTATTTATAGTAATTTGGCAGGCTTGCATGGGCCGACTTCTCATTTTGGGTACTAATTAATTCATATTAATTATATTTCTACAACTGACATCTCGTCTAGGGTTTCCTTTACTTATTTTCTTCCTTCTGGAATATTCTAATCTCGTCATAGGTCACAATAGAGGTTCATACCTCCCAAAGATACCATAATATCAACACTCCCTCCTAGCTAGGGAGGTATGGTCTTGAGCACAAACAGACCATTCAACTGGTAGTATCTCGAGCACCGTCATTATTATCTAACTAGATAATCTCCTATGACAACTGGTACAATATCAATTGATAGAACACACTTGTGTTTATCCATGGTAGTACGCAACTACTCAAACTGTGACACATAGTCACAAACAATGGAATGAATCCACCACAGTAATATATCTCTATTGTCTGGAGACATGCAATCTCCATAAAAATCATCTGATGCCAACCTGCACAGAAAAATATTGTTAAAATAAACTGAATCATCTGAGCCAATCTTTCACTCACGTCTGTGAGATATGAAAGAATATCTACCCTCAGAGTAGAACAATGAGATATCTAGACTATTCTTCTCAAGCAAGGAAGAATAAATGTCTTGTCTTCTGAACCTAGACCATTCCTCACTCTGGGCCATTCTTCCTACACTGATCAAAGTGCACCCTGGAGAGAATGTATAAACCCTAAGTAATGTGTGTCCCTGATTTTTGAGCCTGGACCATTCCCCACCCTAGGCCATTCCTCCTACACTAATCAAAGTGCACCCTGGAGAGAATGTATAAACCCTAAGGAATGACTGACTAGACCATTTCCTCTATTAACCACAATAGGAAAAGACTGTCCTACATCAACCTCCAAAACAAACCATTCCTCATGTTAACCACCATGAGAAATCGTTGTCTGGCGAGGCGGGCCAGTCTTCTTGAGTAACCCTCAAGAAGAGAGACTTCCCTAGATGACTCCCCATGTTAACCACAATGGGAAGTCGGTGTCTATGATACATCAACAATCTGGACCATTTCCCTTGTTAACCACAATGGGAAGTTGTTGTCCATCAGAAATCTCAATCCACTTTCCAAACAGGAAAGAATCTGTCCAAGTTGGACTATTTTTCAATCACAAAAAATAAATGTCTTCAATAATATTTTTAGTGCTCCTTCCCAACCTGGAGATTCATTTCTTCCCTTTCAACTAAGGGATTTATTTTCACGATCCCCATCTTCTCTCAGAAATATGCAAACTTTATTTTGGATAGAGGTTTTGTGAGGATATTTGTTGTCTTCTCATTAGTGGGGATATATTCGAGCTTTACCTCTCCTTCCTGGAATTTATCTCGAATAAATTAGTATTTGATATCAATGTGTTTCGACCTTTAATGAAACACATGATGTTCTGATAATCTTATACAACTCTGATTATCACAATATATTATGGTCGATTAAGGAATCTGATCAAATAAATTGGAGATTAACTTCCTTAGACATATTGCTTTTGTGCATGCTTCACATGCGGCCATATACTCTTCTTCTATTGTGATGAGTGCGATAGACTTTTTTTTCCTGCTGCCCCAATATATCATAGCAGAGCCCAAGCTAAAACACATACCTGAAGTGCTCTTTTTGTCTTATGCACTTCTTGCCCAATTAGAGTCTGTGAATCCATGAAGTTGGATATCACTGGATGGAGTATATCTCAAGCCATAGTTTATTGTCCCATGAATATATCTTAATACATGCTTTATATCTATCCAATGTTCATGTCTTGGTTCCACCTAGAACTGGCTTAGTGTATTTATGGAAAAGAAAATGTCTAGTCAAGTATTTACCAAATACATCAATGACCCAATTAGTTATTGATATAGAGATGGATCTACTGGATCCGAATCTGGATATTTCACTTTTATTATATCCGCATTCATAGAAGTGTCCATGGACTTACAATCCATCATTCCAAATTTCTGAAGGATCTTTATAGAATACTTTCCTTGTCCAAGGAATACTTCACCACACTTCTGCCATACTTCTAGTCCCAAGTAATAATGCATGAAACCTAGATATTTCATTATCAAATTCAGAAGATAATTCCTTCTTGCATTGGATGATGAGATACTCTTCAACTGTTATGAATAGATTGTCAACATATAGTAGTAGGATTACAGGTGCATTGTCCATGACTTTATAGTAAAGGTTTGGATCTGCATGACTCTTGGAGAAACCAAGTCTCATTAGATAGCTGTCCATTCTGTCATACCAAGCCCTTGGAGCTTTCTTGAGTCCATATGGAGCTTTCTTTAATCTACAAACATGAGTATCTCTGGAATGCACCTCAAACCCTTGAGGTTGTTCAATATATACTTCTTCTTCAATAGCTCCATTGAGGATAGTTGTCTTTACATCCATCTGATGTAAGTTCCATCCCATGGAAATGGCAAGAGATATGATAGCTCTAATGGAAGTATATCTAGCCAATGGATCAAACGTTTTGTCATAATCTTCTCCCTCTTTCTGGGAGAACCCTCTAGCTATGAATCTTGCCTTGTATTTATCCACGCTTCTGTTTGCTGCATGTTTTATCTTGTACACCCATTTTGAAGTTACCACCGATTTTCCTTTAGGTCTTGGTACGAATTCCCATGCCTCATTTTTCATAATGGATTGATGCTCTTCTGTCATATCTTATTTCCATTGTCCCTTTTGAACTGCTTCTTCAAATGTGGTAGGTTCTTCATCTAGAAGCTTCATCATGTATGTTGCATAACTTGAGAATCTTTTAGGTCTTTTACTCTTTATGAATGTTCCTTCTAGAACCTTGAGTGTTTCTTCATATTGTAAGGTAGCTTCAAGCCAAGCTGGTATTTTCTTGGTCTTAGGTACGATATCTGAATCAATGTTTTCACATGGCTCCCTAGGATGATCTGGTAGTTCCTTTTCATCATTTTCATTTTTTGTGCTTCCTTCATTAAGTTCTTCAATCTCTTCTTCTTCTATAGTTTCTTCTATGGATTTCTTGAAGGCCATCTTTTGATTGAATGTTATGTCTCTGTTGACTTTGATCTTGTGTTGTTCTAGAATATATATTCTATAAGCTTTGGATGAATCACTGTATCCCACGAATATCCCTTTCTTTCTTGAAGGTTCTAGTTTATTCCTCTTGTCCTTGGGAATGTGAGAGTAAACAAGACATCCAAATATTCCTAGATTTTCCACATTAGGTTTCTTACCTGAGAAATCTTTTTTTGGTGTCATGTCCTTCAATATACGATGAGGACTTTTGTTCTTCACATATATTGTTTTCATTGCTGCTTCTCCCCATAAGAACATGGATAGACCTTGATCATTTAGTAAGTCTTTTACGGTTTCTTCAATGGCTCTGTTCTTTATTTCTACTACACCATTTTGTTGAGGATTATGAGGAACAATCAACTCCCTCCTAATCTATGTTGATTTGCAGAATGCAATGAATTCCTTTGATGTGTATTCTCCACCATTATCGGTTCTTAGCATCTTGATTTTCTTATCTGTGAGATTTTCTATTTCTTCTTTGAACTCTTGAAACTTGTTGAATACTTCATATTTTTTCTTTAATAGATATAACCAAGTATTTCTTGAATAGTCATCTATGAAGATTACATAGTAAGAAGATCCTCCTAGAGATTTTACTGGCATCGGACTGCAAACATCTGAGTGTATCAGATCTAGAATCTCCTTAGATCTATTGTTGCTGCTTGGGAATGGTTTCTTGATATTCTTCCCAAGAGCACATCCTTTGTAGATTCCTTCATGTGTAGAATGCAACTCTGGTATTCCTTCAACCATCCTTTTGAGAAAGGGTAATGCTTGATAGTTAATGTGAGCATACCTTCTGTGCCAAAGCTCATTGGGGTTGACTTCGTTGTGTACAAGATCTTCTTCATTTTGTTCCAGTAGTCTATACAGATTTCCTTCACGACTTCCAATAACCCTAGCATTCTCTATGATGGAGTCTTTATGCCATGATAACACCTTTCCATCCACAAAAGCTATTTTGTTTCCCTTGTCTTCTAGGAAAGATATAGATACAAGATTATTTTCTAAACCAGGTACATATAAAACATTTCTTAAGTGAACATAGTTACATGTTTTCATTTTGATGGAGGCTTGTCCAAATCCTTCAACGGGGTAAGTGGTTTTTTCTCCAAGGTCTACCTTGTACGAGGTCTTATTCTCATTTAGATTTGAGATTTTGGCTTGATCTCCCGTCATGTGACTAGAAGCTCCACTATCGATTATCCACATGTCATCTTAAATCGTTCCAGTAAGTGTTGAGTAGTGTAAAAGACTGATCGTTTCACTCATGTCTTTGGTTGACTGGTAATTGGTCATGCCTTGATCCAAAACTTCAACTTCTTCGTTTCTTTCTTCTGAGAGAGCCAAAAGGTGCGCTGAGTTAGGACACACATGGATATCTTCTTTTTGAGTGAGATTCTCCATCACAAGGTGTCGGATCTGAGATTAGGGTTTCTGCAACTTCTTTTTCTAGTAACCCTAGCGGTAGTGTCTTTGGAAGTTGCTCCTGCTAGTAACCCTAGAGGTAGTTCCTCAACGAGCTCAATATCCTAGCGGCTATTCTTCCATACAGCGTTTAGACTGAATGAAAGAGGTGTGAGCCCATAACCTGTTAGAATATGAAGGATTGTTCTCATTTTACCATTGACAATACCCTTGTCACCCAACCATAGGCCGAAGACACCCTCCGAGCACCTTGACCTTGAAAGAGAAGAATACTGGTAGCAATCAATAGCCAAGAAAGGATAATGCACCAAGAAAGAAAAGAAACCAAAATTGATCAGATAGTCCCACCCATAAACTGGCGCAACACCTTTCCAAGAACTTGTGCACAAAGATTCCAAACTGCAGTGTGCACAACTGGCTCTCTGCAATTATGAGAATGTGAATAATCAGAAACTGGCATCCTGTATTTATAGTAATCTTGAAGGCTTGCCTGGGCCGACTTCTCCTTCTGGGTACTAATTAATTCATATTAATTATATTTTTGCAGCCGACATCTTGTCTAGGGTTTCCTTTACTTCTTTGCTTCCTTCCAGAATATTCTAATCTTGTCATAGGCCACAATAGAGGTTCATACCTCTTGAAGCTACCATAATATCAACAAATATGTGGTAGCTACAGAAGCGACAAAGGAGATTGTGTGGATCAGGAAAATACTTGAATATTTGTAGGAGAAACAAGTGAATTCTACTCCTCTTCTAGTTGACAATACTTATGCAATCAAGTTGGTCAAGAATGCTAGATTCCATGATTGAACCAAGCACATCAAAAAAATGTATCACCTGATTTGATATCATGTAGAGGCCAAGACTATTCACTTAAGACATTGTTTCACAAATGAGAAAATCATATAAATATTCACCAAAATGCTTGGAAGAGAAAATTTTGAGAAGTTTAGAATGACGCTTGGACTCACACACACCCCTTAGGATTAAGGGGGGGAGTGTTGGACACATAATCCTTTGTGGTTGTGTTACTTGTAATAGTAATGTACATATGAAGCATCATAAGTGATAAGAAGATTCATACGTTGGAGAAGACCAACAATTTCATCTTTATATATTTATTGAGCCTCATACAAATGAAATAATCACCTTGTGAAATTATAAGTTCTATCCACTCCTGGCTTGACAACCTTAAACCTCATCCTTACATTTTTCTCTCCATCCCCTCCATTTATCTCTTTTTTTATTTATAATCCTTCTCTTCTTTTTGGTTCTTTCTCCCTTAAACTAGTTTTGATCCTTTATTAATATATAGTTCATTCCATCCCTTATGGATAACACATTAGTACACTTTTTAATTTCTTTATAATCTCTACCTTATCACACAATTTTATGTGCTTGTTATTTGATTTACATTTATATTATATAATGCCTACGTTATCTTTACAATATTTTATTTTTAATATGTAAATCATTTTTTAAATGTAATCCTTGTTGAAATAATGTAACTGCAAAGAGTATTCTATTTATTATTGATGTATTATTCATTATATCAATCCCCTTTTGCGGATTGATCCTGTCGGGTATTATAAAAGATCAAATCCCCTTTTGTGGATTCGAAAAACCCTAATTGTAATAGGCAGAATGAGAAGTCGGCCCCATAATATATTAAAGGTGGTTTTAACCACCCAGATTGAGAAGTCAGCCCTGCCAGTGAAAAGACACGTTCGTCCATGCGTGTCAGATTGTATAAATAAAGAGGCTAGTGCCTCATTTGGACACACACTCACTTGTTCATCAGAGCGCAAGTTTGGAGCTGCAGTTGGAGAAGAAAGAAGAGAGAGAGGCGCATTCTTGGGAGAGGACTTTTTTAATTTGTTTAAGTTATCTCTTGGCATTGTATTGGCTATCTATATTAAAGAAGTTTTTGTTGGTTTTTCTCTCCCATGAGGGTTTCCCAAGATAAATGATGTGTCTCTTGTGATTGTGTATTTCTCAGTGATCCTATCTATTCTATTGTTATCTAGTGAAATGAAAAGAAACCTAATAATATCTTAAACCTTAACATGGTATCATATCTAAGCTGAAGAGAGAATCTTTCACAAGAGAAAGTGAAAAACGTCACTGTTGTCGTACATGCAAATTAGGGATTTTTATTGAAGAAGTATTTCAGCCCCAAAACCATATAGAAAAGTGAGCCCTTCCTCAAGGATCACTTTGGCATCCTCAGCACAAATTTTCAGTGGCTAGATCTCCTGGAAAGTGAAACCCTAGTTTTTACAAAGTACCAGAAAACCAGAAGTACCAGACTACCAGAAGTATCAGAGTACCAGAAGTACCAGAAAACCAGAAGCACCAGTCCAGAAATCCGCAGATCAAGTTTGGAGGGGTAAAAAATGGATTTTATGAAATCCAAACACACCAGGCTACTCACCTCAGCCAAGTGCACCTCTTGGTAAGTTCATAATTTATTTTTGAGCACTTTCATTTTTGGTCATTTTCCTAGCTCCAAGTAAAAGATCTCTACAAGCACTAAGATTGTTGACAAGCTAGAAGGTGTGTAAAAATTTTGTGCCTGGAAGTATAGGATTGGTCTCATTATTGAAGATAATGACCTAGCAAGATTTGTCAAAGAAGAAGTACCAGAACCTGTCAATGCTGCAGATAAAGCAAAACACCAAAAGGACATAATCAGGGCTAAAAGAATCATTGCAGATTCTATCAAAGATCACTTGATTCCTCAAGTTTCATCAAAGAATAATCCGAAATAAATGTTTGATGCCCTAACCAGACTATATGAAGGAAAGAACATAAACCAGAAGATGAATCTAAGAACTTAGCTCAAGAATACAAGGATGCAGATAGGAGAATCAATCCAAGAATATTTCTCCAGAATATCTCAATTCAAAGAACAACTAGAAGCAATCGAAGATGTTATAGATGAAGAAGAATTTATAATGACGACCCTTAATGGTCTCTCAAGACCTTGGGATGCATTCATCCAACCCATTTGTGCAATAAAGGAGAAACTACTATTTGACAGTCTTTGGGAAGAATGCATTCAAGAAGAATCAAGAGTAGCTAATCGAGAAGCTTTACTATCAAGATATGAAGATCAAGACCTAGCTACTCACACTAAAGGAGGAAGAAATAAGTCTTACTTCCAGAAAGAAACTCATAAAGAGTCTCACCCCCAAAAAAAATTCATTCATAAAGAATATCAACGAAAGAGATTCTAAAAGAAAGGATAAAGAAAGGAAAGATATTACTCATCTGTCCAATGCTACCATTGTGACAAGATGGGACATATTGCAAGACGTTGTCTAGATAGACGAGCATAATACAAGAGAAAAAAAAATAGGTATCATGCTCACGTAGTTGAAGATGAAGAGCCACCTGCAAAGATGTTAAGAGAACAAATTGAATACTATGTCTTAATCTTGGCCCTATCAGGATCGGTAACACCTGGAGAGGACACTTGGCTCATTGATAGTGGTGCTTCCAAGCACATGACATGTCAAAGAGATGTTCTCTCTTGAACATAAAGAGATGTTCTCTCTTGAATTTCATAAAAGAAGTTTTCTCAGAAAGTTACACTTGGAGATGATTATCAATACCCCATCAAGGGAGTGAGAGAATCAAACTACAAGCTTAACTCAAGGACTTCAATGAAGATGAAGGACGTACTCTATGTACCAGGTTTGACAAACAACCTACTCTCCATATCTGATTTAGAAAAGAAAGGCTTTAAAATTTCCTTTATAGATGGAGAAGTTCTTATGTGGGCTAAAGGAAAAACCATGAAAGAAGCAATCGTCATTAGAAAAGAAGAAGGTGGCTTGTATAAGCTAAAGGGTCACTCAGAAGCAGCCATGACCCACAAAATTGAGAATCCATGTGAACTTTGGCATAAGAGATTATCCCACATCAACTAAAAGGCATTACCGTATGTATGCAAGGTAGTCACAGGTCTACCAGAACTCAAGGTTGACCATGAAGGTGTGTGCAATGGATGTGCACAAGGGAAGAACATCAAGAACCCTTTTCTAAAGAGAGACATTAAATAAGAAGGAGTATTATAACTCATGCACTCAGATGTGTGTGGCCCAATGCCATCATCCTCCATCAGTGGCTATGTATACTATGTATCTTTTATTGATGATTATTCTCGTAAGAACTAGGTTTACTTTTTGAAATCAAAAGATGAAGTGTTCAGTAAATTCAAGGAATTCAAAGCCTTAATAGAGAATATTTCTGAAAGAAAGATCAAGATACTCAGGTTGGACAATGGAGGAGAATACACCTCAAAAGAGTTTGTAAACTATTGTAAAGATGTCGGGATTAAGAGGGAGCTCACCACTCCTTACAATCCTCAACAAAATGGTGTAGAAGAAAGAAAGAACTGAACTATAATGGAAGCAGTGAAGACCATGATCCATGATCAAGATATTCCAATGTGCTTATGGGAAGAAGCAACAAAAACAATAGTATATGTACAAAAGAAATTGTCCCATAGTGCACTTGGGTTCAAGATCCTAGAAGAGATGTTCTCTGGAAAGAAGCCAGGAGTAATCCATCTCAAAATATTTGGTTGCCCAGTATTTGTACATATTCCGAAAGAGAAGGAAAACAAGATGGACCCTTCAAGAAAGAAGGGAATATTTGTTGGATACTGTGAGGTCTCCAAGGACTTCATGGTTTATATACCAGGTCACCATCATATTGAGATCATTGGGGATGTGACATTTTATGAAGATGCATCACTCAAGAAATCCAGAAGATGCCAACTTGAAGAAGTATATGAAGAGGAACCTATAGCTCCCAGAGTTGCAGAACCAGTGAGGGAAGTCATAGCTTCCCCTGATGAGGAAATTCTAGAAGATCATGACATAGTTGAATTTCAAGAGTCTCCTCATATGACAATCTCCCATAAGATAAATCATGCTTGGGCTAGGGAGCTTATTCAAGATGGAGAGAAGTATGGTGTTCCTGAAGGAACCACGAGAAACATGAAGAGACCTAAGCCATTCTACATTTATATGAATTTGATGTGTGATCTCCTAGAGAAGGAGCCTACCTTCTTTGAAGAAGCCATTCAAAAGAAAGAATGGGTAGATGCCATGAAAAAATAATACCAATCCATAATAAATAATGATGTATGGGAAACAGTTCCCAGACTGAAGAGAAAGGATGTGGTATCTTCCAAATGGGTTTTCAAAATAAAACATGCTGCTGATGGAAGTATTGAGAAGTAAAAAGCAATGGTTGTCGCTCGTAGATTTTCTCAAAAGGAAGGCATAAACTATGAAGAGACATTCACTCATATAGCCAGATACACTTCGATCAGAACCATCATATCCCTTGCAGCTAAGATGAAGTGGAAGTTTCACCAGATGGACGTAAAGACAACTTTCCTAAATGGTGTCATCGAAGAAGAAATGTATATAGAACAACCTCAAGGATTTGAAGTATAAGACAGGAAGACTCATGTTTGCAAGTTGAAGAAGGCTCTATATAGATTGAAGCAAGCTCCTAGATCTTGGTATGGAAGG
Source organism: Picea mariana (assembly GCA_032191745.1). NCBI lineage: Eukaryota > Viridiplantae > Streptophyta > Pinopsida > Pinales > Pinaceae > Picea > Picea mariana. The sequence goes on from JASDQU010102830.1 coordinate 331,195, forward strand.
ATAGAAATTTTTCTGATGAGCTTAGGATTTACCAAGACTAAAGCAGATTCTAACCTGTTCTTCAAGGTTATGAATGATGAGCCTGTTATATTGCTATTGTATGTGGATGACTTATTCTTAAGTGGAGAATAAAATCTCATCACTGAATGTAAGAAGAAGCTCGCTGCATAATTTGAGATGAAAGACCTTGGCCTAATGCACTATTTCTTAGGTATTGAGGTATGGTAGAGTCCARAGAGGATATTCCTTAACCAAGGGAAGTATGCAGTTGAAATCCTGAAGAGATTTAATATGTTGGAGTGCAAGTCCATGAATACACCCATGGAAACGGAGTTCAAGATTCTGGTCGACACTTCGTTAGAATTGATTGATGCCACATTGTATAGATAGATCATTGGATCGCTGATGTATCTGATGAACACTAGACCAGACATCTATTTTTTTATGAACACCTTGATTCAATTTCTGGTAGAACCCAAACAAGTTCACCTAGTTGCTGCAAAACATGTGATTGTAGCCACTAGTTATGATGGAGACCATGACTTCATACTGAGTGGGTACACTGATTCAGATTGGGCTGGAAGTGTCTCTAAAAGGAAGAACACTTCAAGATGTTGTTTCAGTTTGGGGTCAGCCATGATCTCATGGCAGAGTAGGAAGCAATCAAGCATTTCTCTCAGTATAGCGAAAGCATAATACATTGTTGCATGTTCTACCAGTTGTGAAGCCATATGGCTTCGAAAGTTGTTGACAGGTCTATTTGACCTAGAGATGGAAGAAACCACAATCCTATGTGATAACCAGAGCTGCATAAATATGACAGAGAATCTTGTATTTCATGACAAGTCAAAACACAAAGATCCGTTACCACTACATCCGTGACATGGTGTAGAGAGGAGCCATAAATCGCCAATATGTTATCATAGATGAATAGGTTTCTGATGTGTTGACCAAGCCTCTATCTCATGTAAAGTTTGAGCACTTTCGAGATAGGCTTGGTATAGTCTGAAAGGACCTCCCTCAAAAGGGGCAGTAGTGTTGTGTTGATATGATAGCCTAAGTGTTGTGCTTCCAACTTAATTGTTGTGTGGTGATTCCAGCCTAAGTGATGTGCTTCCAGCTTAATTGTTGTGTGGTGATGCCAACCTAGTGTTGTGATTCCAACTTAATTGTTGTGTGGTGATTCCAACCTAAGTGCTATGCTTCCATCTTAATTGTTGTGTGGTGATGCCAGCCTAAGTGTTGTGCTTCCAGCTTAATTGTTGTGTGGTGATGCCAACCTAAGTGTTGTTCTTCCATCTTAATTGATGTGTTGTGATTCCATCTTAATTGTTGTGTTGAGATTCCAACTTAATTGTTGTGTTGTGATTCTAGCTTAATTGCTATGTTGTGATTCTAACTCAGTTCTTGTGTTGTGATTCCATCTTAATTGTTGTGTAGTGTGCCAACTTAACTTTTGTGATGATGTTCCAACTTAATTGTTGTGATGATGTGTCAGCCTCGTGCTGTGATGATGTGGCCAACCTCGTGTTGTGATGATGATGCATTAGTTTTATACTAATCCATATTGATGCAGATGATGATTTCATTCCATTGTGAATGACAATGTTACTGATGAGAAAAACTTCTGATGATTTATAGATACGTCAGTCAGTGTTCCAAGATGTTGTTGATGATGTTTTCCTCTCTCTCACTTGATGCTATTGTAGAATACCCTTATTGTTAAGGGGGAGTGTTGAAATAATGTAACTACAAAGAGTATTCTATTTAGTATTGATGTATTATTCATTAGATCAATCCCCTTTTGCGCATTGATCATGTCGGGTATTATAAAAGACCAAATCCCTTTTTGTGGATTGGAAAAACCCTAACTGTAATTGACATAATGAGAAGTCGGCCCCAGAATACATTAAAGGTGGTTTTAACCACCCAGATTGAGAATTCGGCCCTGCCAGTGAAAATACACCTCCGTCCACACATGCCAGATTGTAGAAATAGAGAGGCTAGCACCTCATTTGGACACACACTCACTTGTTCATCAGAGCGAAAGTTTGGAGCTGCAATTGGAGAAGAAATAAGAGAGAGAGAGAGGTGCATTCTTGGGAGAGGACTTTTTGTATTTGTTTGAGTTATCTCTTGGCATTGTATTGACTATCTATATTAAGGAAGTTTTTGCTGGGTTTTCTCCCCCATGAGGATTTCCCAGGATACATGATGTGTCTCTTGTGATTGTGCATTTCTTAGTGATCCTATATATGCTATTGTTATCTAGTGAAATGAAAAGAAACCTAATAATAGTTTAAACCTTAACAATCCTTGGCCTTGAGTCCTTTCACTTCTTATAATTCCTTTAATTTAGCTTATTATTATTATAATAAGTCTTTTCAAGTTGGTTTTAATATTTATGTTATATAGCTAAATAATCCTTTTCTTTTCTTTTAATTATTTAATTATTCCTTCTTTATCTATTTTGTTATAATGTTTTTCTTTTCTTTTAATTATTTAATTATTCCTTTTTTATCTAATTCATTGCCCTTTAGGTTAATTATTCCCTTTTGATTATATTATTCATGATCATCTTTAATCATTTATTCTTTCTTCCTTGTTAGTGAATTTTCAATATTGTTGTAATGCTTTCCTTTTCTTTTAATTATTTGACTATTCTTTCTTTATCTAATTCATTGCCCTTCAGGTTTATTATTCCCTTTTAACTATATTATTCATAACCATCTTTAATCATTTATTCTTTCTTTCTTGTTAGTGAATTTTCAATATTTTTATTTCTGATTTGGATTCTTTTCTTGTAAAATTCAATTCACCCATCCGCCAAATATTTTAATATTAATTTAATATTATCATGTAAGGTTAATTATTCCCTTTTTACTATATTATTAATAACCATCTTTAATCATTTATTTCCTTTTTCCTTGTTAGTAAATTTTCAATATTTTTATTTTTGATTTGGATTTTTTTCTTTGTTAAAATTCAATTCACCCATCTTCCAAATATTTTAATATTAATTTAATATTATCTTGTAATGATTAATTTCTATTGCATTTTATATGTTTTTTTTAAATGTTCGTTATTCTCTATTTTACTAAAGGTTTATTTGGTTCTCCTCATAATGGGTGGAGTGTGCACTTAAAATGTTGAGACATTTCAAAACTATACACAGTTCAATTATTGAAATTTAAACATATCATTTCAATTGGTATAACATAATCCTATGTCATTTTTATAAATCACCAACCCTTTAGATATGGTTAATCCAACTCATTGTGTCATTCTCTTTTTCTAAGAATACTCATGACTATACATACAAGCTTAGATCCATCTTAACTATATATCTATCAAGTACCAAGACAGATCAAATATCTTAAGATGTAATTTTTTTGATCATTTAAGATAGATCTAGATGTAGATGGAGGGGTAACGATATTTCTATGTAAATATCACATATATAGTATTTATATTTATGTCTAAAAATTGATCTCTCTTTTAATCTTTTCACACAATAGTGTTTATATTAGGTGTACATATCAAAACTCTTTCTTTCATATATATAGAGATATTTTTATTATGTTGGTATCTATATTTGGATAACATATTACTATTATTTGTTACAAGTATTATATTTGTTTTGAAGCTGACATGTGAGTGTTACCCATGTGACAAACATGACAACATATCTACCACACTAGGTTGCAAATGCACCTTGTTACTCTATATGAAATAAAAGACTATTGTTTGACAAAAAACATGTGTGTAAGTGTAGAAACTACATTGATGTATTCCATATATATTTTTCTATTTCTCTAGAAGATCAATGAAAAACATATTACTGAAGTAATGTAATTCATAGCTAGGGGAAGATAAACAAGGAGCAGGGTCTAGACTATTGGGAAGACGCATTCAACCAATCTATTTTTAGATATGTTGTGGAAAGTGTGGCATATTGGAATAGGGACAAATATTCTCCTATGTTCTTATCTCCTCAAAGGAACTTGTACCCACCAATTGATAATATAAGTTGTGACAAGGGTTTCATTTTTGGAACAAAGTTCCTAGAGGTAAGTAATACTAGGTTTCCCTCCCTCGCCATGCGAGGAATCATACCTCAAGAGACACGATTCCCTTGCCAATGAACTCTCTAGCATATTTAGAGGGTATTAAGGTATAGTGGTGGAGTTATGTCAATCTAATGAACATACAATGGGTCCATGTGAAAGAGTTCATTTGATCACTAACATATGCTCAAGGTATAACTTCTACATTCAAGTTTACGTTGATGTCACCACCCTAGGTAAACATGTCTCAAACTTATCCAAACTATTACATGGTATACTAGATCTCTTTGTGGAAGAGGTATATCTTTACTACTTTTCAAAATTTTGGAAGAATTTAGTCTCTTCTCCACATCCACCTCTCCTTTGAAGAGAAGGTTGGGAAGCCATTCTATGGATGTAGACATTTGGCTTCTAGAAATCATGAGACTAGGGAAAATAAGAGGTGTATAAATATAAGGGTGGAAAAAATGCAATTCATGGAGGTAGAGGATATCATGCTCTGTGAGATAATCCCGATGGAAGAAAAATCTCTAGTTGGTAGAGTTTTGGGAAGGATAATGGAAAAAAACCCTAAGAGAATGGGTTGGAAAATTTTGGTCAAGTCTCCTTGGTTAGTTACCAATGTTCCATATTCTATATAATGGTTGAATGGATTTTGTTTTTAGGATAAATGAGGATGCAACAAATATCAAGGAAGGAAGGTGGTTTTGGGGATCATCACTTCTATTCCTCAAACCCTGGTAATCTTAATTTTTCAAGGTTATAAAAGATTACCACTATCCCTCTCTAGGTTAAACTTTCATCACTTCCACTAGAACTATGTAATGAGACAATGTTAAAATAAATTGACAATTGCATAGGTATTTTTCTATGGTTTGACAAAGAATGAACTAGTTCAATGGTAAACATAGTGTCCTGAACATTGGTTGAGATGGATTTGAGCTCAAGTATTCCAAACAACGTTAAGATTATAGCAAGGGTGTGGTCATATACACAAATCTTGGACTATGTTAAGGTGCCATTTAGAGGTAACTATTTTCATTGTTGCGGTCATCTTAAGGATCATTGCATGAAAAATAATTCCTTCAAATGACACAACCCTAGATTGTTTTCACCCATTCAAAAGGTAGGATTTTTGGGTTCCTACATAATTCCCACCTTGGAGGAAGGGATTTCTAGACTAGGTGATGATCCAAATAATCTCTTAGGGGAAAATACCAGGATGGGTGAAGGAAGAACATGTGCTAAGGTTACACTTGCTCCTCATCATGAAATAGATGGGTATTCATAGGAGGCAGGAGTCACAAATGAATTGGAGCATGGAATGAAAATCACCTCGAGGCCTTTGCATTGATTATGGGTAAGTTTTCATCTCCATCTAAAACATTTCCCATCTTGAAATACCTTGGGTTAAAAAGTGTTCCCGAGAAGACATTCTAGGTCCTAGAAGGATGAGTAAAGGGATAGAGTTCCCTTTGGTAATGCTATCTTCCTCCTCAAGTTTCAACCATGGCATGGAGCTTCAATGCTAGAGCACATGTGTAGAAGGAAATCCTCGAAGCATCCTTTTTAAGAAATCCAATTGATCCCTATTCCTCAATGGGTGAGAAGGATCAAGTTAAGAAATTTATCTCTAGGAGAAATATGGACTAGAATAAGGGTTCCACGACCTCCTCTCCCTTGGATATCTTACCCAATATCTCCCCATCTAACCATCCAAACCCTTCTGATGAATGTAGTGTGATATCATAACTTGGAGCCAAAAAATATAAACAATGAAGACCTAAGAACTCTCAAAACCATCTAGATATCACATGAGGTCATCAGAAGCAATAACTCATTTGGGACATGTGCTAGAGGATTAAGTTTATACTAAGGATAGTGAAAATATTCAATAACTTGAAGGAAATATATGTTCAAGCTAGCCAAGAAAAGAGATGAGATTGAGACCCAAAACAATAAACAACTCTCTATAATAGGCACCCTTACAGAAGGGAGAGGTATTAGAAATATTATTAAATGATCATCCTTTCTATCAACATCAGGGTTTCTGGGTGCACCAAAATATATTCTCCCTAAAAAGATTACTCAAAAAATAGAAGTCGGATATGTTACCCACCATTTCGTTGGGCACTAAAATTTTGCAGCGATACCCTTTGCACCTTCATTAACTATCGAGAGAAGTGAGGAACAGATCAATATAATGGGCCCTAATGTTGAAATTAATATATATATATAAGGTGCTAGTATGTTATTACACCTGTAGACAAGTGTTGATACATGTGGCAGCCCTTAAAAGAGAACTATTCCAGATCTGTCATATGGAAATTCTACATCAGAGCACCTGTTTTGGACAACACTCAATAATAATACTGAAAAGTATTAATTATTCCAATAGTAAGGGCTCCCTAAAAGATATATTCTAGGGATTGCAAACATGCAACCATAAAGGGAGAATGATTTTGCTTCTATTTACAACAAAGACAACCCAAATTTTTCTTTTCAGCATGTATGGATTTGAAGTCCAAATATTGCCAAAGAGATGGAGTCTAAAATTTGCAAAATGAAAGAAAACTTTCTTATAGACTCAAGAGGGTTTAAATATGCTTAATGTTGGGGTTGTTACTCAAATAGAAACCAATGATTCTACAATTATACATAACAAGATTACTACCAGCATTGTATGGAAGAGTTAAAGGGATTCTAGCTCCCACCACAGAGATATGTCCCAACGATCCATTCCTAGCATTATCTAAGAATGAAAGAACTTAAGGGATCGACTTAGGAGGATTTTCAATTTATGGTTTATTTAGACATAAAGACCTGTAGCATCACTACAAATTAATCCATACTACAACTCCTCCAGGGATCAACATTGAAACCAATAATCCTTCTGACATTCCATTTAAAAAATGCTCAAGTGTTATTAAAATGACTATTGCATCTTCTTCAGATGCATCTTTAGTGTCAGACCTACCTACGGGAGATTCACAATCGAGTCAAAACTGACCATAGTTGAAGAATGATAGTTCTACTATCATATGACTAAGGAAATTCATAGAGATATTTCTCTAGTACCCCAAATAATGAAAATGAGTGAGGGTCAATCTGAAATATATATATATAAGTTTGGACACCTTAATAGGTTATGGTGCGACCTTGATGAGTTTTAAAAAGATGTCTTGCAGAGACGACCTACAAATGAGACATTATGTCATCATAAAAGCATTGTTGACCTCATTTATTTTGAAATTTAATTTGAGAGCCGACCTTGGATGGATTGAAGGATTTTGATAAAGGTCCACAATTTGGGGAGTTTGGAGACTTTTGGGGGCTTTTGTGCCCACTTTGGAAGAGCAGTGAGACCAATGGGAGGAGTCTTTGCAGATTTAAGGGATGTTTTGACTCCAAGCCCACACTTGGAGCTTATCTTTGCTAATTTTTGGGAGAAACTAGAGCGTTTGAAAGTCCTCTAGAGGTCGGACGCTACACCAACACCTTGCCTGTTTCCTTCCTTTGTGGAAGTTAGTCACTTTTTGGGGGTTTTGCCCCAAATTTACTCATTTTCATCATCACTTCTTGAGGGATTTTTCCATCAAGAACATTTCTAAAATTTTCTTGGAACATTTGTCTTCGATAGGTGTTTTGGTGTGAAGTAATAAAGAAATCTGATTTTGGGCTATTTTCTCTCTTGCAATACTCTTTTCAAGGTGTTTCAAATGGGATGTTGATGGATGATTTTGGAATTCTAGGGTTTCCTCATGCATTTTCTAGGTATATTTTTGCAATTTTAAGTGATTTTTATGGTATCTTGGCATTTGCTTATTTGAACTCAGAATTTCATTAAACCCTTGGAGGAGTAATAGTGATTACATCCTCGTCCATATTATCGTTCTCATCTTTTTGGAATACTTAGTGCACACCTCAAGAACTAGGAGGGTCTACACCCTTGAGGTCTTGCTTTTGCTAGGATTTTGTTCTAGGGAGAAAAATGGTTTACACCCTTGGAGATTTTAAATTGTAGTTTCATCCCTTCAAACTTCTGCATAACTCCTTTTCCTAGGTATTTCCTTGGCTAGGGTTTTGTTCCAAGGAGTAAGAGGGTTTACACCCCTAGAAAGTTTAAAACCTATTATAATCACTCTCAAAATCCTTTTATTACTCCATTTCCAAATGAAAAGACATTGGTCCCATATCTCCTAAACTTATTGTGGAAACTTTATTTTCCTCTTACTCTCAACCTACAACAATTTTTACCTACAACCAGCTAGCTCGACGTGAAAGAGAGATTGGTTAGGTGACAATGTCCTTTCTCTCTCTCAGTTTCACAATATTTTCACTTGAGCATTGGGACTTTGGCTTAACAAGTGTGAATTGTGCGACAACATGACATTTTGTTGATCTAGGAAACCATGTTAGACTAGGAAATAACTAAAAGCATTGTTTCCTCCTTGTTGCAAAATTGGTAGTTTGTAGATGTAAATTCCAACAATGAATTTGTGGGCTTAAGCAACGGGTGGAATGCCTCTCTCCATCTCCTACACTCCTCATTTTTTGATGCAATTGTATGCTCATAATCACACTCTCAAGGGAATTAGGGAAAGTCATTTCTATGATCAATATATATGCACCATGTAATGATAGGAATGCCTTTTGGGATTCTATGTTTGTTTGAAATTTTATTAAGAATAAATACATTATATTAGGTGGTGATAAAATTAATCACTTGTACATCAGAAGTCTAGGGAGGGCTACTTGGATGGACTTGTTGAGTCCTCAACACACCCTTAAAATTTTCAAATTTTGGGTACCACTTTTTTTAATCTTACACCTTCTTCTTTTGACTTTACATAGGTTGCATATTTACCCTTTGTTAAATCTATGCATTTTTTTTTTGTTTTCTATGGATTTAAAATCTTAAGAAAATACAAAAAAGAAGAAGAAAAGATTCTCATGTTTTGTATCAGGACAAAAAAGCAAAAGAAAGGATTGAAAGACAAGAAAATCACAACCTTTTCCAAGAACTGTCGATGAACTCATCAAGGAATGGAGGCAAAGGAAGTCTAAAAGAAGTGTCTATAATTGGGATCGGGGGAAAATTGTGTAGATTTTTGAAGTGGAAATGATTTCGTCGACTGTCAATAAGACATCAGTCATCGACGAAATATGTTAATGTCCCCAGAAGTCAAAAAGGTTTCTCCTATCACCAATAGACCATCGAAGTCGACGACAACCCATGTAAGTTTTACACAATGAAACAAAAATAAAGTTCTCTCGATGTCGATGAATTACGAGAACCAAGAAAAGAAATTTTATTCATTGATCAGGTATAAGAACAAAACTCGATCGTTGATGTGTTGGGCATGTCACCTTCTACACTTGCCATGTCACATGCCATGTGTCTAGCCATGTAGACTACCCATACCATCATGAAATATTACACATCATCCTCTGAAACTTAGTTTTCACGTCGACTTCCACATCATCATGTACGGTAATGAAAGTCAGCACTGGATTTTGTTTTCGACCAATTAGAGAGGAGTATGAGGGTCAGAATGGTGATCCTGATGATGATGCACACATCAACTATCAACAAGTTTTAAACATGACAAAGAATTTAAAATACATGTTTGTTCCCATGCTGATACTACAGAGAAATCTGGACCATTCATTTCCTTTTGGAGAAATCATAGTCATCCATCGGTGTGAACATAGATCTAGTTGTCGGATGTAAACTATGTCTGAAATAACTCACGGAGAGGATTATCACTCAGTTTTTAAATTTTTCTAGAACTATTAAGCCAAAGGTTAGGGGCACCAATGAACATGAAATGTCTATTTTTCTTGCCGTGCCATTTCCCTTGGAACTCGTGATGCAAGAATAACTTGTTGGAGTATCCCTCGCTAAACGACCATTGACGTCAGAAAGATGATGTCAAAGTAAGAGACACTTAATGAATCCCCCCAATAGCTGATATTGCATGCCAATAAATTCAAGACCTGAAATCACCGATGAACTAGAAACAATGGGCCTTCACATCGTCAACTCGCAATGCATTAACTGTCAAGCATGGCACGGATCCTGTTTTAATTTTGAAGATTGAAAATATCATGTTGTACTCCCTCAGATTAATACTAGACATGACAAGGTAAGTTTGTGGGATCTAGAAATTTGAATTCATAATTCCATTTTCTTCCAATTTCACATTACGTTCAAGAAGCTTGCATTTTGATCAAAAGGAGAGAAAAAAACCACCAAGGAGCCTGCCTCCAGCGTTGGTTCATGAAAATACTAGTAAGACCAAGTTAACTGCAAAGAAGGTGTTAGCACTAGGAATCACCTTCATATTGCATGGGAGGCAAGCCCAGTACCCATCAGGTTATATGTAAATGTAAAAGAGTTTTTGAGGGGTCAAATGGATAAGACTCAAGATGATAATGTTCTAACTCAGAAATCTAGGCTAGCATGCACAAGCAATCAAGGTCTTGAGTAACTTCAATCAGTAATTGGGAGTAAATGTGAATAGAGAGAAGACTTTAGTGAGAGGAATGTTGAGGTTGTTGTTGAGGAATGTTGAGGTTGTGGAGGGGATTATCACTCAGTTTTGAAATTGTTCTAGAACTGTTAAGCCAAAGGTTAGGGGCACCAATGCGCATGAAATGTTGATTTTTCTTACTGCGCCATTTCCCTTGGAACCCATGATGCACAAATAACTTGTTGGAGTATCCCTCACTAAACGACCATCGACGTCAGAAATATGATGTCAAAGTAAGAGACACTTAATGAATCCCCCTGATCTTTGATACTGCATGGCGATAAATTCAAGACCTGAAATCACCAATGAACTAGAAACAACGGGCCTTCACACCGTCAACTCGAAATGCATTAACTGTCAAGCATGGCGCAGATCCTATTTTAATTTTTGAATATTGCAAGGATCATGTTGTACTCCCTGAGATTAATACTAGACGCGACAAGGTAAGTTTGTGGGATCTAGAAATTTGAATTCGTAATGCCATTTTCTTCCAATTTCACATTATGTTCAAGAAGCTTGAATTTTGATCAAAAGGAGAGAGAAAAACCACCAAGGATCCTGCCTCCAGTGTCAGTTCATGAAAATAATAGTAAGACCAGGTTCTCTGCAAAGAAGGTAAACTTCAAATTTTGCTGTGACTTTTCAGGTGTTATACATCGCTAAATTTTTCGTTATTTACTATAATCACTCGTGACTCATAGTAGCATTTTCATGTGGGAAATATTCCTCCTCAAATTTCAGTAACCAGATGCTCACCGAGGACACCCAAAGGAAAAGAGCAGGAAGTTGGGGATGGATCGAGCCCAATAGTAGCAAGAGAGTTGGAATTTGCACCGAAAGAAAAACCAATGATTTGAATATCGACCAAGAAGCAGTTTGCTCAACCACCAGTGTTTGGAGATACAGAGGAAAGCACTGCATATAACGTTTTTCTCCCACCTTGGGATGACCTCTATAACAAAATTCAACAAGAAGATTTTCCAAATTTTATGCCTCACAATGTCCCAGGGGTCAGGGATTTATATGACCAAGTTTTTTCAAACATCAGACAGTCGTCCTTACACAAGGTGGCATGACGACCTCCCATTTTTACTTGCATAKAAACCCTAGGGTGGATAATTTACCCTACAAACACCGATAAATTAAATCAATAATGTTGAAGAGGAATGTATTGGTGTGTTACTTCCGATAGAAGTGAAAATGTATTATAGGCTCAGAGACCCAGAAAAAAGACTGAATATTAACTTTTTGGTTAAATTCTATGAGAGACATAACATCAGCTAGCTATTAGATTCCTGGTGGAGGGAGGATAATAAATTCTTGAACAAGACCAATGGCTAGTACAACACAAAAAATCTTAGGGAACCATACATGCACTTAATGGCATTGATTTGTTGATTGTATGGAGAAAAGGATTTTTCAATATTTTTAAAAGTCTGGATGCCCCTGGAATATACGGTCTCAATATCTGGAAGTAGTTTCAACTGGGGGGGTGTTATTTCAAAGAAATTGAGCATCACTATTCATCAAGCTCAGAAGACAAGAGAAGGTGAAACACCATCCTTTTTTATGGCATCCTTCTTGCTAGATGTGATCTGTGTGAGGAATGTTTTCTCAGGTATGAATCTGAGCTGGCATGTTGTTGAGTTACCTGTACATGTGTATTGCCAGGATACATTTTATTATTTTAAGGAAAGAATGTCCAAGACTTTTAGTAGCAATCAAGAAAATGATATCCAAATTAGGTCACTGGTATTTGGAATAAAAGAACACTTATATCAGGGTTTTTGGAGCTATTGGTGCTCCACATTTTCTCCCCGCTTGTGTCCCAGACCATTTGGTGTTGGGGGAAATATGCTACCAGACCATTTTATAGGGTTTCAACACCTCTCTAGTGAAGGATAAGAAGAGGCATTTTATACCCTATGGTTTCCATATCGGGTATTATATAGTCAAACACAACACGCATGCCAAGCAAGAAGGTCTGAGCCATTTGGAGTACAGGTTCCCTACATGTTGGTTTTGAAGAAATGATCCCAAAGGGATAGTACCCCATCACACATGGAAATTGGTGTCACATTGGCCTTATGCCCATGACAGTTATGAATATGATATCTTCACTGAAAATGATCAAGACTAGGAAGAGGTTCTTGAAAGAAAAGAAAACCCAAAAATTACCAGGTTTAAATCTATGTTGGTGCAAGAAACATTTGCAATGGTAGAGCGTACAGGAGATGAAGCTATTAGAGCACGAGATTAAGTTAGAGCAGTGGAAGCATCAGAGTCATTAAGAAGAGGAACATTTCTCCTTGCCGAGGTAGAAAGGCTTATGCAAACGGTGGGCCAAACTCATTTTCTTAAAATTTTAGAGGCTCTAAGGATTGTCCCAGTTGATACAGACACTCATGCAGTAGGGCCAAACACTATGGAAACAAATCCACCAGAGGGGATCATCTCTAAGGTCAACCCAAGTTCACTATAGACCCAAATGGAGCAACCTACAATAGCTAGAATGCCACAAATATCGTTAAGGGCACCGACCAGAACAGGTTTACCCTCAGTCCTTGTCAATTTAATAACCATATATGATGATGATGAAGGTTCAGTAACATCTCACATAGCCCTGATACCTATTACTTATGAGGAAGTGTTAGGAGAAATGGCTGACCCAGCCGTAGAAGGACTATTACAGGATTCAGAAAGAAGGGACATAGACATTGAGAACATCGATGTTAGTGTGACTTTCCCACAACAGGAAACTCAGCCTTTAGATGAGGCAAGGTCACCTCGTAATGAAGGGGATATTGATAATGAACAACCTAATGCATAAAATACATTCGAGGGAGAAAAGGATGACTATGAAAAAGAACAAAAATGGAGATATGAACAATAGGAAATCAATGTCCCATCAACAGAAAATATAGTGACTGTAGTTTTTCCATCCAATTCCTCACTTTAGATAGTAACACCACCACCTGGAATTGACCAACAAAGAGCTTCATCACCAAACATCATAGGGGACATTCCCTCTGAAGAAATGAGAGAGACAACCAAAAATACAGAGTGGACACTTATAACTTCCACACAATAGAATACATTGACAAAAGAAGGAAACAGTCAAATGAATACCATGGAAAAGGGGAAGGAACCTACTATGGAACATTTCTATATGTCATGGATCTTGGGAAGTACCTTATCTTGGGGAGATCAACAAATTTTTGAACCTGTTGGTGAGGTTGCTAATGTGCAGGATATCTCTTATGACAAGAAAAGAAAGGAGGTGTTGAAAAGAACTGTCAAAAGAAGGAGGTTCACTTTATATAATAATCTGGTTGTAACCACAAAAGAAACTTTATTTCATACAAAAAATACCAAGGTGAGATCGCTGCTTGGAGATGGGATGGCTATAAATGATTCCACCCTAGATAGAGAGAAAATGGATGAACAAGAAGCTACTGCCATGAGAAAATAATTAGAGCATCTTTGACATCAAGCAGATTATTATCACGACACCACTTAGGTGAAAATATTTCTTAAAGGTGATTTCATGGAGGTGTAGAGTCAAGTCAGATCAAAAAGATATATTTTCATGGCCTGAATGTAACACACCCAACCCCTTAAGTACCTTTTTAAGGAATGGGGCATCAAAATTTTTCTTTCCTTAAAAATATTGAATCCTCTTTTGCTCATCAAGAGCTTTCCAACCACCGTCTCCACACTCCAACCCAAGCTCTAGTTCAGAATTTATGCCCTTCCGAAGCTCTGCGAACATCATTGGTCAAAGGCCACGTGGTACCCACATGATCCACCTCACATCTATCATCTCCAAGTTCCTACATCCATGGTGGAAATACCTCCACCGCTTAAACCAATGGTGTGACTTAATCCTTGTCTAACACATAGGCTAGAGGAAAATTCAACATTCGGTGCTTCAGAAATAAACATCCCTTTTCTCTTATGAGCGCACATCCTATGGAGTCCCGAACTCCCAGACTTCCAAAATGATACCATGTATCTCTGGCCTTCGGCCCTTTTGGAGAATAATTTCTAACATCTCAAGTCTCCCAGAGTTCCGAACTCCTGAATTCCCATGAGCCTACCACGTGGATTTGGCCTTCAGGCCTATTCTACAACACTACACCCCCAACTCTTCCAGAGTTGGTCAGCGTCAAACTGATCATAGCCTAGATATGATGGTCAGAAAAAGTCCTAAATCATCCTTAGATTGACGACTTTCATCCCTTCGGCTTCAGAGCTTATCGACACACCACACTTCAAATTCCCCGGAGTGCCAAGTCTCTGGACTAAAGGATCTGGCACCACACGTCCCTTGTGTATTGATGGCTAGGATTTAATCCAATGGTTTTGACTTTGGGAGTCTTCACACCTTGAAGAATCTCATCCAAATTCCTCCAGAGTGTCAAACCTCCGGACCCCAGGATCTTTGATCATGTGTCCTACACACATGGTAACGTTGTCACTCAACATGTGGATCCTCGCTTGCTCTTGACGTGACACACACATTCCCTCGATCGAATGATCGAGAGGGGTCCCGAAGGATCCATAGATCCACGGTCCACATTACTTCACTACTCTGGCCTTCGGGGGTTTTGACATTACAACACCCTGGTCCTCCCGAAGAAGTCAACGCCGGGCTAACTATATCATAGATCTAACGGTTGGAAATAGTTCCCAGGCATCCTCAGATCTATGACTGAGATTAACTTCAGGCTCCAGGATTTCGGAGGATATATCTCCCTTACGATGAATACCAAAATTTTTCGAACTCGCGAATACTTAAGGAGTCAAGGATTTAACACCTGTGCTCCTTCTCCAAATCTAAAAACCGTAATAGACCTTGGATCCTCCCGAACATATCTCGCCATCTCATCTTCCAAACAAGAGGATATTCCCTTTTGAGACTTAAATCTTGATATCCTTGCTGAGCTTCATCAATTCTGAAAGACTTAGGTGCTGGCATGTGCTTTGCGCTCTTTCTTCTGAGCTTAACAGACTCCTTCTCCTAGTATACTTAAAACAACTGGGAGTGGTGACATGCATACGAGAAACTATGCCCAAGGTCGATGAACTCACAGATCGTTTGCTTCAAATTGAGCCACTACAAGGATCGAACATTTACGTGTACAAACCATATAGTCCCTTACTTTCTTAAACACACGATCGGGAAAATATAAAGGGACACAATCTAATCATCAAGAAAACATGCACATACCTAATACATTCATAGGATATCCAACTTTAATTTATAGTTACAGTTCAATTACATAGTATGTAAGAATACTTATCTATTACAGGTTGTAGCCAACTAACTAACTGTGGGTGTTCACCTTTCCACCCAACCATAGGCTTAGAGGCATTCATTCTTAGCACTCTGGCCACCCTCGTGCCAAGCCATGATATCACTAGGAAACTATGCCATTTCTTAGAGACCTTCTCTCTATCACAGTATCCCTATGAGGTTTATCAGATGCTTCCCCAGAATCAAACTCCCAGCCTTCCTCTTTTCTTCGATGTATATGGGTTGCACGTTCCCCTATGTTTATGCGTTCTTGTCTAGTGTCTCTCCTGATCTCTGTAGAGCTTCATGTTCTCTTCCTCTCCCACGTGTCTTCTCCTTGTCTCTATTTTATGTATATATTTTCCCAGGATGGTTCTCAACCTATCCTATTCCTTTTGTCAGAAGGAAACTTGGGCCAACCTGGTCTACCAGACCTTGCGGTACTTCAGGCTGAAATTCTTCAATAATACCATGCTTCCATTCATGGGGTTGGTTGAATATTCAACCACCAGTCCTTCCTTCATTAACTAATTCCTCTCCTTGGGATCTAGAGGGGGTTTATCATTCCCAATAAAGGGAAATTTGGGGTCATTTGACATAATGAACCCTCTCTTATAGTTTTCCCATTCTTTCCTCTAGTGATATCATGGCCAATACTTCAAGGCTTCATTGCCACATTTAGTTATTGGAAATTCAAACAATAATACATTTACATTGGTCCCATGTCATAGCATGATAATCATAATTAATGATTAATTACAAGTGTTACACATGATTTTGGTCACTCTGATGATGTCTCAACAAGTGATGTATTCAGGCTCCCACCAGGACTTTTTGCCTGAGAAAAGTGATTATTGTCTCCTTCCAGAAAACACATTTTTAAGATGAGTTAGCAGGTTGCCTATATCACAGGGTGTGAAAATCCTTCATTCTCACAGGCAACCCACACTTAGGGTGTGAATTGTTCACAGTCTCCTCTATAGGTAGGGTGTGAACCTGTTTCAAAGCTTGGAAAAGAGAAGAGGTCATGAAGGTTCTAGAAGGGAATCTTTTAGAAAATGAGTTGGCATTCACATGGTTGGCATCCTACTGAATTCTCAGATTTAGTGGGATCATCCTCATCCATTTAACCATCTCTCCTTCTCTTATATATTGAAAGGTTTCTCATGGAAAAGGTTAAGCAAGATTGAATGAAGAATTGGTGAAAGAATTGTGTGAAGGAATTTGCTTGGACAAAAGCTTGAAGACTCTAGTCAGTCTATCAAGTTGTATGGGATCTTCTTCATGCAAGTGCAGAGCAAGTGTGTGTGTTGGAACCAAGGGTCACTGAAAGGAAGCTTGCGACATCAAGGTGATCCAGTTGTATCTTCTACTTTCATTTAATATAATACAACGGCATGTCCCTTTCCCATAAAATCACTCTTATTTTATTGCGTAACTCCTTGATCATATGCATAGGTTGACATTGAGTATACTTTGCCATCTTCACTTTGGTTGGTTTGTGTTGTCTTGGACCTGATTTCACAAGAGCACCGGAGTGAAGAGGGAACAAAAGATACCTAAGGATGCGATATAAAGGTATGTCACCCATTCCTTCTTAGTAGTAGATTCAATTATTGCAACTTAGGGAAAGAGTCGTGTCCTGTCCTGTTTTGTTCCAGATACATGTGGATCTAGGGAGATCTGTTAGTGTCTGCACCTACCGATTTATCCGATAACAACAAGATGGGGAAAATGAGGTGTTAAACTGAATAGTAGACTATCAGGAAAACACTCTTATGGGACTGATGACCTATAAAGATATGCAATGATGGTATGAAAAGGCATATCAATATTTGGAGAGAATCGAGTACATCAAAGAAGTGTAGGTGGACCGAGACACAAAATAAAATGGTATTAGGGTACTCACAGATTATAGTATCACTAGAATACACAGAGAAATAAAACATTGGATGCAAATGGTACAAGAAAATCATCGGAAAATGAAAGAAATATGGGAAGAATGCRTGAAAATCTAGGAGAAAATAAAGAAGGAAATGAGAGATGTTCATCTACCAAAGTTCATCTAACCTGAGGATTTCACAGAATTTCGTGACATACTCGGGAAAAACACTAAACTAGACCAGGTGTCTGAAGTAGAAACATCTCATATGTCAACACTTGTCCTGAGACATATGAATAAGTTCATGAAGCCCCCGATTAGGGAATTGACAATTTTGCAGTGGCTAAGTGCCAAGCTGTACAAATACAAAAAATGTGTGGTGGAGATGAAAGAGATCCTTAGTGCACCAATGGACCATCATAGGTTTCCTTATGCCAGCACATGTGAATAGTTATTTTACCAGTGGTCGGAATATGAGAGAAATAATCCATTGTAGTAGAACATCAAGACAACTAGAGATAGCAGGAGAAGGACACGTGGATTAAGTCCACTTTGCTTTTTTTTACTTGATAAGACTCAATGTAGTAGCTATTTTTAGTTAATTTACTTTTATAAATAAGAACATCGACCATGTATGAGGGGAGATGGTTTTTTCATAGAAAAGAGGATTTTATTTTGTAAGAGAACTATTTCTTGGACAAAGGTGATTGAATTTAGAAGTTTTGCTTAGAACCAGAAGCAATTTTTCATCAAATTCATGAATGTGATTGAACATGTGGATTGTTTCCATTCTCAACTCTATATTTGTTGATGTATTGAGTAAGTTATGTTATGATTATTTATTAACTTATCTTAGAATACCTTAAGAATGTTAAGACTGGGAAGTGCAAACAACCCATGGAACATCAACCTTGGAATATCTTTGTCCCTCGGAGAGAAGAAGGCTTACCTAAAATTGTTCAAGGAGTATCAAGATGTGTTCACATGGTCTTATCAAGACTTGAAAATATATGAAACCAATTTCATTCATCACACTATCCCATTAAGACCTGAATTTAATCCCTTCCAACAAAAGTTACGAAAATTCCACCCATCTCTCGAACCCTTAATGAAGAAAGAACTCAAGAACTTGTTACATGCAAAAATAATATTCCAGTTAAGGCATTCTAGATGGGTAGCCAATTTGGTTCCTGTTAAGAAAAATTCAAGGGCAATTCACCTATGTGTACACTTTAGAAATTTAAATAGGGCTTTTGCAAAGGACAACTATCATGTCCCTCCTATGGAACAACTCCTGTAGACTGTATTAGGAGTAGAGATCTTCTCACTCCTAGACAGGTTCTCGGGATATAACCAAGTGCTGGTATCAGTAGAGGATAGACTGAAAATGACCTTCCGAATGAAATGGGGAACATTCACTTATAACACATTCCTTTTGGGATAATTAACGTAGGGGCCACCTTCCAAAGAGCCATGGATGTGGCATTTTTGGGACTGATCAAAAACTGTGTGGTAGTGTACCTTGATGATGTTATCATCTACTCCAAGGACAAGGCCAACCATATTTCCCATATTACACAAATTTTTGAAAGATGCCGGAAGTATGGGATATATTTGAACCCAAAGAATACTATATTTGGAGTAGAGGAGGGAAAAATCTTGGGCCACATAATTTCTAAGGATGGTATCCACATCAATTCTAAACGTATAAAGGAAATCTCACAATTACCACGACCTCATAATAAGAAGGCTATGCAATCCTTGTTTGGGAAGATTAACTTTGTGAGAAAGTTCACCCCAGATTTCGCAGAGAAAGTAAAACCCATGTAGAGTATGATACACAAAGACATAGAATTTAAGTGGATGGATGAGGGAAAATAAGCCTTCGAAAAAATTACAACCGTCATATCGCAAGCCCCTATTCTAGGTAGCCTGGATTTTAGTAAAGACTTTTTTGTCTACACCTTTGCATTGGATCAATCATTAGTTGCAGTCCTTACTCTAAAGGATGATGAAAAAAAGGCGCTAGTTTCATTCATGAGAACCAATTTACAAGGGCCAGAGCTTAATTACCCGCCATAGACAAGAAAGCATATGCAGTCTATAAAGCAGTCAAACATTTCAGATCCTATATCCTAAA
>JASDQU010102830.1:351138-374298 GCA_032191745.1 Picea mariana
GGATGATGAAAAAAAGGCGCTAGTTTCATTCATGAGAACCAATTTACAAGGGCCAGAGCTTAATTACCCACCATAGACAAGAAAGCATATGCAGTCTATAAAGCAGTCAAACATTTCAGATCCTATATCCTAAAAAATCATACTAAATTCATAGTGCCTCATCCCATTGTCCAATCATTGTTCACGGAACAAGAAATGGGTGAGAGAAGGGGAAATTGGACGGTTGTCATCCAAGAGTTCGACCTAGATATAAAACCAGCCAAGATAGTCAAAGGTCAAGGATTGTGCAAACTTGCAGAAACTTAGGATGAGGATGATTAAGAAGATTTTGGTTGGGAAAATGAATTATCTCTATGGTGTAGTGAATTCCTATATTTACCACCCGGTCAAGACTCATGGTATGCACATCTATCTTATTTTCTCCATCATGGGAGATGCCCTGAAAATCTAAATCCTAGAGAAAGAAGAGCCCTTAGGTAAAATCTGCTCAATACCACCTCATAAATTTTGTTCTATTTTAGATGAATTATGATGGAGTACTAGTTAGATGTATTGATCATGATGATGTCGAAAAGGTATTAAAGGAGATTCATGCTAGACCAACAGGTGGGCATTTCGCAGGGAAAACCATTTCTCATAAGATATTAAGGGCGGGGTAATATTGGCCCACTTTGTTTAGGTACTCTCACATGTACACAAGAAGATGTAAAACCTATTAGCTAAGTGTTGGGAAAGAGAAGAAGGCATCGATCCCAATTCAACCATTAACCATATCTAGGTCATTTGAACAATGGGGAACAAATGTTATAGGAGAAATCAATCCAAACTCTTCTAAACAACATAAATATATATTGATGGCCACAAATTATTTCACAAGATGGTCAAAAGAAATTCCACTCACTCATGTTAATGAAAAGGTAGTGATCCAATTCCTGGAACAACACTTGATAACAAGGTTTGGAGTACCTTCGGTCCTAGTCTTTGAMAACGCTTCTTAMTTTTCCTCCACACCCTTGACAACATTTTCTCTTGAAAAGGGAGTCATCATAAAATAATCCTCAAAGTATTACCCACAGTGGAATGGGGTTGCAGAATCAGCTAATAAGAACCTAGTGAGAATCCTTAAAAGGACTGTCATAGAAAACCAGAGGAATCGRCATAATGCACTTTATAATTCTTTATGGGCTGACAGGGTGACACCCAAAGAGGCCTTGGGAAATTGTCAATATTTTCTAATATACATAAAAGAATACATCCTCCCAACTGGGTTGTATATCCCATATTTACATCTCTCTTAGGCATCAATAGGTCAATTGTCATATAAGATGCAACAATGAATAGATACCCTCCTCATACTGGAGGAAGAAAGGGAAACGGTTAAAAGGAAGTTTGTTCCTCATCAACAGTTGGTCAAAAAATGGTTTGATAAACATAAAACAAAAGAAAAAAGATTTGAAGTAGGAGATTTGGTCCTTTTCAGGTGGCCGAGAAAATTGGAATTGGCACATACTTTTTGAAAAATATGAGGGGTGAATATGACACTCTCTCGGTCAATGAACAAGCCCTAAAACAATTTTGGCAGTTTTCCAATTCGACAATTGTTTCCTAGTTTTTGGGTCCCAACATGTGTAGTCCTCGTATAGACCTTTCCAACGGGCTATCGTGCACCTAAAATGGAGATCGTATGAAAAATATATGATGTTGAGAATTTGATTTACTAACTTACCCAAACGAGGCCCACTTGACTTTTGGTGCTTCATCTCCTAGGGTTAGGTTTTTGGATGTCTAGGGTTTTTTACATTCTTGTTTATTGTAAAAAGGCCTTGAGAGCCTCATTGTAATCACCTTCTGGCGAATGAGCACAACCGTCACATCCCTTCTCAGAGATAAGCCACCACCATTCTAGAAAGCTTATTTTCCACTGCATTTTACAGTTTCAACTTATTTCCTTATTGAATAGAAACCAATTTCACTGTATATATGTTATTCTAAGTTAAGAATATTTTGATAATAATTTGTATTCATTTCGTTCTGCTCATAAAATCTGGATCAGTGGTATCAGAGCGTTATGCTCCTTGTCGTTATTAATGCAAGTCCCCAACGAGGTCAAGGTACAAAGAATTGGGTTTTGAGCTTGTTTCTCTTGAGGAAAAAATATCTTGCACGCCCAAGAAACCTCTCATGCCGGGAGAAAATAAAGATGATGGGACAAGAGATTCCTTCAAAATTTTCTTGAGGAAGCCCTCACGCAACAAAGGAACGAGATGATGTATATTTTTGTGCAAATCCTTCAGCGGTTTCCAAAAAGCGACACACCTTCCTCAAACGGAGGCGCCGCCCCCTTCAAGGTACAAATCAACTTCGATGTTCCTATATTTTAAGGTCATATAGATGCAAATGCTATAGAAAAATGGTTGAATCTTCTAGAAGGGTATTTCTTTGTCCATAACTTCTCGAATAGAGAAAATATTACTTTTTTCCTCCTCAAAGTCATTTCCCATGTCAAATATTGGTGGGAAACTTTCTGTGAGAAGAAGGAAATAGAGGAACCCTCATTATTTACAGTCGTGGTCACTTGGGATTTCTTCAAGGATGCTATTAAGGAACAATACTACCATGTTGGAAGCTATGACGACCTGTATACAAAATGGACCACACTGCAGCAAAAAATATACCAAGCAGTGGCTGAGTTCACAAATATCTTCCATACCTTGCGCACCAATCTGGCTATCAAATATTCTGAGCAACATATGGTGCTCAAGTATCGCGTTGGTCTGCATAGATACATGTAGGATGAAATGGAGTTTCTAGACATCTCATCCTTGGGCATGGCCTACTGATATGCCATCAAAATTGAGCAGAATCTCAAACAAAAGACATGACAATTTGGTTCTGGGAACCCCTCATAGCAAAAGCCAGGAAAGGGCAGCCCCAACCCGCAGAAAAAAGGACAGAGAAAAGATGGGCTTCCTCAAGACAACCAATCTAGGCCACAATAAAAGAAGGACATCAGAAAGAGAAATAAATATACCGGGAAGTGGTGCGACTTCCATAAGAGCCCCTAGCATAACATTGTTGATTGTCTCTCAAAGAAGTCACTGGCAACTAAGGTGAAATCCTCTGAATCATATGTGGGTTCTGACTCTAATTCAAAACTAGAAATGGGAGGACGGATCATTGATGCATAACCTAGTGCTATTGTTGCTACCACCAAGCTCCATCCTGGTGAACCAGATGAGTCAGAGGAAGGTGAATGACTTTTTCATTCACAAATGTGGCTGAAGGGTACCCTGTTGCACTTCATCGTTGATAGCGATAGCTAGAAGAACCTCATCTTAGCAGAGGTTTTCAAGCGACTCTCCCTGCGAAAACACTGCACCCGCAACCCTACATCATCGAATGGCTTCGCCAAGAAAGAGACATCTGCGTCATCCAACAATTCCGCCTATCATATGACATCAATCCCTTCAAAGATGAGGTATTGTGTGATGTTGCCCCTCTCTAAGTTTATAATGTTCTTTTGGACCAAAGATATTTATGGAAACACCATGTTGTATATGAGTCTAGGCCTCGTAGTGTTATTATTACTTTGAACAAGAAATTGTATAGGATATCGGGGGTAGTCTCACCTAGTTCTATTTCCTTGATCTCTACCAAGCAATTTAGGAAGGTCATCTCTCAGACGGGGAAGTTTGTCTTCTTCATGATTCGTTCTCAGAATGAGCAAAAGATCGCAGCCACATCCAAGGTTTATGTGACCGACCTCTCCACATAGTAGAAGCAAGTGGATAAGGTCATGGAGGCATACTTAGATATATTCTCCTCACCTACCGGGGTACCTCTGCACTGTCAGGTCAAGAACCCCAACGATATGACCCCCAATGCACCACTTCCCAATGGACTAGTATACCACCACTCTCTATTAGAGAATGAGGAGATCCAACAGAAGATCCAAGAACTGCTCCACAAGGGGCACATCTGTCCCATCTCATCACCTTGCGAGAGCCCAATCGTGCTGGTATAGAAGAAAGATGGAACCTGGTGACTCTCCATTGATTATCGGGCCCTGAATAAAATCAAATTCAGAAACCAGTACTCGATTCCCCGAATCGACGACCTCCTTGATCAGCTCACAGGGGCCAAAACTTCAGTAAGATTGATCTGAAGTTTGGATACCACCAGGTCCCGATAGAACAGATAGATGTATGGAAGACCACCTTCAAGACAAATGAAGGTCTTTTTGAATGGTTGGTCATGCCCTTTGGCTTGAAAAATGCTCCAACCACTTTCATGAGGATGATGGATGATATCCTACAACCATTCACCAATACTTTTGTAGTGGTGCATCTGTATGACATTCTCATTTACAACAATACTTGGGAAAAACACTTGCAACATATTCAGCAGGTTTTGCACACCCTGCTGCAGCATAAGCTATACGCCAACTTGGAAAATTCTCCTTCGGCATGGACAAGGTCCATTACCTGGGCTACATCATTGATCAACATGGTGTACATGTGGATCTAGCCAAGATCCAAGTCATCCGTGACTGGCCAGCCCCAACCACACTCACTGAGATTCAGATCTTCTTGGGCCTTGCCATTTCTACCACAGGTTCGTGTTGGTATTCTCCCATATTGCATGGGCCCTCAGCCAAGTAACCAACGGTGGTGGTAAGGCGAAGTGTTTGTGGGGCCAGTCCCAACAACAAGAATTCGATGATTTGAAGTAGCGCTTGTGGTCAACCCTAGTACTTTCACTACTAGACCTACAACAACCCTTTGAGATTGAGATAGATGCTTCAGACTATGTTGTGGGCATCTTTCTCACTCAGCACGACCACCCTGTGGCCTATCATAGTGAGACACTATTATATGTTGTATGTAAGTACCCTACTTACAACAAAGAAAAGTACTCCATTGTGAAAGCCTGTCGCCAATGGAGACATTACATTCTTGGGAAGGATATAGTCATCCACACTGATTATAAGCCACTACAGTTCATGCAGACACAAGGCAAATTGCAGAATGATCGCCATCAGAAGTGGTCCATATACTTGCAGAAATTCCACCTCAACATCAAGTATAAAATAGGAAGCACCAACCGCACCGCTGATTAACTCAACAGACCTCCAGTTGCGGTACTCACCACGGTGCTAGAATCTTGCAGCCATGATACCTCTAGATGGCTCCAACTCTATGAGACAAACCCATACTTCGCCACCACCTACCAAATGTTGGATGAAAATGTAGTTGTCACTAATTTCCATATTCAGGATGGGTTGTTGTGCAGTCTGGGCCATATATGTGTTCCATCAAGTGAGCGAGTGACGCTGATCTGGGAATCCCACTAAAGTAGGGTGGTAGGACACTTTAGCATCAAAAAGACAGTGGAAATGCTTTAGAAACATTTCTACTGGCCAAAACTTTGATAGGAGGTCAACAAGTATATCAAGTCCTGCACTACCTGTGCTATTTCCAAAATGACCACTAAGAAATAGGGCCTATACACCCCTCTTCCTACTCCCCATGGGAATCCATCTCCATGGACTACATGTCGGGCCTCTCATCCACCAAGCGGGGAAATGTCTGTGTTTTTTTGGTTGTTGATCACTTTTCTAAGATGGCGATTATGGTTGACTGCAAGAATAGCATCACAAAAGAGGCCACTGCCAAGATCTTCTTTGAACGAGTCTGAGTACATTTTGGAATCCCACAAACCATTGTATCATATTGGGACAATCAATTTCTCAACACATTCTGGTCGAGCCTCTAGTCATTTTTGGACACCAAGCTCAACAAATCCATAGCCTTCCACCCCCAGACAAATGGCCAAACCGAGGTCATAAATTGAATGATCATGCATATCATGTGCATGTATAATTCCAAGCACCCTCACACATGGGATGAGATTCTTCCCTATGTCCAGCATAGCTACAACTGAGCCCTGCATAGCTCAACTTACCACAACCCCTTTCAAGTGGGATCGGTATTCCAACCATTGGGTCCCATAGATGTTGCACTACCTGTTGCAATAACCTCGACTGAATCATTTACTACTCCAACTGAAGTTGAAAAAGCCACCTAGTTCATTGAAAGAATCCAACACATCCACCAACAGGTTCAGGATATCCTACAGAAGTCCAATGACAAGTACAAACAGTGCCATGATCAACACCGGGTGCCACATAAGTTTCAGGTGGGTGACAAATTTTGGTTGAATTTGTAGAAAGAATGCCTTATCGAACCCTATCGAAAGCTTATCCCACTCTGTTATGGGTCATACACCATCACCAAGGCTGTGGGTGATAATTCTTTTGAGATCAACATTCCTCCTTTCCTTGGCCTACACCTAGTGTTCAACATGGATCTCCTTCGACCTTATTTCCCACCATTATTAGACACCTCAGAGATAATAGAACAATTGAAACCAACATACCTCAACCCAAACTACATAAAAAATACATCCAGTGATCATGTTGTGGACAAACAGATCAAGGGTACTCGCCAACAAAGGATCCAACTTTATTGAGTTGTCAAAGCAGGGCAACTCCTGCACCAAGGCAAGTGGCTCACCCGGGGCCAAATTCAGAAAAAATTTCCTCATCTAATGGGGAAAATGAATGAAATGGAGAGAATTGCTTCCTAAGGGGGGAGGATTGATCCATATAGATGTCAGTGGCCTCCCACCTATTCCAATTGGCTCATTTTGGCAATTTTCCAGTTCGACATTTTTTTCCTAGTTTTCGGGTCCTCGACTTCTGGTGTTGTTTTGAGGCCCTAAACAATGTTTTTAGGGATCACCATAGTCAATATTGGTAGGGATCACCACATGAAAAATGTATATTCTTCGGATATACCTTTCCAATGGGCTATCGTGTGCCTAAAATGGAGATCATATAAAAAAGTTACGACCCCGGGAAGTTGATGTTTTAACTTACCCAAACGGAGCCCACATGACTTTTGGTGCTTCATCTCCTAGGGTTAGGTTTTTGGATCTCTAGGGTTTTTGACATTCCTGTTTATTGAAAAAAGGCCTTGAGAGCCTCATTGTAATCATCTTCTGGCGAATGAGCGCAGCCGTCACATCTCTTCTCAGAGATAAGCCGCCACCATTCTAGCAAGCTTGTTTTTCGCTGCATTTTACAGTTTCAACTTATTTCCTTATTGAATAAAAACCAATTTTACTATATATATGTTATTCCGTGTTAAGAATTATTTGATAATAATCTAT
This sequence comes from Picea mariana, assembly GCA_032191745.1. NCBI lineage: Eukaryota > Viridiplantae > Streptophyta > Pinopsida > Pinales > Pinaceae > Picea > Picea mariana. Next base: position 358,372 of record JASDQU010102830.1, read on the forward strand.
ATTCATTTCGTTCTTCTCATAAAATCCAGATCAGGGATATTAGCTAATATCCAAAGAACCAATGTCTCTCCAATAGGACAAAGACATAATATAGGTTGAAGCTTCTTCATCCAAAATGGTATGTTGGATTTTTTTCCCATGAAAAGCTATATGTATTTGAAATGAAAGTTGGTGGGAGATCCTTAGTCTTACCTTGACTCAGATAGTTCTGTATAACTGCAAGTGTCAACATCACACAGGGTGCTTGAACCAAATCTTCAAAAATGTTGTAGGTTTGAGAAGCACAAGAATTAGGGTTGAACGTCGACTTTTGAATGGTACGTTTTGGTGGATGTAACACTGATTCAAAATTTGGTCTTTCAATGTGAAGAGGGCCAGTAGATGGTGGAGTGATGGAAGAGAAAGGATTATCAGTAGCTTCTCTGCTAGATGTGGTTCCATTAGTAGTTTTAATTGGAGTGGAGTCATATTTCTTTGCTCCAGTGGTTAAACGAATATCCTCGCCACACATAAAGAAAGTTTCACTTGAAGAAGCATCCTCACAATGAGGATGACTCATGTTTCCCCTTGTCGAGGGGAAGGATTTTGTGCAATCATTTGTTGTTGTTGTGCCAGGAAAGGGTTGGTTAGTATTGCAAGTAGGGAAGTTCCTTTTAAAAAAAAAATCACCTCATCATGACAGGGACAATATTTCATATAATGATATTCTGCACAAATTAGGAAGGGAAACCTAGATTTCTTTTTCGTCTTATCATCAGCAGTGGTGTTTTGAGTTTTTGTCTTCTCTTGCTGATTAGATTTTTTCTTGGATTTACCCTTGTTTTTCTTATTCCCTCCAGATTGTTGAGATGAAGTGGATTGGAACACATTCACTTCGAAGGACTGGGTAGGAGAAGGAGGAGGATTGGATTGGGTAGAATTTTGCAACGTAACTGGAGCATAAGCTTGCTAGATTTTTTTTTCTATTTGATTGTGTAGTAGACTACGTTTTCAAATATCTGAGCACACCATCAAAATGAGCATTCGAAGGTGTTTTTGATGGATCATACGATGGAGGAGGAGCATGGGGAATTAGATCATATTGAGTGCTAGACTAGGAATAAACCAGGTCTAGATTTTGGGCACGACTAATCACCTCCTCCTCAGTTACGACACCTCCCATGGAAACATCGCATGCAATAGGTGGTAAAACCAATTTCCTGAACCATTCTACCAAGAATTGGTCCATAATAGTGGCTTTGATGAAGCTACAACATTGTCTCCACTCATGAATATGATGAGATATGTGGGTGGAGGTCGTTTTTCATAAGGAAGTTAAAATCTCAGTACTGGTCTCATATCTTATAGGCAGTTGGAAATGCGTTAAAAACGCCATAGCAAGAGATATGAAATCATGTAATGAGCCTCACAACAGCTCAATATACCATTTATTTGTTGCACATATGAGGGTTCAATGGAAAAGATGCAAGCACATGTAATCATCCATCAATAAGTTCAAAGAACACCAAAGATGGAAACTCATAATGTGGTTATTTGGATCCTCTCCAGATTTTCCATCGAATTTCGGAATATCAGATGGTAACTTGGTGGGAATAGGTGGCCAATTAGGGTCATGGAATATGGGATCAAATGCAAAAAATCTAGTAATTTTAGCATATCTGTAAAAGGAATTTGTCGGTTGATTCTCGAAAGCTGGGGCCATTGATACGGTGCTTGATTACCAACAAAACCATAAGGTTGTTGTTGATACGTTGTTTTTTGTGAAGGCACAGTGAAACCAGATGGTCCTCCAATATGTTGTTGTTGAATTGGTTGAGAAGTTGGAAACATGGGTTTTAAAGGTTGAGCGGGTATCGTTCCTTGTGGAAGGATACATGATGCATTAGATGGACCCCAAAGAGGGTTTGCAACTCATAGAAAAGGTAAACCAGAATAAAGGTCTGTAGCAGTAGGGATAGAAGGATTTATTGAAATGGTATGTCCCCAATATTGATGTTGGTTTCTAGCGGAGGATTGTCCCCACACTGGTTGTTGTTGTTGTCCCCAACATAGCAATTGACCTACAACTGAGGGTTCCCCCCAAGTTGGTACTTTCCCTCCCGACGGAAATTGAAACTGACTCACAACTGGGGGTTTCTCCCCAGTCGATACTTGTCCCCCATACAAATATTCTTGACCAGCCAATGGTTATCCCCCATACAAAGATCAAGGAGCAAGTGAGGGTTGTCCCCCGGTTAAATATTGACTAGTAAACAAAGGTTTTCTAGGAATCGAAGATTGACCTCAAAAGGAAGAGTGTCCTACAAACAAGGGTTTCCCCCCCATCGGAATTTGTACTCCTAATGGAGGTAGGCTTGTAGCGGAGGATTTCCCCCCACTGTTAAACTGTATTCTAATAAAAATGTGTATAAGTACTTCCTGATTGAAAATTCATAAAAATAGGTTCACTATTTTGGGTAATTGTCACCGGAATATGGACTTGACTAGAAGGAAGTACCTATTGACCAGAAATGAGACCAACACTACGAACTAGAAGAGCACTTGGTGTCAACATAAAATGATTTTCTATCGAAAGAAACTATTGCAGGGTGAGAGGTTGAGTCATGCTCTGTGACTTTGTCAAGGGAAGAGGAAGTACTTGAGGAATTGATGCATCCAACAAAAAAGTGGTAGTAATAGTGATTGGCAACAAAGTAGGATTAAAAATAGTGGATGTTGATGTCACCAATATTTCAGGTGGAATTATTCCTACATTTTGTCAATTCTCAAGTTCTGGTGGTAAATAATATGTAGAGTAAGAATCAACAAACGATGTTGATGGTAATTGAATAACAATGGGACCTATAGGATCCATCAAAGGAGGATTTGCAGGAGGGACTACACCTTCCTAGAAACTTCCATAGACTCCTTCAGGTTGTTCTACACTACTAGTTTAAGAGAATTCTTTGTTAATAGTTCCTTCAAGGGAAGGGTTTTGCGTGAATTATGGGGGTAAAGGCATGTACCCCCCAGGTGGAAACCATGTCATTCTATGAGATCTATGAAGACCTTGATTGGCCACAATGAAATAAGTAAATCTAACGCCAACTACAAGCATAGAAAGAACACACCCTAATAAATATAAAGGAAATCAACCAGTCAAAGAGTAGTGAAAAGGGTCTTCCGAAGAGGGGATATCAAGTCATCAATGAAGATATGAGAAGCATTTATCCCGATCTCCACGGTTAACCATACTCAATGCAAGTAACTCTCACTTGCATGGAGCTACTCTCCAAGGGTACTGAAAAAGTGATATGAAGTCTGCCTCAGGTACCGTGAGAATTCCCTCACAATCACTTCTATAGATACCTAGGAAAGGCCACTAAGGTTACCAAATTGAAGTCAAAATCTGAGGGGTACATTCAATAGTCAGAAGAGAGCATATAGGTAGGATATGTAAGTATGAAAAGCTTCAAGAGGACTGAATACAAGTGGACCGGATACTACTGAGGACCTCAAATGGATTCGAGATTCACAAAGCACTATGACCAAATGAACCAATAAACACTCACGAATGCCCCCAATAATGCTCTTTCCACTACGCTTGGTTAAGCTTTGGAGGGAAAATCTCCTCTTCTTTCTCACACACAACCTCATGTTTAGCCCCTGTGTTAGAGGGGGTTCCCAACTATGCTTATATGACAATTGGATTTTACTCTCTTTAGTACTCCACGGGTTTGTTTTGTGGTCTTGGAAAATTAACTCACTTTCCCAGTTCACAGACCCTATCTTAAACTATTTTTGGTGTGCTATAAAAAAAATGTCTAAATATTTTTATTAGCGTGTGGTTGATTTTAAAGGGTTATTACTCAAAAGGGTCGATGAAAGTGAAACTAGTGATGTTCAAGAATCGACTCCAATAGAATGCAAGAGAAATGAAATGCAATTATTCTTTTCAATGAATCCTATTTAGGGGAAGGACAAGAGTTCTTTCTTGCAATGAAAAATACACACTCAAAACTTGAACTTTTCCTTTTTCAAATGATAATCCAATCACTTTCCGAACTATAAATTTAGCAATTTGATAATTCATAGGATTTCAAAACTATGAAAACAAGTTCTTTGAATCAAGCCAAAACAAATCTCCTAAAGACTTAGAATGAAATATTTTTTTTTTTTTGTTCGGTTCTAAATGCAAATGAAAACTTTTCTTGCTTTCTTTCTTTTACTGAAAATAAAAGAATTCAATATTGATGAACACAAAGCAAGCAAAGAACCAAGCAAAAAGGCACTCAAAAAATCGTATAAAACTCAAAGAAAACAAGTGCAAAGATAATATTAACACTTGATCAGTATTCGAAAACATCAACACTTAAAGATTAAAGATCAAATAGACTTGGAATTGACTTTAAAAACTTCAAAATCTACCCAATGGATTAGCAATTTCACCAAAACAAAGATCTGAAAGTCTAAGGTCTAAAGAATTTTGCATTGTTTCCAAGCCAAGGAAAAGAACTTCCAAATTTGAAAAGTAGAAGACTTGACAAGATTTGGAAAGGGAAAGGAAAAGGTCTAATGATTATATAATCAAATACAAGATCACTAAAAGACCAGATTGCATTCAAGGATTAAGTTAACCAAGAGCACATTCAATGACAAACTTTTCCCAATTTGATAAAAAAACAAAGTTTGAAAAGAGGTAAAAAAGAAGTGACAACCCAGTCAAAACAAACCAACAAAGTCTCAGGAAATCATAAAAGACTCCAAGACACACCTCTGAGTCAAAATAATTCAGAAAACAAAGAGGAAAAATCTCACAAATTGACACAAAATGAGGATTGGTGCCCCTGTTATCATGCATACAGGGCGTTACTGAAGGGGTGAAGCCCCAAAAGACAATGTCAGGGAGTGTTACGAAATCCCTACAAAGGAAGGCTAGAGAGTGTCAAAACCCTGCAAGCCTCCTATAGGGAGCATTACTTCCTAAAGATGGTCAAAAGTTACTCAGAATAAAAAAATGAAAAGGATATTGACTTTGCAAGTTAACTAAGGTTTCTAGAGACTGATAACAAGGATGAAACACTCATAAAGACTAAGAAACAAAAAATATAAGGCACATTCATAGGCTAGAGAATGAAAATAACATGGTGTTCTTCCCCAGTGGAGTCGCCAAAAACTATTGTGAGAAATTCACCCTGCGAACATGTTGAATTCTCCTTGGACTACAATCATAATATAAGACATATTCAAAACAAGTGGTGACTGACTTCCTTTTAGATTAATCTTTTAATCCTATAGATAGAAGAAGAGATTTAGATTAACCTTAAGTCCGATGTTTATCTTCGCTTCTCCAAGACTCTCGATGATCAAAGGAATATTCAAGAATAGGAGACAAACAACTCTACTTCTACTAGATCTTGTTAGCCAAAGACTAATCTATCTAAGATTGATTTGACGTAAGCATTAGAAAAATGCACAAAGAACAATTGAATGGAACATGCCAAGTTTATTCATCATAAGTGAAAACTTACATATGGATGATGGCGCCAATCTTCCAAGCCTTATTTCCTCCATCCCTTGGATGCACACATAAGTATTCCATAGTTTCTCTTAACATCAAAAGTTCCACACCTTATAGAATTCAACTCCCTTTCCCCCATGGGTGGCCTTTCTTATATAGGCTTTGGCAAGCTCAACCGCCATTAGCAAATGAAGGGAAGGTTGAGATATTTTCTCCCTAATTTAGGATTTGGAACCCCATAATGGAAGGGAAGTTGAGTGACTCAAGGTTATGAGTCATCGCTCATCCATAACCACCCAAATATCTTCAAAGATGTCCTTTAGATAAAGGTGGAATTAGGCCCAACTGAATGATGCTCCCCAAAATATTGAGATAGAGTGTCATTGACACCCCCTAACAGTGGTCTAGGGAGTGTCACCTAGGGACTAACACCCCCTAAATATGGGTAGGGGAGCATCACCCTTCCAACCAAGTCAAACTTAGGGTAAAAATCATATGTTTGATCTTCATAAAATGATGTCCTCTTCTTGTTCATGATTAGGGAAGTGATAAAACGTTGTGTTTGTTGGATCATGTTATCATTGATGCCCATGGTTTTGTCATTGATGCCAATGGTTTGATTGATTGATGTCATTGATTGATATCAAGTGATTAATTGTTTGATTGATGCCAAAGGATTGATTGATTGATGATTGATATGTATTTTCCTTGATGAGAATGCATAGATGAATATGGATCAATGAGTTGTCACTGATACATGATGAATATGGATCAATGTGGTTTCATTGGTATATGATTGATTGTAGGAAAAATGTATATATGACTCATTATTACCTTATCATGATTGATAATGTGCACAAATGGATGAACCCCAAAGTGGTCTCCTTATGGTGAAAGCCCTCACGAGAAGACGCTTTGCGGATTGAGTTATCCTAGAAGAATGGTTGGAGGACCCATGCTTGTATGTGGAATAATGAGATGAAGATCAATTAAGTTATTGGTGAGACTATCCTAGATGGATATTGCTTGTCATGCCATTTTTGGTGGTATGTGGAATGTCACATAACTCCTCACGGTTTGAGAGTTATGGCCCTATGAAGTTGAAGGACCCCTATGTGTTGGCATGAAGCCCCAAATGGTCAAAGAAGTCAAAGTGACCTAAAAAAACAAATCATTATTTAAATGATAAAGTAAAGTGACAAATTCAATATGGATTATTTAAATAATAAAGAAAAGTGACAAAATCAAGAAAGATTATTTAAATGATCAAGTATTGGAGAACTTTCTATTTATGGAAAGTGGTTGACCCTATAATAAGAAAAATAGGTTAAGTGACATAGCAATGGGTTAAGTGACCTAGAGGATGAAAGTATAAATAAGATATATATGGTCTCTTGTAGATCATCCTTTTTGGTGGATCAATGGAGATCTTCTTGTGAGATTATCTTGTGGAGTATTGATGGAGAGCTTCTTGTGAGAGAATATTTGTATGGATCTCTTGAGCATGATTGAAGATCTATTCTGAGAAAGAGAGTGTGAGGAGGATCTCATGGATGCATCAAAGTTTCAACAATGGATGACAAAATTCTTGGAGCTTCAGAAACCCTAGTTTTTTATGCATACGCGGGTTGTTTGTGTATAGGGTGCATATACATTGAGGTATACACGAGTTGTCTACGTATAGGTTGCATATACATTGAGGCATACGTGGGCTGGATGTGTATAGTGTGAGTATGTACGCAGGCTGTATGAGGACAGGGAGCGTATAGTGGATAGAATGGTGAAGACTTGTGTTTGAGATGGTGCCAAGATCTTGGATGATGAGGCAAGTTCCAGATATGCATTCTATGGCCTCATATCTATCACTGAGACACTGGTATGATTACATTATTGTCTTTATGGATACAATTCTTTGATGTGATGGGAATTCTTAGGTCATTCTTGGTATGATTTCTATGATATGGTTTAGTTTGAATGATTTGGTTGATGGAGTGAACAATACTCTTTGGATTCAATGGTGACATGATTGTTATGGTATACTAGATGTTTATACATGTTTGAGATATCATTCATATTGATCTATTGTGGAGCATGAGCATGCTATTGGAGAGCTTAGAGATGTTGTGATAGGTTGGTGGTCAGATTGGACAGTCAAAGATAGAACATAATGATATATTGGTTGCATATGATTTGATTTGATATTGAAGAATAAACCCTAAACAACTCAGAAGGTATACGCAGGCTGTTGTATACACTGGATGCATACATACGCGTGTTGTAGTGAGCTAGAGTGCATGCACACGCAGGCTACACTACTAACAGGTTGTGTAACTATTGACAGATTGATATTTGTTGAGGATTGTTGCCTCATCTCAGTTGGTGTCGAGGGTGTAAGTTGAGTCTTGCATTATAGAGTTGGTGGTCTTGTAGAGTTGTACTCTATTTAGTTGTTGTTGATAAACCCCAGATTATTGTCCATAATAAAAAGAAAAATTGTACATACATCTTGTGTCATTTGTGTTCCTTGTGATGATGACTTGTTGATGATATATGTTCACATCTAACTAGTTATAAATGACAACAATGGGTAATGAACAAATGTTGAATGTTAATTAAGGAGTTTTGTGTAAAAGGGAAGTTTTGGGAAAAGGAGCACCCACACTCATTCACCCCCCCTCTAAGTGTGGTAGGTGTGTCCAACAATTGGTATTAGAGTGGGCCTTCACTACAATCCTTAACAAGCTTGGAGGAGATCCATAGACACACACAAATGGATGATGAAGTTCCAATCCGTGATGAGGAAAACTATTCTACTTAGAGAATAGAGATGAGATTACATTTGAAGACAATGGGAGAAACGATTTGGAAGGTAGCCATTGGTGGATCAGTTCCATTAAAGAACAAGTCAAAGTTTGCAACTCAAAGGGAAGGAAAGAAGAATGATGCATTGGTTCTCAAGACCATTCTTAGTGGACTCTCAAGCCCTATCAAAGAGAGCATGGGACAATGCACTTCTGCCAAGGATCTATGGCTAAAGCTAGAGGAGACATATCAAAGCAAGAAGGAGAAGGAATAAATTGAAGACCACTCCATCAAGATCATCAAAGGTAAAGAATCATCAAAAACTCTTGAATGCATTGTTTCTAAATGTGATTTTGAAAACATTTCAAGTGAAGACGAAGAATCAAGTGATGATGGCACAAAGGAATATCTTGAAGACATCCCAAATGAAGGCAAAGAATTATGTGTTGATATTGGCAAAAAGGAAGAAAGTGAAGATACTTCAAATGAAGGTAAAGAACCCTCAAAATCCCTTCATTGCAATGATGATGATGAATTTTTCTCGACTAGTGAAGAAGAAAATATAGAAACAGTTTGTGTAAAGTTTGATGGTAATTATCCCATGAAAATAATAGAAGAAAATTTATTAAAACTTCAAAAGAAAATTGAAGAAGGTTTATATAGATATAGAAGTGATCATTTTTATACACACTATAACTATCTTTCGGATAACACTAAGAAGTTTCTTAGGAGGAGTCAAAGGCACATCTTGAAGTTAAAAGAAATGATCAAGGAACAAGAAGAGAGAAATAAGACTCAATTAGAATAGAAGGAAGAAGAAATCACAAGACTAAAGAATGGAAAAGAATATATGAATATAGATGATGAGATTAGCAAAAGTTTTGAAACCATTGTCCATCTCAAAACCCAAATTGAAGAAACCAAAAGAATAGAGAAACTATTGAAGATTCAAATAAATGAAAAGGAAGAGTCATGTTGTAAGTTAGAAGCTAAAATTGTTGTCCTTAGAAAGAAGGTGGAAAAGTCTAACAAATTCTTGAATAGCTCATGAATCTTGGAAAGTCAAAGATCATCATGTGATAAATCAGGTCTTGGATACAAAGGAGAAGATACACATGTTGAAGCAAGCACCTCAAAGAAGCATGAGGTAAGTCCATCAAAGAATGAAGATGATGTTGCAAAGCAACCATCCATACAAAGGAAGGAAAATTTCAAAAGAACAAAGCAAGGAAGACATCAAGAAGCTATTCTAGGGACACCCAAGCAAAGGTATGAAAGTATTTTTCATGGGTATTGTTATTCATGTAATGGATATGGTCACAAATTTTTTGAATGTAGATCTTATGAAAGGAGATACAATGGAAGATAATATAACATCACAAAGTGTTGGAGATGTGATCAAGTAGGACACATTGCTATTCACTTTACTCCATGAGATGCTACAGTTGTAGTGGATTTGGCCACAAATCCCAAGAGTGTTGGAACACAAGAAGAATGTCCATGATGAGTACTTCACATAGCATGGCTAGAATAAGGAATGAAGTAAGAAAGGAAGACATCTTTGAAAGGATGGATTCTCAGAGCTCAAGTTCTGAGGAGAAGGGTCATCTACAAAAGTGGGTGAAGAAGACATAGCAGCCAGAATAGGATGAAATATCGAAGGGAAGCTTAAGTAAGTCATATACTGAGGGATACACGGGTGACAATGGTGACAGTCACATACATACGTTGGCTGACCTTGAATAGGTCGTGTACGTACGTGCTCTGTTGTGTAGTAGGTTGTGTATATGTGATAAAGCCTTGGGAAAAAGGAAATGCACATGAGTTGCAACTTGATGAGATGGTATAAATCTATGTTGTAGGGTCTGACATTGTTTATTGCAGGTTCTGACACTGTTTGTTGTAGGTTTTCATGGTTCTAAGTTAGATCACGTAAGGTTATGATATAAAATAAATCTTGGGTGCATGGCACTAACCCATGAGTATGGATTGATGCTGATCAAATGCTCATCTATTGGATGATGGGGTACATGGTTGGTACATAATTGAAGTTTCTTTAATATATCCTATGATGTACTATTGGTAGCACATGATAAAAGAGCCCTATTGTTGGCTCATGTTGGATATCATGGTGCATGCATTTTACATGTAGTTGGGCTACATATTGAGACATGTAGTTGATGTACATGGTTGTTGAACATAGGTGTTGTGCATGATGAGCACACATTTTGGCACGTGATGTATTTGGTTAATCTTTTACTTCATGATATATGATATGGCACAAATTTGATATATGGACATGTCCAAATATCATTATATGGTAGCATATTGTTGATATTACATAGAAGATAGGGGGATACATACCAATAGGGGGAGTCATTCTTCTTCCCATGATTCTAGGAGGAGATATTTATCAGATGCATACCTAGAAAAGAGCCCTATATTTGAAGCAAGAGCACAAAAACATGATTCTAGGGGGAGCAATGGTCATAGAGGGAGCATGAGAAATGTATTTTCAGCATTACATCATATCGATATCCCTTGTTCAAAAGGGGAGAGATTATTCAGTGGCAACAAGATAGGGGGAGAAACCCCAAGAGGAGAAAGGCCCTTTTCCATTGATGTCAAAGGGAGAGAGCTAATCACATTGATGTGATTGATGTTTATTGATGAAGAGAGATAGTCACATTAACTATTGATGTAGAGCATGCCTTGTCTACATGTTTGACATCAATAATTGGTAATTGTTGTTGACATCAATGTTGGTATTGCCATCAATGCCAAAGGGGGAGATTGTTGGATCAAGTTATCATTGATGTCCATGGTTTTATCATTGATGCCAATGGTTTGATTGATTGATGTCAAGTAATTGATTGTTTTATTGATGCTAAAGGATTGATTGATTGATGATTCATATGTATTGTCCTTGATGAGAATGCATAGATGAAGATGGATCAATGAGTTGTCATTGATACATGATGAATATGGATCGATGTGGTTTCATTGGTATATGATGCATTGTTGGAAAAATGTATAGATGACTAATTATTTCCTTATCATTATTTATAAGGTGCACAAATGGATGAACTCCAAAGTGGTCCCCTTATGGTGAAATCCCTCATGGGAAGATGCTTTGTGGATTGAGTTATCCTAGAAGAATGGTTGGAGGACCCATGCTTGTATGTGGAATAATGATATGAATATCAATGAATTTTTTGGTGAGACTATCCTATATGGATAGTGCTTTGTCATGCCATTTCCAGTGGTATGTGGAATGTCACATAACTCCTCACGGTTTGAGAGTTATGGCCATACAAAGTTGAAGGACCCCCATGTGTTGGCTTGAAGCCCCAAATGGTCAAAGAAGTCAAAGTTCCCTAAAAAAAGAAATCATTATTTAAATGATAAAGTAAAGTGAAAAGGTCAAGATGGATTATTTAAATAATAAATAAAAGTGACAAAATCAAGAAAGATTATTTTAATGTTAAAGTATTGGATAACTTTCTATTTATGGAAAGTGGTTGACCCTAAAATAAGGAAAATAGGTTAAGTGACCTAGAAATCAGTTAAGTGACCTAAAAATGGGTTAAGTGACCTAGAGGATGAAAGTACAAATAAGATAGCTATGGTCTCTTGCAGATCATCCTTTTTGGTGGATCAATGGAGAGCTTCTTGTGAGATTATCTTGTGGAGTATTGATGGAGAGATTATTGTGAGAGCATCTTTGTATGGATCTCTTGAGCATGATTGAAGATCTATTTTGAGAAAGAGAGCATGAGGAGAATCTCATGGATGCATCAAAGTTTCGACAATGTCGGAGATCTTGACGGAAAAAATCTCATAACTTCATAAACCCTAGTTTTTGATGCATACACGGGCTGTCTGTGTATAGGGTGTGTATACATTGAGGTATATGTGGGTTGGATGTGTATAGGGTGAGTATGTACGTTGGATGTATGAGGACAGGAAGCATATAGCGGATAGAATGGTGAAGACTTGTGTTTGAGTTGGTGCCAAGCTCTTGGATGATGAGGCAGGTTCCAGATCTGCATTCTATGGCCTCAAATATATCACTGAGACAATAGTATGATTACATTATTGTCTTTATGGATATTGTTGTTTGATGTGATGGGAAATCATAGGGCATTCTTGGTATGACTTCTATGATATGGTTCAGTTTGAATGATTTGGTTGATGGAGTGAGTAGCACTCTTTGGATTCAGTGGTGACATGATTTTTATGGTATACTAGATGTTTATACATGTTTGAGATAGCATTCATATTGATCATATTGATCTATTGTATTGGAGATGTTGTGACAGGCTGGTGGTCAGATTGGACAAACAGAGATAGAACAAAATGATATATTGGTTGTTGACGATCTGAGTTGATATTAAAGGATAAACCCTAAAAAACTTAGAAGGTATACATAGGTTGTTGTATACACTGGAAACATACATACGCGTGTTGTAGTGACCCAGAGCACGTGCACACGCGAGATGCACTACTAACAGGTCACGCACCTGTTGACAGATTGATATCTGTTGAAGATTGTTGCCTCATCTTAGTTGGTGCCGAGGGTGTAAGCTGAGTCTTGCATTAGAGAGGTGGTGCTCTTGTAGATTTGTACTCTATTCAGTTGTTGCTGATAAACCCCCAGATTGTTGTCCATAATAAAAAGAAAAATTGTACATACATCTTGTGTCATTTGTGTTCCTTGTGATGATGACTTGTTGATGATATATTGTTGATATATGTTGTTGATATATGTTCACATCTAACTGGTTATAAATGACAACAATGGGTTGTTATTGGACAAATCTGTGAGTGTGGACACAAACCGATCTCCCTAGATCCACCTAGATTTAGAACAAAACAAGATAGAATAATACTCTTTTCCTAGATTTTAACTGTTGAATGAACTAGGAGGAAAGAATCATGAACATACCTTATGATCACTTCCTTGGGTCTTTGTTGTTCCAAGCTTCACTCCAATGCTCTTGTATCGTCAAGACCACAACAAAACAAACCAATCGAAGTGAAGACAATTCAATATATTCAACGATTAATCTATGTATATGATCAAGGAGTTATACAATAAAGTGACATTAGATTTATGGGAAAGGGACATATTATTGTATTATATTGATTGAAAGCAAAGATTACAACCTGAGCCTTGATGTTGCAAACCTCCTTTCGATGGCCCTCAGCTCTGACACACACACTTGCTCACTTGCATGAAAAAGATCAACCACTTTTGATAACCTTGTTGGAGTTCCTTAGTTGTTGTAGCATCAGTCCTTCACACAATCTTCCACTAATTCTCCAATCAATCTCTTGCTAGTTTGATTCTAACCTTTTCCATGAGCATCCTCCTCAATATATAGGAGAGAATGAATTAGTTGCATGGATAGGAATGATCCCAAGATATTAGGAAATCCAGTACTTAGATAACCATTTGAATGCCATCTCATCCTTCTAGAAGATTCCCTTCTAGAAGATTCAAGAATTTCATCTTTTTCCTTTCTTTAGAAGATGTTTGCACCCTGATAGTTAGGTACAGTGCGAAATTCTTGTACCCTAGCTTAATGCAGCCTACGAGAATCATTCATTATCACAGGCAAATATATGGTTAGCCTGGGAACCTCCCTTAAAAATATGATTTCTGGAAAGAGACAAAGGTGACTTTTCTCAGGAAAGAGTTCTAATGAAGAGCCATCATTATTACATTAGCATGACAACCAAAATTATGGATAACAGAATTCCCCCCAAAGTCTGAGATTGGAACCAGTGACAGTCGATAGACTTTGTAAGCTACATGTGTGTGTCAAGAACCAAGAGCACATCTAATCGAAAACCTGCAAACATCCAGGCATCTACAGAATATCATATATACCAATTCTGAGGTAGGCATTCCCATGCTCAGATCATAGACTGATGACATCATAAACAAAGGTCATGGCCACCAATCATACACTGTGGATCCATGCTGTCACAATATAGCATAGCCACTTGAATACACTATGGATCTATGCGACAAATTTTCAATCAAGATGACATAGCCACGAAACATACACAGTGGATCTATGTGTCGCAAATTATACATACTCCATCACAACCTAGATCACTAAGACAATATCCAGGGTCTTCAATCTCATCACCCAAAGTATGAATCTAACCATGTGATTACAGGTGTTGAATTCGAACATGGCAGAAACCACTTGATTACCGGTCATTGATGTAACCGTTAACAAGTGTGAGGGAAATCACCATTGATGTCAATGACTCCCAAGGTACTATAGTACAATCCATCAACTATAAATAAATGAGTTGAGGTCGAACATCTGACAAAATCTTTCGATCAGGGGCCAATGATGTAAACCCACTGTCGAAAGCAAGGAAACTTGCCATTGAGGCATGCAAGCTCCAAGGTACTGAATAATTTCTAAGTCTTGATTCCGGATAATGAGCTGAAGTCGACGAAACAAAACTTGTCACAGGAGGGCCTTGATGTATACCCCATTAATGACACGAAATGAGTAACAAAGTTTGAAGGTGAAACGGAGCATTTTGCAAATTGGATTGGACACAGGGAAGGCCGACACAAAGAGAATAGATAATTGTAGATGGCCGACTCAATAGAGGTTTCAGGCGGACTTCTCTTGAACATATGAACGACACAACCAATGATTTGGCAGCATTGACTCAAAGATGACACATGGAAAGACCTTGTAATCAATCGAAAGAGAGACAGATGGATTTCCCAAACCAGCTTCAAATGATGAATAGGGGGTGTCATGTTCAAGAGTGACACTTACTGCCAATCAATACAAACATGAAACATATCCCTTTCCCAAATTTTCCCCCACCATTTCTGGCAAGTACCTCTTTATTTTTACGCAAGATTGAAGAGGATCACATATGCTTGTTGATATAATCTCATCCTTCGGATGAGTCCCTCGAAGTATTTTTAACGAACCCTAGGAAGGAGTGGTTCGGTCCCATTACGGGTCTGTCAATGTTTGTTTAACGAGTCCAGAGATAGTAAACTCAAAGGTTTTTCAAGATTATAGAGTTTGAAAAAACACTTTAAAAGATAACTCTCTCAGTTCCTTTTTTGTACAGTAGTCCAACGAGACCGAAAAAGGGTTAAACTATCGCTCGAAAGATGCATACTTCAAATACTTTATCGAGCGTGAAAATAGAAAGGTCGCTCGGTGATATTTTCATGTTTAGAGAGTCTGAAAAGAGCTTAAAGAGAACTCCAGGGAGGTTCCTTTTTCATATAACCACGGTGAGCCCGAAAAAGTGATAAAACTATGCTCGATCACGTTCTTATGTTTTTCGCGAGCGCAAGAACGGACAAAAAGGCGCTCGAGGTTTTATGTAAAAACCATAAAAGACAATCAAAATCACACCATGATGGAGAAAAATTGTCCATAATCATCACTGTTTCATACCTGCAAGTCATTACACTCATTTTCACATTAGTCATTAGGTTTAAATAATAGATAAACATAAAAAACCCAAAATTGACATAGTAAAAAGTAATTTAAATGAGTAAATAATCAATTTTACAATATCATTTCACATTTTCACCATTGAGTTCCAAAAACCCTCATTTT